>JAWWTY010000045.1:9874296-9884296 GCA_035222235.1 Margarornis squamiger | reverse complement strand
AATAATGATAAGGGTTTGCAAATACCACAGAGGGAGGCTGTGGTGTCCTGTCATACAGCTGTAATGCACAGATTCAATCTGAAACAAAAAAAAAACAAAAAAAGCAAAGCTGTACATGTGTTCCAGCATAAAACTTAATATCCAAGTTATTAGGCTGGGAAAAAATGGAAATTAAAATCTGGCTGATATGTGTTAAGATAAACAGGGTCAATTAATTTATTTAAATTGGCTTAATAGACCATTTTTGTTCTTGTTTAACTTGAGAGCTTTAAATTTAAATGATCTAATCCTTTTTCGGCATTTTTAATAAGAACACTATACCAAAAATATGATTATTATACATAACTGAGACATAGCTTTCCTTCAGCCCATTTAGTTTTATTTTTTTTTCCCCTTTTAAATAGGGGATAAGTATATTTGTATTTGTGTGATGGCTCCAGTGGTCTCAACCCTCAATAACTGCACTTTCAAAGTAAGGCCATGCAGAGCAATTGCAAACATGTGCAGCAACCCCAAGAGCTCCAGCCCTGCTGCAACACAGGGCAGAGCTGGTTTTCCAGCTGCAGGGAGCTGCCAGTTGCCATGAAAACACAGAAAAAGCCACAGAACAATAATCCTTTCCCTGACAGGTCTTTCAGGTCTTGCAAATGGGGCTTAGGCCTCTCTAACAGTGCACTGCTCTTCATTATTTGTGGTACAAAGAGCAGAGGGGGGAAACCTGTAATTTTGGCAGTGACAGAACATCTCATTAAAATCACCAGAATAAGAAATTGCTGTACTTTAGCTCTCAGTCACAAAATTTAAGGAATATTTTGATTATATTTAAGATCTGAAAGCATGCAATATATCCTCCCTGCTGTCCCTCAAAGCCATCCTTCCTGTGTTTGTTACATTTGGGGAAACAAAACTCTTTTAATTGCTGGGTATTTGGGATTTACCAAGGATAACAACTGTGAACACGCACGGCCACTGCTCTACGATAATGCCGGGGGAATAAAGGTGTGCAAGACCAGTTTCTTTGAGAACCAGAATGTGTAAGAACCTTTTCAAGCTTTATTTCTCCATTTTCTAAATGAAACTACTATGTTCCTTTTGTAAGCAGTCTCCAGTGGAAATATCTAAATAAATAGGCAAATGATGCTTTTTGGGATTTCAATACACAGAACTTCCAGCAAAACCTGTTCCTCCTGAGCCCCCTGCTCTGTGTGTGCTCAGTGCCTGCTCAGGCCCTTCCTTACAATCTGTAACCCACAGAAATAAATGTCCCTACAGCATTTAGGACCCTATTCAGCTGGAAAATTACACAGCCTCCCGAGGCACACGAGCCCAGAGAGGCCACAGCAGATCCTTTCAGGAGAAAGGTCAGCCAAGCACCCGAGGAGGAGGAGATAATACAGGAAACATTTGCCAGCTCCAAAGCAGAGGTAGCAAAGAGCTCTTCTTTGCCCTCAGGTATTTGTCTCCCTTCTCCTGCCCTATCCATGCCTCGGAAGGAGAAAGTGTTCCTAAAATATCTGAGGGCTGAGGAGTGTCATCAAAGGTAAGGCTTTCAGCATCCCCAGCTGGAGGTGATTTCTGCCCCTGGACTGCAGAGAGCCTGAGCAGAGAGCTGCCCACAGGTAAAACCTAGCCTTGACTGTGCTTCTCCTTGACACACCCAAACTCAGTGCCTAAATCCTTGTCTGGGACCTAGTAGAAGCAAATGGAAAAGGAGAGAGAACACAAATAAAGCAAGCAGACAAAACTCTGAGAAGGCATCTTATTTTTCACATGAAGAGCAAACCATCCTTTCTCTGAGGCCACCCAAAGCCAACTCCTGCAAGTGCCTTTCCTCTCCCTCTCACCATTCAGGTCACACATAATACAGGTTGTATTGCTAAACACAATGTATTTGTTTCTGTGACTGAGCCTCCGCAGTCCCCTCAGTGGGCATATTTGTTCTGGCTGCTTCTCTTTGGAACCACAGAGGTATCTTGCCACAGGTAAAGGAAGGAATTTCCATGGGCATTATTGAAAGGTGGAAATGAAATCCCATATTTTCCCCCTCCAGTGTGACTGTCACAGAACCTCCAGCGCTGCACAAGGTGGAGGAGGCACGTTGGAAATGCAGGAGCAGCGAGTGTAAAGGGTGTTTTCAGCGAAGAGCACACTGGAAAATAAGCTGCTTCCCATCAGCGAGTACATTCTTTATCTTTAGCATAACATTTACAAAGCTTGTTCAGGAAAAAAATGTGTTAAATCTTTCATCAGGCTACAGACACTTTATTTGGAGTCTTCACAGAAACCCAAAGTAGTGCCATAAGGTGCCTGGAATATTAGCCAAGATAAAACCTTCAGGGCCATGCACGCTACTGTTTTCAAATCTGTTCTTTCATCTGATGTGCCAGTCGAAATTACTTCTGCAACATGGTCAGAACCAACCTGGATGGATTTATAATGCCTGAGATTGCTGTGGGCATATTTTTGTGAATCGCCTAGAGACAAACAGATAATTCTCTTTAGATTGTGCGAATTGCTAATTCTTATGCATCTCATGTGTTTGCCAAGTGGCATGTTTAGACAAGGAAATTGCAGAATATTCCTGATGTCACCAGAGCTCAGCGCTTAGAAAGCCACGGCAGTGGAGGACAGTGTCCTTTCACGTATCTCACAGATACATTACAAATTGTTTTCACACAATACTTGTTACCTTTCCCCACTACACCACTACCTGTCTAAGAGGGGAGTGAAATGCTAAAGAGCAATTACTGACTCTACCAGCACAACATCACCACTTGTGTGGGTAGAGCAGAGCAGAACCCAGCTTTTTATTTGCTCTGCTTAGGCAATTGGAACAAACAGTGTAAGTGTCATCTTTTGAGTCAACATGTCAGGCTGAGTTTTGTGATATCTAATGTCTGTCTGTTGGCATTACTACACTGCACAAACCCCTCTCTCCTCACAAACACAGCTTGTGCCATCGGGCCATGGAGTTCCCCTCTCTGCTCAACCTTCTCAAAATTTTTGGACTCATTGGCCAATTTCACCCACATTTGACGAGATATTTCAGAGCTAATTAAGCTCATGTGAGTCTTCTGGAAAAGGCGGCCAGTTGGTGCCGAGCCCCGCCGAGTCTGAGGGAAAGGCTGCAGTGTGTGATCACACCTCGCTCCCCACCAGAAAACGCACACACAAGAGGAATGTTAGAACAACTCCAAGAGAAAAACCATCAATCAAAGGTTTCAATTAACTCTCTATGGGAAATGAAGCTTTGATAAGTTTTTTGCTCGTATTTATTTTACTACATGTGACTCAGATTCAGAGGTGCCAGCTTTTAACTAATATAGAAATTAGCCTCATCCTTAAACCCAACAGGGACATCTCTGTATAGCGTTTATTATAAAGCATAATTGTCGCTTCAGGGCATCATTTCAGATGAAAACGTAACGTATACAATAAAAGAAAATTCCATTTTTATTATGACCAGATTTTGCTTCTAAAGTGACTCTGTACACGTGGAGAGCTCAGCAAACTGTGTGTCCAGCCAGCACCGAGCTGATGGTCCCACACTTATGGCCTAAGGCTGTGAGATTATTAAAACCAGGGATTTGATTCCTGGCTGACACACACTCCTCTTTAGCAGCGTTGGGTAAATCCCCCGTCCTCTTTTTCTGGGTCTGGATCCTTCATCTGTAAAACAAGACTTTGTTCCCTTTGCCTGCACTTCGTCTTTCCTCTCTACTTGTGTTGTACTCTCTCCTACACAAAGTGGGCGACGCCTGCTTTCCCTGAATGCCTATTAAACTGTTTTCTAGCTTGGACGAATCCAAACACAAACATACTGAATCCATTTTTCTGAAGTATTTTAAGTGGATTTTTGTTTTGTTTCTTTTAGTTCTTGATCGCTGGCCATGAAAAAAATTCCAGTGGCTCCAGAAAGCTGGGTATGTCCATGAGAAGAATGCCAACTTAACAAATCAGTAGCTTCAGAGTACTTAAAGAAGTGTTAGCAATAAGCAGTTGCTTTTCTTTACTGGGAGGAAGATGATTAATATATTTGTTTTAGCATGTGCTATGAATGCAGCTTGGTTATGTTTTACAAGGAGGAGTAACAAATTAGCAGTCTCTGACGAGTCGCTTTGAATCCCCTTTAGATTTCATCGCTGTTTTAAATGGAGTTTCTCAAGGCAAACAGGAAAGAATTTTATTTTCAAAGGGGAGAGAAAACAGTGTTGCTAAAAGAGTTCTGCTGTCTATCCCTTCGGGATGCAAAAATAATCCATGACTGTGACTTCCATGAATTTAGTTAACTGCGGCTGGATTGCATCACAGAGCCCCTTTCACAGATCTGCAATGGTTAATGAACATGGTGGGGAGACCAGATATTTCTTCAAAACAGCTCATCAAGTAAGCTGCCTCCACTCAACAGATGTAAAGGCAGGGCCCAAAGTGGGAGCTGGCAGAAACAGATGGTGCCTAAGGGCAGCTCTGTGTTCCAGTGCTCTTGGGGGCCAGGTGAGGCAGGACGGGAGGGCTGGGGGGTGGAGGTTGTGTTTTTCGGCAGCAGGTAAAATCCATTTGTCACACCAGCTCCAACCAGGCTTTCAGCACAAAAGTTTAATATCTGAAACCAATGAGGCATTCTGCTCTCCGACTGCAGCAAGGCAGGAAAACCTCTCCGAGCAGTGCAGAGTCCAGCAGGGAAAGATGTCAAACTCCTCATTCGGTGAGATTTGCCTTTTCTCTGTCTTTTTCAAACAAATGAAAAATGGGTATGCAAAGGGAACTGTTTTACCTTATTATACCTCCAGGCAAAGAACACAAAGTGACGAGGGTAAGTGTGTTTCCTTTCTCTGTTCTCCACAGGATAACATCAGTAACCTCATAAAGCAGCCCCTGCTTTCTCCTTCCCTGAAATACAGACACGCACATTGCGGCACCAGCAATAAATTTCCATCGCCTCCAACTCTCAGCATTGCCAAGGTATGTGCCACAGAGAGCATTTTTATGATCCAGTCTTTGACTGCCAGGATTTTGCCTTCATAAAGAAGAGATTTTAGTCCATTCTGTCTATTTATTTTGTGTAGAGGAATCAAGGTCAATAAACCATGGAGAAATTCGCTCTACCTTATTCCATTTCAGACTTTTGTCATCCACGCTTTATCGAGTATCTGAATGAATTTTTAATATCATGCCACAAAATGCTTTGGTCTTCTATCATACACTGGGACTCTATAAATCTGATAACACTTGGGAGTTCTCAAATATACTCAGCACTGAAGAAACAGCTTTAAAGTTTAGTCATTCTGATGAAATGTAAGAGCTTATATCAGTGACAGGTTGACAGAAAAAGCTGTTTTCCTTTCCATTTCACAGACTTCCACGTATGAACGCCATGAAACATGTCAGGACTTTCTCTGAGTCTATGAAGACAGAGATGGCATCTGCTCCCAGTGGGGAGCCCTTCTAACCAGTAATACTGTAAAATTTCATGATTCTGAAATCTGATCGACAGCCAAAGGAAGGGCAGGGAGGAGGTGTTTACTGTATTTTATAGGAGAGCATCAATTGCTTGTCTTGGCACATGATGTATATTTTTATGGCATACAGTGCCACTTTCAGCATATTTTTTAAAAATTAAAATGTATTCATGTTGGCTGAACAGGTTTATAATTTCCTGTTGCTGGAAAAAATACACATTTTTAAAACCCACTTATTAACCCCCCACACTCATCACTACACTTTTAGGTAGGTGGGCAAGAAGCACCTTGAGCCTTAAGCAAACCCACAGGGATCCACTGCCAGCAGCACTGAAGCCCATCAGGTTCTTACAGCACCAATGATCCCACCTCCCTGTGACAGGTGAGAGAGGAAATGGATCCATTGCCTCTACAGTCTATTAAAAATTGTCTCATAATATTGTGGCCAAATTGGGATCTCATTAAGCCACTGCATTAGCTTTTCACATTTGCTCTTTTAACAAATACACCCCACCAAATTTGGCCCCACCAATGTGTCTGCAGTCACGGGCTGGTGTTTGCCCAGCCTAGGGACACAACTGCCCCTTCTTTCAGCCCATGCTCAACAGGGCAGATTTTAACCTGTGATTTGCTCAGTCCTGAAATCCCAAAACATCCCTCCAACAGAGATCTCAAGGGAGAACACCAAACCACTAGTGGGTAGCTTTAAATGTGCTACATACCCTTACACCTTCAAGATGAAATTTAAGGGATGCACAGTTCAAAAAAACCTTGCAAACCACCACAGGGCTTGCAAATAGACCAACCCCTCGACTCCTTACTGTCCATATGATGAAAAAGCAATAGGACAAGCCCAAGATCCTACTAATTTTACTGATTCTAGCAAGACTAAACAGAAAATGAAAGGATGGCAGGGACTGGGCACATTTATAGCAGGCAGACACCAAATCTGAGTTACTCAACAAATGAAAGACTGCAGCAAGCACTGTGTAGACACGGATTTGAAGGAGTGATTTATCTGTGTACACAGAGCTAGGGCTCTTCTCGGCTTTAGTTTGAAGAAGATCATGGAGGTGCCCAGAAAAACACACATTTTCAGAGGCTGATCTATCTTTTACTCCCGTAAAATCACTGTGCATGAAAAAGGGAGGAGAGAATCAAACACTCACACTAATTAGTCTATGTTTTGTTTTGTCATGCCAGGGTAGGTGTTGGTGGCATGGGGTATGTGGTATAAAGAATTCGGGTTAGCTGGAAAGTCAGCCATGGTCCACTAAGCCACAGGAAAGATTCAGCTTAGTAAAGCTACTCTGAATGTGGAACTCCTGAGGCTAGAAAAAGTGGGACTTCCAGGAAAACCTTCAACACGTTATTTAGAAACACTGCCATCTGACTTCTGGAAATGCAAGTATTTGGTGCATGCCCTTAAGCACGGCCCAGCAGCTCTGTGAGGTATGTGTGCACCGAGGCATTGTAAGCTCTTTGGTTCTGATTCAGAAATATCAGGGAGAGCTGTGACAGATGGCACTCCCAGCACTGCTGCTCCCCAAGACAAAGCCTTTCGCCAACTGCCACTCTTCTCCCTTCTGCTTTTCTTTCCTAAGGATATGTCAAGGTGGAATAGAGTAAGGTCCAGGCCTTAAGTTACCAACAAGCACCAATAGGGCACGTGTGATGCCAAGGAGAGAAATCACTGAATGTAGAAAGGGTGAAGCAGAAGGAAAGCAAACTAAATATGCAAAGGATGAGGGGCACACCCAGAAACTCAGGTGACTTTATGATGCAATTAGAAAAGATCACGTTATCCCAGAATCCCAGAATGTGCTGAGCTGGAAGGGACCCACAAGGATCAGTGAGCCCAACCTCATCCCTGCACAGGTCCATCCCCAGGAGTCACGTCCTTCTGTAACTGTTCTTCCTTCTCTTCCCTGGGAAGGAAAGAGACTGGCTACACTCATATATATGTCTGTTTCAGGTGACTTCAGTCACACTATTACAGTTCAGCTTCTACTTGCAGGATGCACCTACTGATCAGTCGAAAAGCCATTGATTCCTGGCTCCTTATTCCAATAAGGAATAATTCCATGGCTTATTCCAATGTACGTCAATACCCTACCTTGCTGAAAACTTCAATAGCATGGGCCTTATTCTTCTAATAATTATGACAATTTTAGATTGATGTAATTGTGAAAATTGTCAAGTTGTTCTGCATTCACACTGCTGTTAGTAGTTCTGCAATGAGAACATTTTTATTTCAGCAGCTAAAGAAGGAATGTTAGCACCAGTTCAGCTTCAAAGGACTTCCCAGTTATTGTGGACTACAGCCTCCCAGGAAGCAAAAAATAAATCTAATCTACACCTTCAATCTTAGAAAACTGAGTTAGGAACTTCAGGACACCAAAGTGCAGCATTTTAGGGGCGGAATTTCAAAGGAGAGCTATATGGGGTTATTTTCCTATTAGTCTGATTGGCATTCTGAAATAGTTTATTGTGGGCTTGGTATGTGTTTTGAGAGAGATTCAGGGGAAATGTGATTTTAGAAACTCTTTCATCCCTCCCTGCATAAACACTTCAACCACCACACAATCTGAGAGTTGTGCTCTCTTCCAAAGGCAGAGCTGTGCCAGTTTATATCCCTGTACTCTGGTCTATTATTATGGCTCTTCATTAATACAATCTGAAGTGTATGTTTGTAGAGTTTTTGCAAACTATTTGGGTTATTTGACATGTAACTGACTGGTATTATTAGAATAACTCCATTTTGTTCTGGGCCAAATAAAGAGTGTGGTATATAACATATTGTATGGTGCAGAATGCTATAGCCAGAACAGGAAAATAGTCTGAGTAGTTATTATCAGTTTGCTTTCTAAGTATGTTATTTACAATACGCAACAGATGTTCTCCGAATGTTAATGGAAAAATACAGGCCTTGTATTTATTTCTTTTCTGACAGACTAAAAAGTGCAACTAATATAATAATAATCTTGGAAAACCCAAAGATTACTTCACAATTTGGAAAATGGTCTGTTGAGTCATTAGTCTTATTATCTGGTATTTTCATAACTCACTAGATAAACACTGTAAACTCTGATTTCCTGGTAATGAGCCTTTATATGTGCAAAAACAGGCCTGCAAGAAATCTCAATTAAGCCTGAGAAACAGTGTTTTTAAATTAACCCCAGCCCTCAAATGCTGCAGTAACATGTGAATGTGAGTGCCCACGTGCAGGTCCCTTCGCACCGATGGACAGGCTTAGAATTGCCAACTCTAAGTCCTGTTTCCCCCCTGATAACTCAGTGTTTGCTCAACTCAGTGCTAACAGTCTGTGGTCTGGGAGCCCCAGGGACTCGTGAGGGTCTGTAAAACAGATGTGGTTCCTTTGACCCCATTGGGGTCCCCAGTTCCTCAGATAAAAGCTTAAGGGAACCCATCTCCTGAGAAAATGGGACAGCTTTGGCTGTCCAGGAATAAGGCTCAAAGTCCATTCCTGGTGTTTGCCATGGAGTTACAAATTGCCCCCATGTGAGGTAGAAATGATTCCTTAGGTAGATAGAATTGAACACCGTGTTACTGCACTCCAGACCTGTTGGGTGATCTTACTTGGAGAAAATCAGAGACAGTCATACCTGCAATATACACATTCTGGGGTTTTCCTCCACTCTTTGTTGGGATGCAAAAGCTATGGACACCACGAGCTTTTTCCTTTCAATACCACTTTGTCTGATTGTCTTGTATAAATGGTATTAGACAGTGCTGACAACTGGTAGGCGCCACACAGAGGATAGAAAGCTTGATTAGCCATGGTCTTGTACCTTGTGTAGTCACTCAGGCATCCTACAAGGCCTCTGTGAAACACTATTAACCTGAAAAGGTAATTTTTTCACCAGTCCTTGAGGGATAAAGTTGAAGCTGGTGCCTTTGTTATCATCTGTCTGTGTGGCACAAATCACGCTATTGAGACGAGTCATTTTATTCCATTTTTTGCCTGGCTTTGCATAAAAGCAAATTTTATACAAACCAGCTGTCAGTCCACCCAGCAGTGGTAACAAACCCCTTGTTGCCTTTCAATGACATTTGATACAGATCTAAAATCATCAAGTTATAAGAAGTTCTATGCAAGTCAGTAACTCTAAGCATGGGAAAGAGAGTTATAGCTCAGACTAGGACAGAGCTGGCCAGTCAGCCCAGAGCAAACACGTGCTCAGCCAGAGAGGGAAAATACAAGGGAGCCACAAGGGATGTATGCAGGGGCAGAGGCGAGGGAGGAGGGGTTTGTGGTACAGGACACAGATAGACTGAATTATTCAGCCTGGAGAAGAGAAGCTTTGGGGAGACCTATTGTGGCCTTTTAGTACCTGAAGGAGCTACAAGAAAGATGGAGAGAGACTATTTATGAAGGCTTGAAGACATAGGATAAGGGGAATGGCTTCAAACTGACAGAGCGTGGGTTTAGGTTAGATATTAGGAAGGAATTCCTCCCTGTGAGAGTGGGCAGGCCCTGGCACAGGGTGCCCAGAGAAGCTGTGGCTGCCCCATCCCTG
>JAWWTY010000045.1:9848162-9874196 GCA_035222235.1 Margarornis squamiger | reverse complement strand
AGGGCTTGGAGCAACCTGGGCTAGTGGAAGGTGTCCCTGCCCATGGCAGGGGGTGGCACTGGATGGGCTTTAAAGCCCCTCCCAACCCAAACCATCAGGGTTTCTATGACATGGTTCTCCAGGCTCATAGCACAGCTGTTTGAGCAGTGTGAGGAAAACAAGGTGCAATGTGGTTGTACAGCACTATGATACTCTTTCAAAACAAAAAAAAATTCACCCTCTTTGCCCAAACCAATCCAGTTTATGACAATACTGAAAAAAAAAAAATAAAAAAATCTCGAATCTTTCAGTTTTCTTCCCACCTCAGCACAGCAGTTGGGAAAATAACATCCATCGCTATTGTACATGACAGGTAGAGGAAAAAAAACCTAACAGCCACATCTGGTATCATTAATACTTTAGCAGACTTCCTATTTTTAAATTAGTACCATTCTGCAAGCAAAATGACAGCTCCTCACAGCGCCCGTGAGCACAGACAGACCCAGAGCCGGGCGCAGCTGCACGCGGGGCTGGCAGAGCTCTCACCCCAGCACAGCCTGCTTCTGGGGAGGCACTGAAATGCCAGCCTGGCATTTGCTATGAGGGTTTTGTTTTTTACAGGTGAAAAGTGAGCTAATAAAGTCCTGGGCACCGAGCGCTGCCAGGCAGGCTGGGAGCACGACGTGGGAGACACCTGCGGCTCCAGGTGCACCCAGCACTGCCAATGGGACACAGGCAGCAGGAAACCAGCTGGATTTACAGGGCAGCTCAATCAAGCTGCTCCTGAACCCTTCCAGCCCCTGTGTGCCCAACCCAGCACAGGGCAGGGCTGTTTCCCACCCCAAAGTCCTGGGGCGGGGGGATCTGCCACCTCCACACAGCGAGAACTCAGCCCCACTCTGGATTCCTTTCCTGGGGTGAACACCTGAAAAACGTGCCAAGAGCAGAACAAAACACGGTGTGTGCCAGGGCTGTGCTGAGGCAGGAGGGGGGCAGAGCCAGCTCTGACCCTGGCACCGTGTGATTTTGGCTGCAGAAGGCCATTGCTCACAAAATCAGCCGCTTCTGCAACACAGGCACACACACACTGTGGTACAGACTTCAGGAAATATCAGTCTCCTGAGGTAACCACAAGCTTAAAATTAGGCTTGAGGATGACAGAAAAGTCTGTCTGCCTCTGTCCTGACGTGTCTCATCCATCTCAGGGAGTTACCAAGGCTTCATCTACTCTGCTTACTTACGTCAATGAAATCAAGCAGACTCCTGAAGCGACCACAGGAAGTTCTCCACATGTAGTTGAGGCATCTGGAGCTTTTCCCATTATTTAATTCTTGTTTGGTTGCTAATTCAAAGCACCACAACAGAAAGCAGAGACATTTCTCAATCTTTCCTCAGGAGGGATTTACCCATGTAAATCCCATCACGGAATAATGCCTCTGGACAAATTAAAAGATGAAATTTTCCAGTGTCATTGAGCACTTGACTTTTCTCAGGTGCACCATCTCACTGCCCATCTGGGAGCACCTACCGCACTACAAAATGAACCATCAAATAGTGACTGTGGTTTGCATTGTGTCTTGTACATAAAAGCATTGCCCAAACTGACTTCTGCTGTGAGCTGCTACCTGTGATACATTTGGAGATAAAGAAATCAATGTCCTGAGGAAGTCTTAGAATGTCTCTGCTGAGAATTAATCTTTAAACCTACTGATGAATACAAGGGACACGAAGGTCCCAGTGTTAACTAAAATGGTAGCTTTCAGAAGAAAAAAAAACACCTAAACCCACAGGGGTCAGATTTTAATCTCTGAAATGAAGAAACAGATTCTTGGATAGAAAAGTCCACCATTCACTTGTTCCTACCTCTTTTAAGACCTTTGCCCACCCAGACTTCTCCAGCCCTGCACTGACTGCTGTTCTGTCCATACTAAAGTCACTCTTGTGCAGCTGTTCTACCTGGAAAAGTCTGGGGGGCTATATACTATCCTTGTGAGCTTCCAGATGCTTCTTTTTTATTTTTCCCCAGTTTGTCTTCATTTTAAAGTAGGATATTAGTTCTCACTTATGCACCCAATTAATACAGTCAGAATGGAGGATGCAGAGCATCTACCAGACCCTGGGCAGGTTCTTGAACTTTGTAACCTTTTGAAATAGGGAGGTTTCTAAGGGAAAAGAAGTCTGTCTGCATGATGCCTTGTAAAATATGGAACATGCTAGCCCTCTACACCTTTTCTCCTGAGTCCACTTTCATTTGTTGGCTTGTGTATGAATTTGGATAACAAAGTGCAAGACCCACCGTGGCTTTCATAAAACTGCTACTTAGCTGAGTTTTTAAAATGAAACAAACCAAACCAAACCTACAATGACTGTAATTAGCAGGGAAAAATAACCCTACCCATACCTCAGCTGAAATGAAGTCAACAGCACCATAAGCACATGGCTGACCAAAGGAAAACCTTTGGAACACAATAATGACAAAACTCTCCATTTTGGTACTAGGACTTAACTCATCTGCAACTTAATATTTCCTGCAGAAGGCTGTGCATACCTCACCAGCCAGCAGATCAACCCTTTAAACTTCTAATTAACAAGTAGATAAAATAACAGAAAATCCGCAACCCTGTGATTGCAGAGGGGCCTCAGAAATCTGGGGCTTTCATGGCCAGGTCTGATTTGCCTCGTGTAGAGGGCACGAAGCCAGCGGGTTGGAAGGGAGAGCATCACTGGGGCTCACACTGAGAGCGGCTCCCATGGAGACCCCACGGAGAAGGCACAGTCCCTGCGGACAGCAAGACACTGCCCTGATCTCCCAGGACCAGTTACCGGGTCAAACCAACACATGAGGCTGAGCCTTGCGCTGCAGCCCCTGCGCTCGGGGTGCTGGCAGCACGGCGGGCCCGCGTGATGTATTTTTGCTGTCAGTGCTGAAATAACAGTAAATGTGTCTGAGCGAGCCCCACCTGCCGAGCAATATGTTCCCGGTCCCTCCGGCAGAGCCCGGCGAGGAGAAACTTCCTCCCACCCGGCACGTGGCAGGGCAGGGAGAGACACTCACGTGCTGGCCTGGGGCCCGGGATGTGACACGAACAGCCCCCGCTCCCCTTGCTGCGACAAGAAAGGGCCTCCATCTCGTGCATTTAAAAAATAAATAAATAAAAAAGGGTGAGGAGGAAGAAGGGAAAGGATCCCAGCCTGTTAATCACATACATCGTTACGGCAATTGGCTGAGAAGTTGGCTCGTTGAGGATTGATTCATGAGTTGCGGCTGCAAGCCAAGAAAAGAGAGGAAAGATGGAAATATCCTTATTTATTTATCTGTGAGGGCAGCAGGAGGCTCCCCTGGGTTTGAGGGGAGCACAGTCCAGGCTGGCCAGGGGGATGCTGCTCCCTGCCTGCCACGCTGCCCCCAAAGGCGTCACCAGCATCGCTCTGTGCCACCACTGGCAGGAACTGGCAGGGCGAGGAACCAGGACACGGCCCTTTCGGAGGAGAGAGCCCTTGTGCTCGTGGTGGTGCCTCTGCAGACACGGCAGGTGAATGCAAATGAGTCTCCTGCTCAGTGATGTGGCATTGATGCTGTGCCCACAGCCCGCACAGAGAGACCCCCGACAAGCAAAGTGCTTCCCGAGCCTCCCCACCCAGAACCAATGGAAAAGGATGAGCCCCATCCCATCTGGTGAGCCAGCTCTCTGCAGGTCACATTAAACAGCATAATGAATAGTTTTAGAATAAATATGTGCAGCCCTCCTGTTTCACCATAAACAACGCTTTCAAAGAGCAGCACAATTTGGGGGTTTTTTACAGCCACAAAGACACAGTCCCAGTGTTAAATTACTTTGTCCTCTCACACCAATTTTACTGGGAAAGAGCTTCACTGCTTCAGAGCTGCACTTTGTGTATCACAATACAACAAAACAATTGATGAGATTCATCTCTCCAGCAGCAGGTTTTTGCTGTGCCAAATTTCCTACTAAATAGATTCTTCTGAATTTTCACTAACTGCTGTCTACATAAAGTTATATTATAAAATAATTCCTAAGTAATAAACAGTTATGGCTATTTTTTAATGTGAAAAAGGGAGTAAATTTCATAAAAGGAGATGGCCATGAAGAATGGACAATAGAGTCCTTTACCCCTACAGCTATTCTTCCTGCTATGATTTATACAGTGGGACAGTCATAAACCAAGAAAGCAATACTATCAGAGGCTTTAAATGTTTCTGGGGTTTGAAACTCAAACATTTAGCAGTTGTTTCCAGTTTCATTCATTTGTTTACAATCTCTATAGAACGACTAAAAATTCTGTGACAGCAGCAGAGCCCTGAGCACGTACGGTGTCAGGATATGGGAACGGGCTGCTCAGTCCCATCTCTCATAGCCACTGCAGATGGCATTTCATTACCTTTGCAGCAAGAAGCTTTGCACAGCCTGGGTGTGTTTTTCCTTCCCAGCACTTTACAGCTGGAGCACACACAGAGGTGTGTCCTGCTCTCAGTGTGCATGCCCTCGTTATTGCTGTGAGGGATTTTCAGACAGCTGACCCCTGGAAACACTTGAGGCACCTTTGCCACACCAAAGGCAGAGTCCATGCCCCAGGGAGGTGATACCTCCTGGATAACGACTGTCAAATCTCTCCTGGCCTCACACAGAGCTGGATGGGCACCCTCTGATTGCACGGCTATTCCAGTTCCATGGGCTGGAGATTCTGATGCTCTCTCCTTTGAAGCTCCTCACTCAGAACGGTGTAAAATGAAATGAGTTTGCTGCCATCAGCTCCTGAGCAGCCCTCCCATGCTAAAGACTTACGGATGCTGCTAATCTGTGACAAAACCAGGAAGTGTAATTAGTCCTGTCAAACCATCTGTCAGGCCTGAGAGACTTGGATGATATTTGGGAAAAACATCTAAACATGTGTGCGCTTGTCCCAAGTCCCAGACCATCCAAACTTGGCCAACAGCTGGGTAAAACAGGATTGGACACTTCTGTTGAAAAGGCCAGAGAATGAAAATGCTGCTAATACAGAAAATACCAGTCAGAGTCACTCCAAAATCCTGTTACAAACGACCAGCTCAGAATGGAAAGTAACTGGCAGCAATTAAAACTGCACAGAACCACGGCTCGAGCGCCGTGACGGGGAGAGACCACTGCAAAACCAGCATTTTTGGGTTCACCATTAAACCACCTTCTAGAGGTCTTCCAAGAGATGTTCCTGGGGGAGACAGAAAGCCACAGCTGGCATTGGTGGGAAGGTGTCGGTCCCAAAGAAGACCCAGACTGGAGAGGGTCTGAGTCCCAGAAGGAATTGGCACTACTGGAACTCACGGCAGCTTGAGAGCTGCTCTGTTTCACCAGGAGAACTCGAGTGGTTCCCTTATCATCTCCAAGAAAACACTTGGTACATTTCACAGCAGAAGCGTGACCAGAAAAGGGCGAGGAGACCACTGGTGTAACCTGCACTGTGCCACGGGACACAGCACACAGAGCAGGCACTCACATATCAGCTCTGAGTGCAAAGAGGAACAGAAGGAGGCTGAAAACCAGCCAAGTCTGGTCAGGTCAGAGATCACAAGGCAGGCTCTGACAGCACCTCTGACTGACAAGGACTTGGTGGGGCAAACAAAGTGTGCACTTAGCACTGAGGTTTGTTATTTGTGTGGTCAGTGATGCCCAAGGGCCAAGGCCACAATTAAACAAACTGCACTCCTGGTACAAACTGCCCATAAACACCACAATGACTTTGGTTAACTTTGCATTTGCCAAAAATCTGCTGCTATTTCAAAGTAAATATTTCACAGAAGAATCATAAATGAGTTGAGAAAAACGTCAAGAAGCAATGGAGAAAAAAAAAAGGGCAGAGTTTTTGCTTTTCCTTTAATGGTTTAACTGGACTGGAAGACTGGCAGTAGTGACAGCCAGCTGATCCTGACTCCTGCCTGGAGATGGGCATGGGGTGATCTCACAGTCAGTTACCTACTGCAGTTCCAGAAGGGATACAGCTGGCTCAGGAAATATCAGGGTTTTTTCCCCACTCCAATTTGATTCCAGGTGCTTTGATTCAAATCCCTTTGTCGTTTGAGGCAGTTCCTGGGTGCTCTGCAAGGACTGATGGCTGAGCTGCACACACAGCACGTGCCCATATTCACACACACAGCCACCTCTGGTCTAAAAACAGGTCTTTTGGTGTAATTTCATTTTCACACAGAAGATTTTGTCCTGAGGAAGGGTACAAAGAGGAACAAACACCAGCTCTGTCTGGGAGCACCTCTGCCACCCTCCAGGCCACGCTGTAAGTCATGAGGGTATGAACTTCCACCACACACACTGGGACCTCAACCAAGGAGCAAGGCTGGATTCCCAGAAGGAGCCAGACCAGCCCAGGCTGGGGTTTTGTGTTACTCATCTTTGTATTTCAGAACAGACACTGCAAGTGTCACCACACTAGGCATGGTTAAAGATGCAGTCAAGCTTTATAAATTTCACAATTCAAGTATCTTTATTGCAGGATGCATTCAACTGTTCAACTCTTTGTGTCCTTTTACAGCTCC
Source organism: Margarornis squamiger (assembly GCA_035222235.1). Taxonomy (NCBI): domain Eukaryota; kingdom Metazoa; phylum Chordata; class Aves; order Passeriformes; family Furnariidae; genus Margarornis; species Margarornis squamiger. The sequence continues at coordinate 9,867,673 of JAWWTY010000045.1, read as the reverse complement.
CTCAAAGCTTGTATGTTTAGACAACCTTAAAAAAAATAAAAATCAGAGGATCCAATTATTTACAATCACCATCCAGTTACAGTTAAGAAAAATGACAAAGCTTTTCAGTTCTCAGGATGGAAGAGTCTGCTGTGACCTCTCCAACACTGACAGACACTAAAAGGCCTCTCAGTTGATTTAACTGGATTTCTTGAAGTCACTAAGTGCAAAAAAAGGAACATGTGCAGGGATAGAGAGTGAGTGTCCCCACGGTCCTGTCACATATACCAAAGCTCTACAGATTATTAATACATGGGCTTGCCCCCTTCATTCTACAAGAGCTCTTGTAATGCCTCAAATTAATTGGAGGAGAGTTCAGCAGCTCCAAAGAGATGATTAAGATCAATTATTAATTCATCTCCCTATTCCTTTATCTGTATTAAACTTCAAGATGAGAGTCCAACTAATGAAACAACAACTATAATAAAAATAAATGGTATAAAACTAGCCCTTCAATTAAAAAAAGAAAAAAAAAAAGGGAAAAATTTTTGCATGTTCTAAATTCCTCAGTCAGACCATCCTTGTTGCTTTCAATATATATGAAAGAAATGTAATCACACTTTCTCTTTGAAGGAAACATTGTTTTTTCTGATTTTTCTTTTAGGGAAGATAAGACAAGTGGAGTTTCAGGGGAATGCCCTCAAGAAGTTCAGGAGTAGCACACAATGTAGGCAACACACAATAAAAAGAGATGTGTGTGTGTGTCTTAAAAAAGACCAAGAGTTTGTAGATCCATGTGGTGGCTGAGGAGGGTGTTTGTTTAAGATCTGTGTTTGCTGGAGTTCTCTGGAGGATCAGAAAGTGGGAATGAGAGACCTTCACATCTTAACCAAAGAGCCAGCATGTGAAAGACATGAAGCAGGAGTGGTGCTGAGCTGGTACTAACAAACAGAAACAAAGAACCGAGAGGTTAAAAATGTTATAACTATAATCCTCTTCCCCTTTCAACTGCCTGAGCTTTACACTCTTAATCCCAAGAGCACTCCAGTCTTCTACTGTGTCTCCTAGGAAAACCAGAGAAGTCTGGATCTGATATTTCTGAAAGAGAACACACACACACACACAAAAAGCAGCCAAGAACTAAACAAACAACCTTTCAAAACGTTTTGTACAACCTAACGAAGCAAATGGGACACAAGCAGACAGCTTTTTTCCCCCTCCTCCCTTGCAGGTCACCTTTATCCATGACACACAGCAACAAAGGCAGGAAAATGAAAGTTAAGGCCAACAGCCTGTCCTCAACTCGCCCTGCTGTGCTTTGGTTCCGCGGGGCGCTCAGATTAATGTGGATGTCACGCAGCATATGCTGGAGGAACGCGGCACCGCAGGACGTGTGAAGAATGGAGGGGCAAGGCTCGGGGCTTCTCATCAAGGTAAAGCTCACAGACCTCGAGTGGTCCATCTCCACGGAGCCAGGCCTTTGGAACTTGGATCTCTTCCCTCAGACTCGCGGGCAGGAGATCTGTGGCTGTGGAATTCAGGCATCTGGCTTTCCCGAGCCCGGAATTATGCAACTTTGCCTGAGCACTGCTGCCTTTGGTTTTAAAACAACACATCCATTCCAGGTGTTGTGAACACGTGGAGATCCCCCAGACCTCTGATCTTCACACTCAGGTGCACAAAGCAACACAAAGCTTTTGTATGAGCTGATTTTTCATCTTGCAGAGCAGAAAAAAGGCTTTTCAAACAAGCAGGACATGAAAGAGTAACGTGTTGTGCAAATGATAAAGCAAATTACTGTGGGGGGAAAAAAAAAAGTCCAGCATGAAAACAAGCTGAATTTAACATACAAACCTTGTTTTCCACAACTTTTCACAGAATATTCTGAGCTGGAAGGCACCCAAAAGGATCATTGAGTCCAGCTCTTAAGTGAATGGCTCGTAGGGGAACAAACCCACAACCTTGGTGTTATTAGCACCATGTTCTGACCAGCTGAGCCCATCTCGGGGCTTTTGGGCAGTCAGCAGAAGGTAAGAGCTACCAAAGTGCAAGTCTTCATACGTTTCACAGAAGGGCAATGGCTGCACATTTAACATGACAAGCACTCCTGTCACCTCGGGGTCAAACCCCATCCCAGCAGCATCTCAACAGTAGAAATCTGTCATCACTACAGTATCAGTAACTGCAGTATCTACACGGTAACTCTCCACATCACGAGCTGCCCTCAAAATTGGGTGCAGAAGCCACGTGTGAACAGCTAAAATGATCCCCAGAGATTAAATCAAAATAGAATGAAATCAAGCACCCACAGTTAACTTCTGCCACTGACCTCCATCTCAGCAAACCCAACCCTGCCCCACCTGCCCTCGGGGACATTTCAGCTGTGCATTTCTTGGAACCAGCCCGAGGCAGGAGGTGGGCAGAGGCTGAATTCACCTTTGGTAGCTGGATTGAGCCCTGCAGCCCAGCAGGAGATGGGGAAATAACCCACCTCTGAAAGCCCAGCACTGAGTCATGCCCTGGGAGCAGGGAGGGAACCAGGGCTGAGCTTCTGGTTCTTTCCCATGTGCTCCAAAGACATCAGCTGTGCTCTCTACACGTTCAGTCACTGATGCAGAAGTCGGCTGACAGGATACTTTATTTTTTCTGTAAATAGCAGCTCTTGGCAATTTACAAACCATACCAGAGTTCCTGTTGCATTCAAGACCCCCCAGCAAACTTTGAGCTCCCTAAGAGAGTACCAGGATGCTCCCTTAAGTCTTAATTACGGGACCAGCACTCCTTGTTTCTAGGGGCAATGCTCCAAACAGGCTGGGAGCTCTTTTTGGGAGCCTCCTGCCCCTGGCAGCCTCCACAAGGGCAAAGCAAAACCCTGTTGGAGGGGCTGGATCTGAATTTGCAAACAGACAAGTCCCAAATAAGAGAGGGAAAAAGGAGTAGAGCAAACTGAACCCCAACCCCCACAATCCTTGTTAGCCAGTCCTCATGCTGGAGAGGCTTTATATCCACACATTTTAAGAAATGTAAAGGGAACCATAAACCCAATTCAATTTAATTGGGTGCTCTCCTGACAGAAGAGTTATTAATAAGATTGCATTGTACAAACCTCAGTGAAATCCCAAATGCAGTCAGAGACACTTGCAAAAACATTTAACACCCAGCAAGCAACATGCTGCTGGATTGATGCTCCTCTCCTTTGCTCTTCCCCCTCCACTTCTCTCTCTTCTTTTATCCAATTATCAAATAAAAAAAAAAAAAATAAAAAAAGAGGCAAAAAACCCGCTCATCTCGAACAGCTCCTATAAATTATTCACATGATATTACAGTGTATGTCAGCAGTCTCACAGTGTTTAAAAAACTTAACTACAAGCCAATTAAAATGTAAACTGAGAAAGACGGATTGGGTTGGGTCGCTCTGGTGTGAACTTGAGCAGCTCATAACAATACACACAACTTCCAGACCTGCTAATTTGACAGCTACTTTCATCAGCAGACGGTTTTTCTGTCTTTCTTTTCTTCCTTTTCTTCCTTTTTTTTTCTTTTTTCTGTTTTAATGCAGTGTTTCTCAGAGGACAAGTCAGCCTACACCCAGCAGAGAAATCTCCTGGGTCCCACACACAGGCACTGGGGGGCTGAGTTACTCTTGGGTTCAGATTAGGCTTGTACAGTGGGAAAGGGGCAAAGGGACCTTCCCCTTTTGCAGGCACCAGTTACTGAAATTTTACAACTAAATGACAGCAATTCAAGTGACAGATTGTATTTTTTAAACAAAGCCCCTAATTTCTCACAAAAATAAGAATACAGCGTATTCTATTGCTACAGCAAAATAAAGGCCTTCCAAAAGAGACATTTTGGATTACCCAGAGTGTGCATCTGGGTAGCAACACTGGACATCTGCCTAAATTGCTTACTGCTGGACTGCTGAGTAAGCCAGGCACCAATTAGCTGTTACAGTGATAATGACACTAATTTTAATCTTCATGGGTTAATTACAAGAGCACCGTGAAGTCAGATTGTGAACTCGGAGTCAGAAACATCGAGGGAAACCTCAAAACCTGAAAGCATTATAGACATAAAATCAATATTTAACCAGGGAAATGTAAGGCACACCAAGCTACAATCCTAATCAAGGAACCAGAACATCTTGATTTCCCTCTGCCCCACGGTACTGGATCGATGGCCCATCACAAACCAGCCACTCCCTGAGCTGTGCAGGGGACACTCAGCTGTAAGAAGTTCCACTGAGCGCAGCAATCATTACCTGCTCTGCTTTTCCCCTCTCTCCCCTCTTCAAGGAAGGTGAAACCTGTCAAAGGTTCTTCTGGGACCCACCAGAAACTCAGCTAATCCAGCAGTGCCTGCTGACAATGTACCCCCCAGCACCGCCACCGCATCGGGCGTTCTCGCGTCGCCCTGAATTACAGTTTAATTAGTCAGAAGAGCAGCACAGACACATTTCCTGCAGTCGGAAAGGTTTGTACCCAGTGCACACAGCAGAATCCTGCCCAGCCACGTGTGCTGGGCTTCTGAAATAGGAAGGAGGAGGATGGAGGCCAAGCCTACACTCCCTTCCCTCACAACGAGATGAAGAGTCCACCAACTAAACACCAAATCCCAAAGAAAGCTGGACACAGGAAAAAGGCCATTAGAGTGATTGTTCTGACAGTGAAGGAAGAGAAAAAAGCAATTTTTTTAGAATAGCCCAAGTTTTGTTGCAACCAAAACTACTGGAGTTTCCTGCTTGGAGATTTCTAGTTTCAGCATTTTAAATTTTCCATTTAGGGGGAAATAAAAGCATGACATTTTTATATTCCATTCTTAACGTGAAATAGAGGTTTAAGCAATATATTTCCTGCAAGATGAACCAGCTCAGACTATCCAAACAGCCCTGTCTGCAGTGACCAAGAGGGGACAAATGCAACATCCAGCCTTTGGGCAGGACCACAGAGAATCCGAGCCTGGAGTTTATGGCCACAGGAACTCCTTGCTCAGGACTGAAGCAAATCAAGAGATGAGCATCAAGAAAGAAGAGCTCACTCTGCCTGCAGGCCTGGGAGTGCTCACCAAAGATGGCACAGTAGTTTTGTTCCAAACGTTCTGTATAAAATGGGAAATGAGAAACAAAGCAAGAGCCATTTTTTTGGTTCATCTATTACAAGAACGAAACCAATATAAGCAAAACACTGTAACTTTTGTATATAAACCCATAAAAATACATTACCCTAATGTTTTTTATCCCCCAATTCTCACATCTTAAAAGCTGTATACGACAACTTTCTATAAATTAAAGCACTTTGTAGATACAGTGAAACTACTTTCCAAAGGAAAATAAAAACAGGGAACAACCTTTGAACACTCCCAAATCCTCATTTGTAGGATGTGTATGAGACAGGAATAGAACCACCTCACAGGATTCATTTTTACTGATTCAAGTCATGCCATGATTGTAAATTCTGTGCTGGTCAGACAGCTGGAGGAGTTTTCATTTCAGGCCCAGGAAGAAGGGCTTTATTTCTACCAGCATTCACTGCACAGTTCTTCTTTCTGCAAGGCGTTGAGAAAATGAAGGGAATTAGGAGGTGGCATCCGAAATGACAGCTCCCTGAAAACACTGTTTTCTGTATACCTGAATTTGAGTTTTTCTATTGATCTTTCCTGCCTTCCCTAATTCACCTCCATTCTGCTGGTGACAGTGCTGATCATACCTGTCATCTCCAGTTCTTCTTGATCCTGGATGAGAATCTGAAATTCAAGACCCTAAATCCCAGCAATGAAGGTTCTCCCAGCACTAATAACCACACACCAGAGATGCTCCTTTGGCACTGGCGGCGCTCGAGCAGGGGCTCAGAAACCTCCTGGCTGGGGCTACACATTGTTTTCACAGCTGCTTATTTGAATGATTGCTTTTCCTTTCCTTTTTTACCACTCTGCTGATAAAGAGATGCTCTTCTTTCACTTTGCTTTAGAGAAAAATGATTGGATTCTGAAAAGTATCTTAATCACAAAAGCTACAAGATCCTGGTTTTGAGAAATTTGTGTTTTCTTCATTCACTCTCTTTTAAGCTAATTATTTTACAGCACCTGTGGGAATGTTACCAGTCCCATAACTCCACCTTATTTAGATAACCCAGTCCCTGTGAAGAGACAGTTATCCTAAGTGTACCCACAGAAAAACCATCCTGGTTCTGTCTTAGGGTTCTTGCCTGATAAATGCCTGAAGAGCAAGATTCCCACTTACAGCAGCTCATTACAGTAGAAAGCATTATCTTCTAATTGATCTTATCTCTGTGTTAAACATTGTTAGCATCATGTCAACCCTCCAATATGGTCAATTACCAGATAATAGTGCCCACTTCCACATGTCTTATTAGTGAAATGGTAAGATCAATAATTAAGAGAACAGACCCCCATTAAGGTCGGCCACATGGAATGAATGAAGATTACCCCAGCTACCTCTTCTGCTGACTCTGAACACACCACACTTAGAAGCACCCAAATTCTGTGCTGCAGGAAATCTCCTTCATCCTCAGCTCTGCCTTCACCAGAATTTCATCATAAATAGAAAGGAAAACCCAAACCCCTCTATTTCTTATGTGTATGTTATCTTGTTATAAAAAAGCAACAAAGTTCTCCCTGCTCTATTTGAGTGTTCACGATCCCACAATTCACTGCAAGTCCCTTTGCTTGTTTTTTGGACAACTGGATACAATCTTTGAGCTTCCTTTTCTTGTGTTCTGTTTTCTTTCCATTTTGGTGGGTCCTGGTCCATACGTGTTATAGACCTGCCTCAGCATTTCAGTTTTTCCTCTTTTATCCACATTACAGAATTACCTGTCTGATTTCCTCTAAGCTTTTGGGGCTGGATCACAACATGTGATATAAAAATGCATCAGCTTTAATGGCTGATTTATAATATTGATTAGATATCTAAACTGGACATAAATTCACTACCTTACCTAATAAATGTAGACATAAAATCCAAAATGTTAATCCTTCTTTGAGACAAGTGATGTGCTTCAGCAGGAGATAATTTTAACAATTTTAATGTGCCGTCAAGGTTAGGTAGAAGGGAGAAAAATTCACACATAAAATATATTTACTTGCACTACAAAAAACCATCTCATGGTATTTGTTTTGTCTCTCAAAGTCATGTCAAAAGAATTTGATCACTTCAATAAAAGGACTATTTACAGAGTGAACAACTAGCAAATCATCCACTCAACCTGTGCCTAGAAAAGTTCAATGCTAAAAGCAAATCACACGTTGTGTTTTCTAGGAAAAGCCTAAAATACATGACTTCTATACTCCTTATTCAGCTTTGGCATGGTGAAATTCAAGTTTATTTGTTGGGGTTTTTTTTTGTACTGCTGACCAGCACAACTGTTTGATTCAGTCTAGTTAACACTGCACAACAGAGTTCCACCATCTCATAACCTCTGTGTACCAAAAACCAGAACATTTTAAAGTGCATTTATTATTTTGTTGCTTGTAATCTCAATTTCACTGTTCGAAGTCTTCACAGCAGGAAAATACTCTTCTCTGAACTGAAAGAGAAGTAAAACCTATGTCCTCTTACACTCCTAGGATGCCCAACCCAGAGACATACAAGAGAAGCTTTTCACGCTTTCCAAATACTTCAAGATGCTGCTTTCTAAACTTCTTGGACTCACAGAAAATATCCCTCACAGGAGTAAATGCAACTTTTTTAAAATTAAGAACCTGCCACTTCCTGGGAAACTCTACTCAAGGAATTTATTAGATGCATTAATGTAAGGGATGGGAATTACCTCCAAAATCCTGACATCCTATTTTCCTCTGGAAATCACAACAAAATTCCTCTTTGTATATTCTCCCCTCTGAAAAGAACTGGGCATAATTCTGAGACACTCATTGACCTGAGTGGAACAAAATGCTTTCCTTATGGCAAAGAGTAAAAATAAGTATGAGCCAGTTCACTGGAATTTTCATACTCAGGCCATATATAAAAATCTGGCAAGAAATCAAACTGAGTCCACACCAGTTGGTGAGTTATTTCCTCAAGGCTTTGATGTTCTCCATTTTGCTCTGTTACACTCATTTTTCTCATTCTGGTGTTCTCACTATCTTATCTTTGGGCCAGAAAATGACAACACTTGGACATTCACCAGGGCCCTTTTGTGTTCCTGTGTCCCAGAATAACTGGAAATGTCCTTTGTTCTATCACAGCGACTCCAGACAGACAAGGGTGCTGAAAGTTTGATTCCTGGTTTTATATATTCAGCCAGGGAGTGTAAATGACACATTCACAGGGGCTACACTTTCCTAAATCCATGCAATTGTATGATTTGAGCTTTTTATTTCAGAGGAATTCCACAGGTGTATGTCATCCATGTCCAATGTGAGCCAAAGCACACATATGGATGAGCACATATCCCCCACTCCTTCCAAAGCCACCCAGACATTTTTACTCTGAATAACAAAAAAGAAAGATTCTCTGCTCACTACACACTTCCAAGCTGGTTGTTTGTGCCAGAACTGCTTCACCCATTTTTAATTGCCACCAGCATAAATGTCAAATCTTGTATTACAGGCAATGAGTCATGTCTGTGTTAATAACAAAGAAAATGCTCTATGGAGCAGGTTCAAGGCTTGCACAATACCTAGATCATCTTCTTTTTTCATATGCTAAGAAATGTCTGTGGTTCTGGACTTTTCAGGAAAAGATCAGCAGCACTTCCACAATAATCACTTGATTAGTCTTCTGTATTGCCAAAAAGCTGCTGAAATCTGCTCTCAATCAGCACTGTCTCCCTTAAGGAAGGAAGGGAGAGAAAGGTGGGAAAGTAAAGATCATGTTTTTGAAGTTCTCTGCTTTTAGCAAGTTCTGTTCTATTTAATAGCTTCCAGAGTCAAGAAGGTCTCAGGTAGACCTGACTTACCTAACCACATGAGCAATTAGTTCCTCCAGACACTGTGTCTGTTGTAATGTAGTTCACTTAACTTCACATGGTGAATCAGTTCACTTTCATGGTGGTTTTTTTTCCCTTCCCTCCTATTATTTCTCTTCCTTGTCTCTCGGCAGCTGCCTGTCTTGACACCTGACCTCCACTTGCTCCATGGATTGACTGTTTCAGGCACTGTTAGGGAATTAAAATCTCTGCCCATTCCCTTGAGAGCCTGAATACACCCCCAAGTTCACTGCAAAATCCAAGCCTTGCACATGCAAAAGGAGCACTGCTTCCCTTGGCTTGCTTTAATGTAAGTTTGATTAAGAATGTGATTGCTGTTTCCAACACGGACTAAAGGGAGACATCAGATTCTGATGGATCTGCCTGGGCCCACAGTCACAGCTGGTGCTTTCAAACACAACCCAAAACTTATAAAACCCAGCAAAAACCTGCCTGACCTAGCAATAAAAATTAGCACAAAAAGCTACTTTATGTTCTTTGATTTACTTTAAAGCCAAACGTTATGATAGTCTGCCTAATTGGTCTGGGATTTTGGAATAAAATGCAGAGATTAACTGAACAGGAAATAACACCAGCAGTGCTCCAGCAGACAAAGGGTGACCACGGCTAATGGAACTGTTTGCTGAAGTATCAGCACACACAGGGCCTCGGCAGAGGGAAGATGCTGCCAAGTCCTTGGCTCCCATTGTATAAAAATGTCACTCAGGCACTCAAGTGCTGTTTCCTTTTGTCTGTCACCCCCTGTTCCTCACAGAGAGGACCTGCTGTGACACCTCGTCCACTTGTCATTGAATCTTGAGCCAACTCAGCCTATTTTGGCTTTTATTTCTGAAAGCTGTGCAAATTTATATTTCTTTCCTCAAATATCACCTTAATAAGACTAGTTTTAAGGAAAGTGTTTGTCTCTGGGTGAAAAAAAAATCCCAAACCCCTCAAAACTCTTCTGACCCGCGTTCTTTAAGTGGTCAGCATGTGGGGACACCACAGTGAACATCCACAGGACTCAAATCAGATGATGATGATATCTCAGAAAATCCCAGAGTGGTTTGGGTTGAAGGGACCTTAAAGCCCATCCAGTTCCACCCCTTGCCATGGGCAGGGACACCTTCCACCACACCAGGTTGCTCCAAGCACTGTCCAACCTTGGACACTTCCAGAGATGGGGCAGCCACAGCTTCTCTGAGCAACCTGTGCCTGTCCACCCTCACAGGACAGAATTTCTTCTTAATGTCCCATCTAAACCCACTCTCAGTTTGAAGCCGTTCCCCTTATCCTGCGACTCCAAGCCCTTGTAAATAGTCTCTCTCCATCTTTCTTGTCAGCCCCTTCAGGCACTGGAAGGCCACAATTAGGTCACCCCACAGCTTCTCTTCTCCAGGCTGAACAATCCTAATTGTCTCAGCCTTTCCTCAATAGCAGAGCTGTTCCATCCCACTGATCTTGATGCCTCCTCTGCATTGGTACAACAGGGTGATGTGCTGGGGCCCCAGAGGTGGATGCAGCACTCACAGACAGACACCCCTGGTTATGGACAACATTATTCCTTCACAACATAATGATCAGAGCTGTGAACAGGACCCACCCCAGAAGGGTGGGCAGCAAAGCACAAGACCAGTGAGAGTCTCTTCCCTCCTTGTTACCCAACACTGCTTCCACAGCCTTGCCAAGAGGGATGCACCTGCCTTTGATGCTGCCCCAAAAGGCTTGGGAATGCATCCTTGCCTCTGTAAACTGGGGCCACTGGTTCAAATGACATTAAAATATCTGGTGCTGAGGTTTTCCTCCTACCAACCTGAGCTGGAGGCACATCTGCTCATGTTCTGCTTGCACAGTCAGTACCTCAAACCTTACCATAAATACAGAGGGCATCACAAAGCTTAATAACCCTCCTCACCAATGCAAATGCAGCCAACTGAAATCTTTTTTGTTAAAAGGACTGTCTACAGCAGAGATTTTAATGCCAGCACCATGTTCACTATGGATTCTTTTTAATCACTGCTTCTTATTATTTTTTAAACATTACATGCAAGTGAATTTTGAAAGTGTGCACTTTAGAGGAGTCCAAAGCAGGCTGTGATTCTGGCCCTTCAGCCCACAGACACTCCCCAGCCAGCACATCCAGCCAAGTCACTTCAGCAGTGCACTGGCCACACTGTTCCTGCCTGTCCTGTGACACACACATCCCATGGATTTGTTCTGTTCAGGAATTTCTGTGGGCTGCTGCTGCTGCTCCAGAAGCTTTGAGCTCATTTCTAATTGCCAGGAAGATTTCCCCACCTAACTTTGGCCATCTAATGGCGTTTAGTGTAGTTCATCTTGGGGTTCCTTCTGTACTCCATGGGAAGTGAAAGGTGGAGTGAAGGACCAGAGAGAACGAGGTACTTAATGGGGATGGTGGGGCTGGATCCCTGTTGGTGTCTTGCACAGGGAATGGGCTGAAGGCTGGCAAGGCACATTTTCCACCCCTTGGCAGCAGAAGCTGCTTTGCCCCGTGTTCCCAGTTTAATGCTGGGACTGGACCAATGCCCACTGCAACACTGCAGTGTGAATTCCCCCTCAGAGAGGCCCAGCAAGACCAAGACATTAGGAACAGGGAGCAGGCAGACAAGGGAAGGACAGACAGTGTCCATGGGAGTGCTGTGAAATCCCAGCAGTGAAACCAGCACAGGATCGATCCTGCAGCTTCCTGCTCCCTCATCCACCACATCCCAACCTGCACTGCCTCCCCCTGCTCTGCAGACTCACCAGGCACAGCGATGAAGCTGCAGAGCCTGGAGAACAAGGGCAGATTCAAGACCTGCTCCTCATCTTAAGGGCAATAAACTCATAATTTGCCTCTGCTGTGGAGAAACTTTGAGGCAGGTCTGACAGCAAATTTTCAACACATAACATTTAAGCAAAGTCCTCACATCTGAATTGTTCAGAATGCTGTCAAGTTAACAAGGCTCTGTTCATTTAACTCCAGCTGAAATGTACTGGATCAATTTTCCATCTTGTCTATATGCACAGTGAGTCTATCACCATCTCAACAAGACATTCCTGTGGACCCCAAGGGACGCTGTTTGCATCAGCAGCATGTGCAGCCAACCCAGCAAAGAGGTATTGCTTGTTCCAGTTTCAGTCATCCAGAGGCATTAATGCTCATGCAAACTGTTTTTCCATCCCATCCACCCATCCCTATCCCTACCACAGCCACCTACTCGAGGCTTGAGCAGTTTGCAGGTGCCATGGAACTGAGAGTTGGCTGCCTACGGAGCAACTGCTCCTGAAACAGGCAACTCCAGGACTGTCCTCACCCATGAAGCACAAATGACTTCCAGGTAAATTAGTCATCTCCTTTAAGGCCCAATTCTGGTACTACACCAACAGTGACAACACTCTTCTCCATAAGGGGCTGATTGCACAGCACTCACTTCACAAGGAATGGCTGCAGGCAGGAATATCAGCATCTCTGATCCTATTTCTGACTGCCATGATGAAGAGACAATTTGGAGAGATTATGAAACACATTTACCAAGAAGACACTGAATCTCACCTGCACTATTTAATTCCAACTACTTTCAACCATGTGAGGTGGGCTACAGAGCTGCCACGGATCTCTTCTTCTGATGCTCTGAAGGAAAGCACAATGCCATCCCTGAATTCCTGACACCTCTCCAAGGAACAGGGCTAAGACTCCATGTGAAGCTCTCTGCAGAAAATGGAAACACTGCTCTAGGTTGCAACAAAGCCATTAGAGAGGAGGAAGAACCCAGGTGAGCGAGCAGGGAATTGAGTGATGCCAGTGCAGCCTGAAGGGGCATCTGCCACGAGCACGGGGCTATAAAACCTTTCTCCAAACAGGGCCAGTGCCATGTACAGAAAACAAAACAATGACAGAAACGGGAACACTTTTTTATAAACAAAAGCATTCCCGAGGAGGAAAAAAAACCCACCAGAATTTAACTGCAGGAATATTTAATAAGAAACAGCCTGTTCCAGTCTCTTCTTCATTTAATTTAAAATAAACATAAACCAGAGCTCTCCTACACAACACGATCACTCCCCTCAGAAGAAACAGAATGGAATTCAAAGGTCACCCTGGAAAGTTTGGTTGTTGGAAAACTGAGGAAGAGACTCTTGTCTCTCAGCGATCCTTGAGGATCAGCTGGTCTGTTCCCTCACACACAAAGCTCAGGATCCCCATTGCAAAGCTCCCCAGCTCCTCTGCTCCACCACAGACCAGCCAATCCACTCCACCCCAACCACCCCAGAGAGCTCAGCCCTGCAGTGACCACGGGAAGGGGCCCTGCAGCACAGCCCTGGGATTTGTCCTCTGGCCAAGGCGGATCCCTCCAAAAACTTTCTCCCCGGTCACTCCAACCATGACAAGGACCTCGAAGTAAATGAAGGGCAGTGAGTCAACTTCCAATTATTTGTCTAAAGCCATTAAACTTCAGGGCAGCCTCTGCAGAATGCCCAGAGTGTCACTGCATACACTGACTGTACAAGCTCCCCAGAGTTCAGCCAAAAGCACACATGCATTTCTGATTGCACCAAAAAATAACCACACCAAAATAATTTCAAGGCAACCCCCCGGTCCAGTTTCACCTACCTCCATTAATCAGTTAGCCAAACAAATTCTCCTATTTTGCTCTATCTAGTAACCAGAGTGAACTGCGGCGTGGTGTTAAAACCCACCAGGGTTCTTATAAAGCCCAGAGTGGAAGGAAGAAACTCTCCGGGCACCCCAGCAGCTTTTCTGTCAGACCCCCAGTGCAGCCCGAGCTGCAGATGTGCCACATGTGAGAGGCTGGGCTGGGCTGCAGCAGCTCGCTCGCAGCACTGACCGCTCCGAAGAGCCTGCGAAGAAACCTGGCAAGAAACTCCTTCTACAACAACAAACCAGGCTTGCAATAAAAGCCATCTGCAAAAGTGCCAATTATCCTTCTCCTCAAATGATTATGTTCCATCCAGTTTTGCTGACAAGCAAGTTATGCCACATTTTAATAGGCAATAAAATGTATTATTAAATAATTAGTAGCTAAGAAACAGAAATTAGAGGGCACTTCCTTTCACATACATCCCCCAGTACTTCAAACTATTGATTTAAAGGCAACTCGATCCTCTAAAGAGGACAAAATGGAACCTGATACAGCAGTTTACTGGGAGACATTTACAAGGCTAATGATTGTTCGCAGAGAAATGAAGCAGGGAGAAATTCTAGAGAATTCCACCCTGCTCTGTTTTGTCTGATCTGTCTCGAAATCCCCCAAAGAGCTAAAATTTCTCCAAATCTGTTCCTTGCTCTGAGCCCATTAATTACAGTGTTAAAGGTAAAGAAGTATTGATGTCTCTCCTCTGTTCCCCCCCAGGTAATGCCAGGACTTGCTCAGCCTTTAAGGTATGACTGCACTAACTGAGAAAAGCCCCACTAAGACCAATTAAGGCCTTTACTAAGAGGCTGAAAAGAAGACAAATGGAGGCAGAAAGCCCGATTACAAGGAACCTTTGTACAGATGTAAAGCAATTAGAAGAGTCTCCAGGGCTGGCCAGTGCAGTACCTGCTAGTAAAGGATTTTACAGCTTGTCTAAACTTGGAACAATCTGTCTCTCTCTCTTTTCGGCTGAGTGTAAAAGTGAACCCTGTATTAGTGTCATGTATCGGTTGATAGCTCAGTATTGGTTTCCCTGAGCATGTTAAATCTGTAATGCTGGTCTCCAGCTCCCTCCTGGATGACAATAGTGTTACACAGTCAGCTCTAACTTACAAGGAAAGAGGATATGTCTGATGTTAAAGCATGATAAAAACCAGAATCAGCTCTTTCAACCTTCTTTTATTTCCCTAATGCTAAACCCTAGAATGTATCAAATTTACTACACCGTGCTGCATAATTTGGCACAGAATGTGTGAGAAGTGAAAATGTTTCTGCTGCCATTCTAATAATCAAAATAAATTCTGCAGTGACTCGATGTAGGGCAGCTTCTAATCTCGGGCCACTTGCTTCTTAAAGAACAAAAATAACAGCAAAAATACACTTCTAAGATATGAAAACTGATAACCAAATGGTACCTGAGAAGTTCTTCAATACAGATGATGCCAGATGCCCCACACCCCAACGCATGGTCCACTTGCCTCTCCCCAGACCTACATCTGATTTCACAAGCCCAGCTCCCCAAAATCCAGCAGGACCTGCCAGAGGCAGCTTCCTCCTAATTCACTGGTGGTCTCTCTGCTTGGCTGGTATGAAATGCAGCACTGTCTGCCCTGTGGTGATGGCTCAGACTGTGAGAGCCCACCAGCTACATCTGGCCTTGCATCTGGATGGCAGTAAGTGTATGGCTGAGATGTCCTGGATCCTTTGGTGCAGCACAGAAACCAAGAAAGAACCAACATAAATGCTCTAGACACTTGGCACACATTTATATGACTGCACCTGCCCTGGGTACCTTCCCCCTTTGGCATCAGAAGAATGTTATGCAGTCCATAAATTTGTAGCCAAGTGTATTTTTGTCATACACTGATTTCTGAGGTGGAAAAAACTTGTCTTACATTCAGGGCCATCATAGCAACAACACGTGGTGATCCCACAGGGCAACAGACCCCAGGGAGTCACTCGAGCAAAGTCAGCCCTGCTCTGCAGAGGGGAGACTGGAGGCTCAGGGACAAAGCTCCTCCAGGTCAGTGGCCACCCTTCCTGCACAGAATTAGAGTTAAAAGTAATTGGCCCACGTGAAACAGAAATTGGAGGTTACTGGCCCATGCAGGATCTGTATTGGTTCTATTACTGACTCTCAGGGGCTTTGCTTCTTTATCACTCGTTAAGGGGGATGTGGGAAGGACACAGAGCAGGTGTACAGAGAGGACACAAGGTGCTGGTGACCTGCTTGCTGCAAAGCTGACAGTCTGACAATGCACAAACCTTCTGAGGAAGCCCTGATAAGGAAGGAATTCCTGCAACAGTTTCATCAGAGATAAATCATATGTGTTTCAGCTTTTTTTCTCTCCCCTTATCCATAATTTGTTGAGAGACAATCCCTTAAAATGTTAAAATGTTTTTCCAAAGGGGTAAGCACTCAGCAGGCCCTGCTATGCCACAAGGAGATGATTTGTGACACAAACTTAACCCCTAGCCTGATAAATTATTTGGAAAATCTAGTCTTTGTTAATGTGCCTACATAGACCTGAGCTCATCCAAAAATCTGGTTTCTCCTAAAAATGAGGTTCAGATAAAAACAAACACAATGATGTAGCACTCTAGTCCCTTCACACTTGAAATTCGGGTTTAGCCGTGTCTGTGGCTTAAATAAAATGAATCTGGGCATCCATCATGGGTACCCTCACCATCACAACCACAAGTCTAAGGGCCTTTGTTGTTGGCAAAACCAGAAATCTGCTGAGCTGCTGCTGGCCAGGGTTGAAAGTGTGTGCTATAAAAGCCTCTCAAACAGCCACTTCTCCCAAGCAGTCACTAATTCTCGTGGTGCTGAAAAATTCAAACATGAGATTATTTCAGAACAGTAACCCCCAAAACAGTACACCAGGCCATCATCTTTAGCAATGAAGCCAGCAGCATACCTTTGCTCCCTGAATTATTTAAGGGCATATTATTCACACGCTGAACTTTGTACTGAATGGCAAAGAGGAGAGGGCTAAAGCACCATCTCAATGCAAACCAAGCTGGGTCTACTTAAAATCATTTTAGCAGGTGCATCATGCTACATTTCAATGAGGTCCTCTAAAGGAGAAACCCTTTGTGGCCATTATCTCTCAGTGTAACTCACTGTGGGTTCAAAGATTTTGAACTCAGCTTCGATTCAAAAAACTCAAAAGGAATAAGTTCTTTGGAAAAAGGTGGATGACATCAGACACCTGGCAGATGACATCAGGCAGCTGCTTGCTGCTCCATCAGGATTCAGTGGGATTCTCTGGGTGCTCTGTGCCCCTCTCTGGTCCTGGCACTGTCAGTGGCCACAGACAGGCAGTGTTTGCCATCTATGCTCTCAGCAATCAGGAGTTTTGGATCTGTGTATCTTGTCCCCCTCCCACACACACAGGCAGTTCTTGCCTCAGGTAAAGCTGAGGGTAAAATTGCTCTGCCCCAATCTGGGCTCTGCATCTCCCCCAGCTGAACCCACCCCTCGAGTGCCCGACAGCACCATGGCTGGGATGCTCTCCTGAAACATGGGAAAAAGGGTTTGAGTGCTTTTGCATGCTGCAATTTGACTGAATGAAGCAAAATTGCCTGTGTTTCTCCAAGCCTGTTCCACAAAGAGGCATTCACCCAGCCATTTATTCCCAGGGGCCCTGCCAAAGCATTGCAAAAAAAGCACACTCCAAATTTTGCTCTATTGATATATAAATACAGTCACTTCAGCTAAAGAGCCATCAAGTCACTCCAGGCCTGGGAACTTGATTAAATCTATATTAAGGCAGCAAGTCAAACTGCACGGCCTTTAACACCAAGGTGGGAAATAATTAAGTTTTAAAAGCTGGTGAAAGATAACGCCAGGTCTGCCTTGCTGCTGCAGGGCTGATAAAGGAAGGGGTATACAACTGAACATTAATTAGGTACAAGCAAACAGCTTTGCTAATAGCTCGTGTTCTCATTCCCAAAATGTCAACAACAGATATTAGTGCCAGATGCCAGGGTAACATCTCCCATGGCTGGGGCTGGGACATGGGAATGGGATCATGTCTTTGGAGGAAATGCCAGCACCGTCAAGGGGGCTCTGGAACGATGTCACAGGAGCAGGCAACTTCTGCAGCAGGGATTTACCAAACAGGCTTCTCTGTTATTAATGAGTTGTGTGGCCCTAGGAAGGCAAATGAAATCTGGCATAACCTGTGAACCAGAGACATCAGTGCTGAGAGACTCACCTGTTAATCCCTGGAGCTTCCAGAGTTATCAAGCTCAAATGGTTTAAATTCCTTACTCAGCCCACTGCCTCAGCTGCAAGAATTTGGGTTAAAACATGTTTGCTAGGTTGAAGAAGTCATCCTAGACCTGGGTCAGGTCAGTGATGCCAGGCCAGTGTGAGCAAAGGCAGGATATAGGATTTGACCACATTATTGTGAGTCCAACACTTCCCACCATCTCACCACAGCAAGGGGAAAGTAGAGAGATTGGAAATCAAAAAACCTGAATGAACAGCAGCAAATACTAAATGTCACTGCCATTGAGAGGCTGGGATGTACCATAATCCAAACACACTTCCAGCCAGAGAACAGATTCCAACACCCAGATGCATTTTTTGTGGAACTACCAGAAGTGGACCCTGAAAACCTCCAAACCCAGGAGAACAGTGCCCTTGGTGCAGCACAGTGCCCTTGGTGCAGCACAGTGGCATCACCTGCCTGCAGGGCAGAACATGCTCCTGGCCTCTGAGTATCCTGGCTTTCCCTAGGAACTCCCTCCCAAGCAGGGACCCCTGAGTTTCCCTGACCAGATTCCACATGACCATGGCTCAGGATGCACAAAAAACCCCTAGGAAACTTGTAAATAATGCATCTCTCTAGTGACATCTGAACTCCAGTTTAATCAAATCAAGTAGGATCCTTTCAAATATCACTTATCCTGTAACTGCAATTTCCAAATCTCTCAAATCCTGGCTTTCCTTTTAATCTCACAGGAAAATTGTATTACACTAATACTGTTTACATCTCATTTCCTCTTTTCCATATAAAAATATCACTAACTACATTTCAATTCTCTCTCACTGCTCTTCTGTCCTGCTGTAAATCCCCTGGGGCTTTCATGGCTCAAGCTCTGTGCTTTCCAAACAGCCACCAGCCCCTTGGCTCCAGCAGCCTGGACTGTCACCTTCCCCCAGGGCCAGGTCCCAGCACTTCCAAACCAGCAAGCTGGGAGCTCGAAGCCCAGTCCTGCACCAGGTGCTGAGGGCAGGAATTCTACACCATTCCTTGGTTTTATTAGGACTAGGCTAAAGAAGAACCCTTCAAAAACCTGTAAATCCAGCCATTTTCATAAAGTCAGAGATCATGCTTACCTTCTTCCCTGGCTGCAGAATATCAGCCCTAAGCTTTCTTTTGGTTTTTTAGGGCAGTTTCTGTAAATTTTGTGGAGCAGTAGGTTTGCTTCTATAGGGATGGCCTTAAAACCCCTTCCCCAAAATCACGAAAGATTTGGAAGCCCAGATGGCTTCAGGAAGAGCAGTACCTAGGCTCGTGACCAAGGGATACCCTGTGAGGAGCCTGCTGAGGACTGAACAAGGACTTGTTTCCATTTTCCTGGCAATGGTCGGGAATTGCTGTGTATTGTGTGAAAGCACATCACACAGATACACCCTGAGGCCATGGAGTGAGTGAGAGCCACCACCTGCATCTTTTCTCCCTCTCTCTGATTACCTGCATTCAATTCTTTTGGGGGAAATAGGCTCAGGGTTGTGTCCCACCTTCCAGGGCTCGGGGAGAGCCACCTCTGTCACAGCCACACCAGTGTCACCTCTCTGCCTTTCACTCCAAACAAACGACTTCAGCTCATTAGCAGATAAATGCAATAGCAGGTTACAATATTTCCAGTAAATCCACTGGCAAAAGCACCACCGGGGGGGGGGGGGGGGGGGGGGGGGGGGGGGGGGGGG
>JAWWTY010000045.1:9820381-9848152 GCA_035222235.1 Margarornis squamiger | reverse complement strand
CCGGCTTTAAATAAAGTATTTTTTAAAGGAGATATCTTTAATCATTGTATTTACCTTTTGATTTTCCAGACAAAGACTTTCAGGTAATAAAGAAGTGAGGGCTGTTAAGCTGCAAAGTCTTGTCAGGGAAAGAGTGGATCATGCAGGAAAGACACAAAGGAACCCAGAGCTACCAGTGGCACAGGTCAGCTCACGGAGGTGCTGGGTCCAATATGACACTGGCTGGGACTTAATCATAATTAGTGCAGGGAGGGCCTGAGCTAAATATGCTCCTGCACAAGGGGATGAGGTGACCTGAGAGCTGCAGCACCGCTCCCAGTCACACAGAGCTGCATTGCTTGGCACTCCTTGTCCTGCCCTTCAGCGTCCCCCCAGTGCAGGGGCTGTCTCTGTGCTCGGGGTCAGCACAGCACCAGGAGCAGATGGAGGAGCTGTGCTGCCCACATCCCTGGGCTTCCTTAACCTTCCACACCTTTTCACACTCTAAAATGGAATCGTTACTATGGGGAAGACCCCACGGTACAAACACACCAGCCCAAAACAGGGCCAGCCGAGTTCCCTGCCTGTCCTTCACACCTGGATTGCTCAAAAAGCAAAGGAAAAAGAGGGTAAACTCAACATTTTTACCGACTTTAATTCAACTGTGAAGGTTGGTAGCAATCTCTCAACAAAAACATTCCCAATATTGTTTTCCCTTGCTTAGACTGTTGACAACAACAGGAGCAATTCTGACTGGGTTTCTCAGCAAGAGGAGCTGCACGAGCAGCAAATAACATTCCATTTTCCATCTCCCTTTCCGTGTTCTTTTCTAGGAAGAGATCCCTACAGGGAAATACAGAGCTTAGAAAAATGGGGATTTTAAGTCCAGTGTTTGAACATTCGCTTCTCATGTGGATTCCAAATTTCACTGATGATTTTGGCCTTCTTACAGCTACTGCCCACATCTGATTCACTCGCCACACGAGGATTGCCTGTTTTCATGGGAGAATTCCCTCTATGCTTCCATAAAAAACACATGATGAGGTCCAAGTCTTCTCATTCCAGCCAGCCCAGCTTCATCAGGAAGGCATGTTGCTGTTTCTTTAAGGAATATCTCAGCAGAAACACGCAAAATCCTTGGAATCAGTCTGAAAGAGAGGCCAAGGACATTCCTTCCCAAGCATTAGATTTGGTTTCACATGAGATGATTAGACTCATCCATGCTAATTACACTAGAAAGAACTAATTAGAAAAATCTACCATTCAGCTAATGAGGGCTGGGCCTTAACTATCTCAGCGCTTAATTTTTCAGGTTGTAAAATATTACTTTACCCTCCTTCCCCCCTCTCCTTGTGTGCCATCACCACGTTAATTCTTGTAATAGAGTTGATCATTAAATACCTGCTAACGAAATATTTGTTAATACCTGCAAGTGCCACAGTTTTAAACCAGCTGCTCCCTGATGTAATTAAAGGCTGGAGGGGCTGGGCTCAACCCTGTGTCAGTTTTGGAGCAGCCAAAGGACCCACCTGCAGCCTCCAAACCAGCCCACTCCACCTGACTGAGTGGCAAGGGGTAACCCCAAACTGCTTAGGAATTCTCTGCTGTGCTCCAGTGCAGCCTTTTCAATAAATATACCTTTCCCCTCCCTTGGGAATAATGCAGGACAAGGGATTTCACATGTAATATCATCAGTGTGGGAGGAGAGTTTATTAAAAAGCAATGGTAGCACCTGATAAAGACTGACATCTCTGCCAAGGGTTAGAGCATTTAGCAGGAAGCTGATGGAATGAGCATAATGAAAAGCTAATAAATCAGAGTCCTTCATTACACAATAAACTCATTAAGCTTCTCGTTGAAAATGGCAAGCCAGACATAGCACAGTATTTTTAGATTGGTACTGTTAAAAGCTTTCCTAGAAAATACAAATTCAAAGCCAGGCTTTGAGTTTCGCTGTATTTACATACTCAGTGTCCATTTGGAAGTTTAATGAAAGATATTAGGAAATATCTATGTGATGCAGCATCCATTCAGCACAGAATCTGTGCTTTTCCAAAGAGGATTCTTAGCCAGTCTGGCAGGGGCCCAAACCCTGCACTCCCTGAGATGATGTGTGAAATTAGTGCAAATTGAAATGCCAGAACTTCCTTTTTTTTTTTTTCTTTGCAAAAACCTTTGAAAAATCAGACATGTTTCTATATCAGATTTTTATTTTACTCATCCCCCCATGCCCACTTTCCCCTGAAGCCACTAAACTAAATCTATTTAAACGTATGACCAGCAAGATTCTGCTTTTTAATAGGCTTAAGGAGACCCATCTTGAAATCCTCACTGTGAACACCACAGAGTGTAATGAGAAATCCAAAACAGGGCAGGTCTCTGATGTGTGTGAACTTCATGATGGAGGCTACAGAGGAACTGAACAGCATTGTTGTCATTCTTACTCCAGCCACACTCATATAAATCAGGAGTAAATAATAAGAAATTAGTAGAATTAGGCTAATTTCTTTACATTTACATTTACATTTTTTGTAGTAGGGCCAATGGTTTTCTTTTTTTTTTAAAAAGAGCTTCATAATCGTGATTTTGAAAAAATATGGCTCAAAAGGCCTATTTATATTTTTTTATCATCTACTACTCCGGAAAATTCAAAATATATGATTATACACATATATATATTTATATGCGTATATATAAATGCACAATCAGAGTAATACAGCAAATATTCCCCTTCATTAAATGGCTTTGTTAGAACATGCCTACTTCTAATTCTAAACCAGAAAATCAGGGATTTGGATGGAAGAGGAGAGCAAAGCCATACAGAGGGATTACACAGAGAGCCACATGTGACTGGAAGGGTTCAATACAGAGCCTTCACTGCTGGCATTTCACAGGAGCAAAGACAGTGACCCAGACCCAGGGAATTGCCTGGGAATGGCCTGATTCTCCTTCTCAGCACTGAAAAGCAGGAGGTACTTTTTTGAAATGGATGAAGTCAACATGATGTAAGAAGTCCCAGAACTAGTCACAGTTAATGTGTCTGAGGTCAGGTCACAGGGATGGAGGACATTGGTAGAAGGTTAGATTAATAAGGAAAATTAGTCAGAGTTGGGGGGTTTTAATGGCTTTTCTGGCTGCCTTCAGAACAAAAGCAATATATTTGTAGGTAGAGCACCACTGCAGCTTTGTACACACAAGCAGCTTCCCACAGTGTGTGTGTCAAGAGCTGCTATTCAGAAGAACACATTCCTCACTGGAACTACTTCTGTTACCTCTGCCAATGCTCTCTGTGACCTTCTCTAGCAGCAAGGAATCCCACAGGTACAAATCCCTGCAAGGGCTGCCTTCCCTCAGAGCCACATCTTCTGGCCATCAAGTTTATTCCCTACCAATGCTCATGCTATGGACACGTCACCTTTCAGATGACCACAACTTGTCATCAGAACTGGCAAGAAAATGTCCCAAAGGTAGCTGGGGGCTTCACTCCCCTGTGCATGAATCTGGCTGTGATGGGGGCTCTGGCACAGGGAGGTGGGTGGCTCGTGGCAGATACAGAACTACAAGCCCACCATGGACTCTGCTGGCAGAGCTGGTCCCGAATCCAGAGTGTCTCGTACTGGCAGATCAGAAGGATCTTTGTCTGCTTTGTACCATTTATGTGGGGAAGACCAGGTGGTTGGTACTGGAGCCACCTTTTCAAGTTCACTGTAGACCCAGATCATAGGAAGAGATGTACAGAAAAAGAGACGCTTCTCTTTGTGCAGAAGTTCTGAACTCCCCCACCCACTGCCCACCCCCTGGCACGTCACAGACTCCCAGAATGTGCTGAGCTGGGAGGGACCCAGCAGGATCAGCACAGCCCTGGCTGAGGCTCAGAGCACCTCAGAGCCACTGATTCCCAGGGCATTGCAGGGGGACCTGCCCACCCAAGGCCACCTCACACACAAAATCCAAGTTAATGTCTGACATTCTAAGAATAACCCCCCTCCTTCCCCCAAACACAGGTTTAGGGGAAGGGAAGGACTGAGAAACCAGCTGCCAACAGAGCAGTGTGAACCTAATCTTCAATTTACCCACGTCTTTAAAGTAAAGATGTGGGGCATTAAGACCTTACTAGCTCACAGGGTTTAATACTTGGTTTTAAGACTTATAATAACAATAATAATAATAATAATAATAAAAAGCTTGCATATTCCACCAAACAGCCCCAAACAGGCAACCTTTATTATCTGTTATGTCAGCTGTGCCTAAAAAATCAGGCGAAACAGTGTGTACCCTTTAATAGTTAATCCTCTAACATGTAATTAGGCATTCACATGACAATCAGAACAGGACTATATTTCATGTTTGCCTTCCCTTTCAAAGTCTCTACTAGAGGGGCACTTACTCTGTCAAATCTGCTATAGTAATCAAAACATTGAAATTACTTCTTTCCACACTAAATATACTGGAACTGGTTGTTTGATTAAATGTAGAGCAGAGAGTGCAATTTGCTAAATTACAAGTATTCTGAACATGTAAATATAGTTTAATTACTGCAATTAAAGAAGATTACTGGAGATTGGCAGATGGGAATGTAATGCTGTT
Source organism: Margarornis squamiger (assembly GCA_035222235.1). NCBI lineage: Eukaryota > Metazoa > Chordata > Aves > Passeriformes > Furnariidae > Margarornis > Margarornis squamiger. The sequence continues at coordinate 9,843,586 of JAWWTY010000045.1, read as the reverse complement.
TTAATTAGAGTTTTTAATGCACTGTAACATAAGCATAATATTAACCCTTTATCCTGGAAAGGGCTGGCTAGTCTCTGAGAAAATATCCTTTGAAAAATGTACCAGAGCTGGTGTTTCATAACAAGACTTCAAGTCAATCCAGTGCAAAGCTCCAGGATGATTTGGGAGAGTTTCAGCTGCTCTTCGTGGCACAGGCACTGCAGAACAGGCCCGTTCTGGAGCAGCCACGCGAGGTGGGCACGTTGTTGGTGCCCCAGATGAAAGAACGTGTGAAAACACAGCATTTGAGTAGATGGATTGTATTTCATAAAGAGTGCAATCATAGCTACATCACCAGAGATTTAAGATTCTTTCATGAAAGTTAAAGTACCTCACACTCCTAAAGATTTACAAAACATGAAAAGAGAAAATGTTTCAAAATGCATTAGTTCAATTTTGAAAAACTGCCGCACAGAGACACAGAACAATATTGCCCGGGGCCTGGGTTATTACTACTCACCCTCCAGAACAGTATTTGCTTCATAAAGTAATATTCCAGAATGTACTAAGCAATTTTTGTCATCTTGAAAGCTATCACTTGCAACATTTTATCCATTTAAGTCAATAGCCCATTAGAAATTCTAATTGAAAGTTCAATACTCTGCTTGGAATCTTACAATAGAGGTTGCCTTTGGAAAGCCATTTAAAGTCTTAATCTCTTTATCATTTGGTATTTTGAAGCCTAACTTTGTTCTTGTTAGGCAGATCAATGGCATTAATTTACAAAATGGGGGAAAATGTCACCCTTCATCCTTTAAATCTCAGTGCGGCGAAGAGCAGCGTAAGCGAATCCGACCGTTGCTCTCCCATATTAGCAGAAAACGGTGCCATGGGAGGTTTGACCTACAAATTTTAATTACTGCATGAAAAATTCAGTTCCTGGAGATGAATAGAGACTTGAGGAAAAGCAGAAGTCCACCTTCTGAGTGACTGCAGAGCTTAACTCTTCAAAGGCTGCGGCGGTGAATGGAGCAGCATGTGTACCTTCAATAGGTAGTGGCTGCAAGGGGCAGGATCAAACTGCACAAGCAACAGAAGAAAGTAAAAGGATTTTACCTACAAAGCAGCTTTATGGGTGTCCAAAATAGATGGACACTGATACCATCCTCTAGGGCAGCAAATGTGGTGAGGATGTGTTTTGAAACGTTCCTGACTTTGAGATAACTTTCCAGCGACGAGTTCACTGGTGGGGAACTCTGGGCTCTGCAGAAACCCATGAAAGCCTTGGCGCGTTATCAGCAAAGGGAGGATTTCACCTGTGCCCCCAACCCCAGGCAAACAGCACGCAGCAATGCCAGGTGTTTTGAACCAGTGCTCCACTCCAAATCGGAGCAGGGAGGAGTCAGATCCTAAAACTGATCCTAAAATTGATGGCTCAGCTTCGTGTTAGCAAGAACTAGGTACTTCCATAGGTAATTCTGGAAAAAACCCTTCAGGACATACACACTGAAAGGTGCCACAAATTACTCCCTGCAATGCAATACAGCACAAGGACTGTGCTGCTCTGCAGGTGACACAGGTTCAAGATCACAGCTGGCATTTTTCCATTCCAGACACTGCCATTATTTGGGCTAGGGTGATGTGGGGTGGATGGGAAATTCTCCCGTTATCTGAACCAGAGATGAAGGATTTGGATCTCTGTTTCAATGATGGCAGGAGACAGGGAGAGAGGAAAAATAAGGAGAACAAAAGAACCCCCAGAGCTGTGGCTGTCTCGGGATGTCAGCAAGAACAGTCAAATGATTTGTGTGTATGAGAGGGAGAGGGACGGGCAGAAATAGCTCGTTCCAGATCTTTACCTGCTTTTTACACCCTCCCAGCCACCACCAGCTTCAGCAAAACTTGGTATCAACACCAGGAACTTTGTGAGACTGATTCTTGTCCTGCACCTTAAGAATTAGAGGATAATTGGAATCAAGAAATTCGTGGCAATATTTATATTGTCTTTTCTGTGACATGAGGTACCTCATTTATTAGCAGAGCTTGGGTTTAATGCATCTTTGCAGACTGTGATTGGGACCTTATGGTGTTGGGTTCTCTGCAAACACAGAGCAAGGGCCACACCCTGCTGTGGCAGCACAGGACACACAGGGTGAGAGGAAAGGGAAAAGGGAAAGAGGAAAGAAGGGAGAAAAAAAGGGAAAGGAAAAAGGGAAAGGGGAAAGAGGAAACAGGAAAATGAAAAAGGAAGGGAGTCTTTCCAAGAGAAGACTCAATAAGAAAGCAATGGCCAAGAAGGAGAGGAGAGGAGAGGAGCCCCTTCGTGTAAGTCCTGACACACAGTCTCAAGAAGTATTTCCTGTGTCAGATGAGAGCTCAGCCCCCGCTGACACTTGCACTGGCTGAGCCCATGTCATTATTCCCTCTTGAAAGAGAAGCTTCTTCTCCCTCCAATGTAACACCTCGACATTCAAAACGTGGCACCAACATGATCACAAGGTTTACTCACCTGGATCACTGTGGTGGTGATCCAACCTGGAAACCAACCTGGCTGTGGTTTCTTCACAGGCTTTGGCTTGGTTTAGCCTTACCTGAAACTGGGAAACTCTTGACCAGAGCCCACTTCAATGTCATGCAGACGGACTGCAATTGTTAGAAGGTGCCACATACACAATAATATGCAAGGCTAAACTTCCCATTTCTCTTGGTCCCCTGAGTTCTGAGACTACAGACATGGACATGAACCATCACTTAAAATCTTTACACTGTAGGTTAATAGCAATATTAATTAACACCCAACCATTAGCATTAGGCCTGTCTGTAGAAAACAGCACTGCTCTCAGCTTCACCTCCAGATACTGACTGAAATTTAAATAAATGTATTATGGTAGTTAACTATTTGGTGCATTTAGATAATTAATGTTTATTTCCATTTCAAAGTAAAGGATTCCTAATGTCAAAATACATTTTCCTCTTTTGAGAGTCTCTTAGGTAACCGATTTCTTTTTTTTTAGGCATTCTTTTAACTATTTCTAGTGAGGAAGGAAAATATCTCTAGATTGTGCATATTTCAAACAATAAAAAACATTTCCATGGTTTGGGATGGTTCTTTAGAAATCACCAAGAGGTTGTTTTGGTGTTTTTGGGGTTTTTTGCAATGAAAGAAATCATAAAAAAAGCTTGGTGTACCTTGGGACTCTGCCCCCAAACTGAAAGCCTGAAAGAGGCTTCAGCCCTGGCTTCAGGAATTATATCTCAGCAGCGGCTGAGAGCCTCAACTTCAATGTCCGAGGTGCTTCAGGGGTTCTCAGTTCCCAGAGCTGCCAAGGAGGGAAAAATAAGTATCTCAAGCTGAGCATCCATAAAGAGGCAGAGCCGAAGTCGTGGATCCTTTCCAGCAAGGCTGGTGGTCTTGGTTCTTGACTAGTAGCACTGGAATTGGAGACATTTCCCAGTACGGACAAGGCCCTGGAATTATCTCAGAATCTCTCTGGAAAGGGTTAAACCAACCTGAGCAGTGAAACCCCTGCAGCTATCTCATAAGCCAGCCGCTTTTAGACAAATTGAGCAAAATAGTCCTTTCAGCTCAGCAGGCACATGACTCCTGCACAAAGGAGTCCTTCTAGAAATCCCATGAATACCCCCATTATCCCGAGGATTGAGCACAGAGCCACACATTTCACGCCCACTGCCACCTGTGATTAGCTTTTTTACAGTTATTATGGAGTACTTTGATGGTGATGATTGTTTAAAGGCCTCAACAAGCCTGCTAATGTGACTTGAGGACTTGACTCCTTTTCAATCCCTGGTTGCTCCAGCTATCACTCTAATTTACTTTAGGCAAAGGGGACAATAAAAAAAAAGAAAATCTACTCGGAGAAATCACTTAGCATAAAATTGATTCAGTCTCTTAAAGAAACGTATGCCGGGATCCCGTGTTAAAGTAAATTAGATATATGATCAAACAGAGCTAACAGTCATTTGAGCCCTGGACTCTCGTGTAGCACTTTAAATTTTAACAAAATCAGCCAAAGAAAAACAAAGGAAGACGCAAAGAGCGGCTCAGGCCAATGGGTTTGCCTGGAACTTTGCTCTGCTGCGTTTGGTGTTTTACGGTGCAAATGTGAAGCAAGATGTTGGCTTCAGGGAAAATGTATTTTACTGTTTGCAGGAAGTGCTTCCAGAATGGATCATATTGTACCACTCAGTGCAAAATAAACGGACACCGAGGGAGCAGTAAAGCAGATTGGAGTGCGTGTGAGCAAACGAGGGCTCCAGCGGTGACGAACGGGGGGAGATGGATGAGGATGCTTTTGCTTCCTACAGAGAGGTTGTGTTGATCTTAGTCTGGCAGCTCAGAGCACAGACAGGGGCCCATACAGCAGAAGTAACTGAGCAGCAGCACGCAAGTTCTCCAAGACTTTGCTCCTCCTGTTGGTTGCATATGCTCAGTGAAGTGCTCAGATGTAGCTGTCGGTGTCTACCACGCCAAGCTGCTCTCCAGTTCACACTCACACGTCTCTGCTGAGACCCCAGGGTGCATTTCCTTCTGTCTTCAGGGAAGTTCCAGAGGTAAAGGCCTTGGACGTGCTCAGAGAGCCCACAGAGTTGTCCATCACAATTCTTTTTCTGAAACTGAAAACAGGTTTCTCATTCTATCCTTGACCGTGTGTGCTCTCACTACATTCCAGGGTCAGACCCCCACCTGCTGCTCCAACCTGTGTCCTGGGAAGGAGGTGAGTGGGATCTGGAGAAAGAACCAGTTCCAGTGGCCAAGCCCACTGACCTCTGCCTTCACAGAGGAGCAAAACCACTCCCCTCATTTAAAACCAGCTATCAACATCCCCTTTTAAGCTTGTCATCAGTCCCAGCACAATGTGATGTAATTTATCAAATCCCCAAGACTGGATAACAGGAATGTTTTGCTGCAACCCCATAAACAGGCTGGGTTCAGTCATTCCAAGGAGCTATTTTTCTTCAGAAGCAGCAGAAGCCAAAGCAGCAACCTCAGGCTCCTGATGTAATAGCCAGTGGAATTACATGTGCTAAAAGCCTTTTAAGTATTTTGTTAGAGAAACAGAGAGCAAGAGATGAATAGGAGTAGTTTTGGTTTTCCGAATAGGGGGGAAAAGGTGAGAGGATTATACAGGTTTTCTGGGGCCTCAGTGAGAGGACTCGATGTGTGGTCATACGGGGCTGAGGAGCACGTGGCTGGGGAGTCCATCTATCACTGACATTTTGGGCTCTTTGTATTCACACTCACCCGGCAGAAATGAACATTAATTAATTTGCAGTAAATTGATGAAAACTGGTTTAGTGCCCTTCCTTTGTTTTCCTCGTGCTTCCAACCTCCTTAGAGCTGTGGCTTGGTGGTTTTGGCTGCAAGCTCAATAAATCACTGCCTTCCTGGGGCATTCCTGATTTAACCTCCAGGGCCCATCTCCATGGAACAAATATGCAACTTAGTCCACTCTAGCACCAAAACTGCTGGCACAGTGAACCAGCTTACAAAAAAAAAAAAATCAAACCACAAGAATAAACTGATAAACCTGCAGTTTTTGATAAATACTGTGAACTGGCTTCCAGTGCAGCCCCAGAGACATGTTTGTGTACTGTGATCAATACATGAGGTATGACTGGGTTGGAAAGGGCAGGAACACGAACACCTTTGAATCCACCGGTGCCAAACACCTTGCAATGTCAAGAGACAGCTTAATCCAGGGACTCACTCATTCAGCTCCACTCTCTGCCCATTCTCCTGGTGGAAATGGTACAGCTGGATGTGCTTCTCTTTAGCCTTATTCAAAGGCATTTTTCAGAAGTCATACTCTGAGTAACAAATGTAGTGAAAACTCAGTGTCATGCATTTGTGTGGAGGAGCTGATGGAGTCATGAGGCCCAGATGAAGCTCTAAGAAGTCACCAGGCTGCAGTCCCTCTCTCCTGCTATGGCTCCTGAATTTGTCACGTCTAAAAAGATGTCAGTGTATGTTCAGCTTGCCCCTAAGTTATGGCACCAGAAGATCCTTTACATAGAGGCCCATTTTCATAATTTTAATCCTCAATGAGACCTCATTTTCTATGAAATTTGGCTGAAATATGTCAATGTGTTTCAAAGCTACTGAGGAAACTAGAATCCATCCAGAGAGTGAGATCACTTTGGCTTTGCTTCCATAGGATTACCAAATTCCATTTCCTGTCCTTCGTCCCGCAGATCCAGTCTCATGTCACATCTTTAAATGAGGTGGCTCAGTAGTCACATGGACACAACCCCATCCTGTGGATGGTGGCAGGAGCCACCAGTGAAGGGCAGAGGGTCTGTGCATCCTCCACCTTCCCAGGAATTCTATGCTTGGTCAGCACCGTTCTTGCTTGGGCTTCTTAATGAACATGGCTTTAATTGCTCCAGAACTGTTCTATTAATGGAGCAACACTGGCACAAGGGCTGTGTCACATTTGTCATGAGGGGGAGATGTATACAGGCAGCAGCGTTCCCATGAACAGGCCACACATGATGCTCTCCAGAGCTTCTGTGGTGACATCTCATCCAATTTGTCTCCTTAAAGTCCCATTCTCTCATAAGACGTAGCCCCCTTTCCTATTTCCAGGGATCATTGCTGCTTGGCACAGCAATGAACCTCCTCCACCACTGGCCAGTCCAGGCTAACTCAGGAAGAACATCTGTATTTGGTGATAAAAGACAACAAAGACTGTTTCTTCAGGTTAAATCCCAGTTCCATTATAATTCAATGGGAGTTTTGCCACTGACCTAAAAGGGCCAAAAGGCTCCCCCCAGACGTGTCCTGGGACAGCAAATGATCTTGGTGTGTCCAGGGGCTGCAAAGAATGGCTCCTTCTGGAGCAAAACTTCTCCAAGTTTAAAGCTGATCTTTCATTAGAGGCCACAAGGTCTGGTGTTCCCTAAAAATACACCAAATAACTGTATCACTGGAGAATTTTAAAAGACCTGTTATTTTATGTCCTAGTCATTTCAAAGCAGATTGGGTTAGTCTGGCAACAGCAATTTCTAAAGGAGTAACATGAAATATTTAAAGATTTATAGAACAAGTGGCCCACTTAGGGGCTCATCTAAGTTTTACTAAACATCTCTGGTTATGCCTTGCTATGTCAGCAAAAGGAGGCTGAGATTTAAATAAATAAAACCTAGCAGAATGTAATAACAGGCAGGAAAAAAATATGATACATCAAGTTACTACTGAAAGGAATATCAAGCTCTAAGTGATCTCTGTACCAACAACTCTGCTTTTCTCTGCAGCTGAACACGAGACAGCTTTAATCTCCAGGCTGCATGTTATTTAACTAAGCTGAAATTGTTTTCAGTGATGTGAAGTGCATCCACTAAAGATAATGATCCTGTTTTGGATTGACTCTTTATTTTTTTAACAAAGGGGGACAGGTGGATATACTAAGCAGAAATGTTTTTCATTAACTCCAGCGAATCATCACAGTGCCTAGTTGCACGAAATACAAATTTGTGATATTCCTGACAACTGCTTCTTGTTGCTGCCTTCCCCTCTCATCAGTGTGTTATGGCCTGCTCAGGGAGGAATTTACTCCAGAAACATTGAAACTGCCCTGGAGTTAAATTACCCATCCATGCCTAAGACCTGTGGGCCAAGTCTTCACCTCCAAGAAGTGACTCTGAACTATATCACAGATTGATCTGCACTGAGAATTCATTCCAATTCCTTTCCCTTCAGAAAGACTTTTTAACTCACTGCTTAATTAGATACTTAAAACCTGAAAGGGCAGATTCAATTACTTCCCTAAATTACCAAGGACTGCATCCCACTGCACTGGAATGACCCCCCTTTTGTCCGGGAGCCAGAGAAGGGCTGAGGGGTGCTGCCTTCCTTTGGGTTACCCCAGTTGTGCCTGCCCTGCTGTGTGTGAGCCTGCAAGGGCACTGGAGCTACATGTCAGAAGTTTGCACAGCAGAGAAAGGCAACAGCACCTGCTACTGCTGCATCTTCATGTGTCTCTCACCAGGTTCTGCTTCTCACATAATGTCTGTCAGGTGACACCAGCTCTACCTCCAGCTGAGATGGTCTATCAATCTGTTCCCAAACTTTTAGCTCTTCCAGGTTATTTTGAGAAGCAGAAACACAACACAATACCACTGTTACAGCCCATGCCTGGACAATGATGATGTGCAGTGTGCAGAGACTACATCAGATGTCACAATTCCTCATTTCCATGTAGTACATGAGACACAAACCTGCAAAGCTCATTGTTTCCTTCTGGACTGAGCACAGGTCTCACATCTGCACTTCACTGCAGTCCCGTGCACAAGCAGTTATTGCAAGGTGCAATCTGTGGGTTTAAACTGAGACCAACTCTCTCTGCCTTGAGTAACCCAACAGATCAGTGATTTAACCAAGCCCATGGCACAGCTTTTCCTTTTAAATGCCATAGGTCTGCTCGTCCCAGTCTGAGGCAGTTTGTTCATACTCAGCTCTCAAGTATTGCAATGTAAAAATGAGAAATTCACAGTAATTAATGACTCATTAGGCCAGGTGACCTAAAGTTGAATTTGGGCCCTTTTAATCCCTGGAGAGAAGCTGTCAGGTAAAGCTTAGAACTTCAGCAAAACTGGAGAGGTATTATGGCAGTCCTAATTAATGGGTAGCCACAAGTGCCCTGAGCACCCAGGGCCATATGGAGGCAGATGGACCCTGCAATACATCTGCCTGCAATACCTCATTAATAACCTTCCTAAATTGCTGTGAGCTCCTGAATACACTGCCTGTGCCTGGGTTTTCATCATCCTACCTGAGAGCCCCCTGCATGAGTTTCAGCTCCCTGCTGCCCCTCTGTGCCAGGTGATTTTCTGGCCCTTTGGCAGGATGCACAACATGTGGCTTTGGCACTAGCACGATGACAACCTCCGTGCTAGGTGACAAATTGCTGGCAACATTCCCAGGGGAGGAAATCCTCTCCTGGCTCCTGTCAGAGCGGCTATTTTAGCTTTGCCAACTGGGCATTGACAAGAGGATCAGAGCTTCTTCTAATGCCACCTCGTCTTTTCAGGTTAATTTATGCCGTGTTCTTTATGCCTGCTTAGTTCAGGACATGCTGCAGGTATGGAGAGAAAAATGTCACAGAATCACCACCTGGCTCCTCTGTTTTGATCTGGCTGGCAAATGCCAGAACCTTTGAACAGCAGGTTGCTAAATAATAAACCGACCATGTCTTTAAAAACACCTGGTGCTTGCTTAAAATGGTCATTTTGTAGGTGGTTAGTCCCTGGCACAGGTGCCAGGCTCAAAGGCATGAGGCTCCCCTTTCCTTCCTCTGCCCACCTAAGCAGAACAACAAAAAGTAGAAGACACAAGAACAATTAGGTACAGTGAAAGGTGACAATCCAGCCTTCCAGCCACAAGGAACACGAGGAACAACAGCAAAACCCCTTTCTGAGTGTAAAAACTCCAGGAACAGGAAGGAAAAAATAAATAAACAAGGATGAAAGAAATGCCCAGTGGCAACCATTTTCAGTGTGACCTAGTGAGCTTTCAACTTCAAACCAGTCAGATCAAGAGCTTCCCAGCGGCGTCACCCAGGGATCTGTCACTCGCACATCAAGCCTTGCTCGCTCTGCCTTGTCTCACGCAGACACGCTGCCAGATACAGAAATATCACGGCCTTCTTGCATGACAAGGAAAACAAAACAACACAAAACTCCTCAGCCCAACAGCAATGCTGAAGGCCCAGAGCACTGACAAGCCGTGACCCCATTGTCCACAAAAGGGCAACGTCACCCAGCAGAGCAGGGCGGGATGCGCACAGAATGGTAATTGGGAAACCATCTGCTGTTAAAATGCAAGTCAGGCTGGAGCTTCCCAGTGAGCCCTGACCACTGGCGGAGATGAGGAGGGGTGGGATTTACTGGGAGGAGTCAGTAGCTGCCCTGGGTGCTCTGCAAAGGGAGGGAGAACATCTCCTTCCAGCCCATCATGTGGGTTCTGCTCTACTGAGGTGGGCTGGGGGCAAACCAGCTGCACCTCCACTGTTCCAGCTCGTAGGGCACAGGATAAGACACCAGCAGTGACTGATGGGATTCAGAACGTGTCCTTCAGCCTGACAGCTTGAGAAGGAACTCAGAAGTAGTAGACTAACATTTTTCAGGAAGCACAGAAGGACGAGCAGCAAATCAGAAAGGAGAGGAAGATGTCACTACACTCAAGGCATCAATATCTGACTGAAAATACTTCTACAAAATAGCTCCAAGTAACCCACAGTAATCAACCTCTCAATCAGGTTTCAATGCAGTAATTCACCAAGAGCAGCCACACAGTAACTGTGTCTATTTTTGTCCAATCCATTTCTACTATATTAAAGGTTAGAAGTATTCATGGAGTCTGCAGACACCCTTTAGGAAAATATCTCAAGTATTTAGCGTATAAACTTGGCATTTATGGTCTGAAATAGGAACAGGCAGCACTGGTGAATCCTTGGCAGTTTCCTTTTCAAGATAGATGAAGAACTCTGTAATTCCATACTGATACTGAGAAACTATATATACACACTGCCTTTTTCATGAATCTGTTAAACCAAGGAGTGAAAAATGGGCAGACATCTTCATGTTTTCAACAGTTTATACAGCCTCTTGCACACACAGTAAGTAGACTCAATACACAGTACACACAGTAAGTAGATTCAATAACAAGTGAGTAACAGCCACTCTAACAGAAAGTGAGACATTTTTCATCCAATTATTTGTTATCAGCCTTTGGACTTGCTATTTTCAAACCCTTGCTCATCAGCCATTGGCCAAGATCAATTCAAAAATTAACAAGTACTTGGAAAGCATTTAAAAAACAAGCCAGCATTGCACCCTCTTTCTTCCAGTAGGACTGCAGAGAACATACTCATGGCACAAGGCCTAAGTCATCCCACATTTCTGGACAAAATATTACCTAGTCAACACCATCATCCAAACATTATTACTGGGAAAGAATGATACATCTGACTCTCAGCTCCAGGCAAATGCTGGAACTGAAGCCATCTGATGATTTGAAAATACATCTGCATCAGTGTTATTCCTAAAAAACCCATACAAGTGTTTCACAGCAATATTCCCAGGAAGAAGCTCCCAGGGTGGCCACAGAAGAGTGTACTTTTGGATACAGTCAGGAATGCCTTCCAAGGTGGGGGTCAACATCTGTAAGGGTATCCAGGAATCATCTGCTTGGATACTGCAAAGGAACAACGCACATCCTGAACAGTTCCTGAACAGCACAAGAGCTGGAATGTGTCCTCCTAAACCCTCCACAGAGTAACTGAGAATGACAAAGCACCAAGCTGAGGTGTTCATTAGCACGTCATCTGCACGGGGACAGCAGGACAGATGGGCAGCAGCATCGTTTCCAGCTCAGTTTGGTACCAGACAAGAGAAATGTGGTCCAGCTTGGACTCTGCTGGCTTGAATTCCCACTCTCTTGACCAAGCCCACATGGGATTCACCCTGGGAAGGGGCTGATCCTACAGCACCCGTGGGATAGCACAGCCCCGGGTGGGACCCAGGGAATGGCCTCGCTCAGAGGAGTCAGTGTCAGTGTGGAGGGGACTCCACCAGGATCCAGAGCTGGCTGTAATTGGGAATCCAGCTCCGAGTGGCTTCCACCAGTTGGCAAACAAACCAGACATCATGTTTGTGCAGTTCAAGCTTTGTTGCCAAGTTCTAATAGAACGAGAGTTTCTGTAATCCCGAGAAGGGGTTATGTGATCCTTGGAAACAAGATGCTCTTGTCTGGCCTTCCATTCATTTTGTAAAACATGTTAAGTTTAATTTCAGTGCTTGGAGCTGCAGCTGGCCGAGGAGCAAAATCACATTCATGTGTTAAAAAAAGAACTGGAAAGGGATGCAAGCTGCTAAATTTTGATACTGATCTGCAGCCAGCCTCCAGAGAATGGCTCGGTCAGGACTTTGGGGCTTTTTCCACTAAACAAGCAAAATATGACTCCATTTTTTACAGTCATAAAAGTAGATTTTCTGTCATTTCTTTTTCTCAGTGTAGGTAATATCTAAGATGCAAAATTAAACATGTTTGCTTTCCAGTGACAAACATCCATGCACACTCCCCTCTCTCCATGGTTACTGGGATTCCCTCTGCTGCCGCTCCAGCTGCAGAATTAGACTTTTAGGGCAGGAATTTCAGCAACGAAGAAATACCTGGTGTGATTCAAACAGCTGAGTGGAGAATCCCTGACTGATGACAGATATTTTCTTTCCATAGCTACTGACCTCCCATGCCCACTCCCCCAGATTCCCTGGCCATACTAATTACACACCTACTTCCAAACCCCTTGGGCCAAATCCTGGTCACAAGAACTGAAAGAGGCAGAGCAATATGTCATCTTGCCAGTCACCAAATGAGACGTGGCTGTGGAAACACAGTTCAAACTCATGGTGAACACCACCATTCCACCACTGAGCTCCCCACACCAAGTGCTGGTGGTGCAACCACAACCAGCCAGCCAGGGGCTGAGCTACCACTCCAATTGTTTCTGCTCTCTGAGGTCACCCTGGAATCTCAGACTCTGGAATCTGATCCAGGGCCCACTCCAGCCTTTGTGAGTCTTTCCAGAGAGCTGAACAAACCCTGGTTCAAGTCCCCATGAATTCAAGTCCTAATCCAATGAAATGAATCTTTGCTTTATCGCAGCTGCCAGGTAACATTTCTCAGGTGAGGGCTCTCAGCTTGGTGCTGATCCCTCCCATGTTTCCTACCCTCCAAGACTCACTTACTATTAAAACACAAGCACTGGTTTATTAAGGGTGTCCATTTCCAGCAAAGGATCACTTTTCCAATTCCCATTAGACGGAGAACTATAGGACTTGCCAAATGAATTCTCCCACATCAAGCTAAAAATGAACCCCTAAATGTTATGATGCCTGCCATGTTATTTTCTATATTTCTACCTCAGGCATATAGTTAGTGACCAAACCAAAAGCACTGATAAGATCTACCCCAGAAAGCAAAAATTCCCCTGGAAGAAAAGAGACTGTGGGATTTTACAGTATTGGAAATCTACTGAATGCAGACATACAAAATATTTTTAAAAGCCAAATGATCAAGGTCTACAAGCCTGTGTAGTTACTCAAAATTTTGTTAATGAATTTTGCATTGCTGGCTAGTTATCAGACCAACACACTCAAGGGAGAGAAGCTTCTGGAATAAAAACTAGTATAGGCAGGGAAAGAGGGAAAGAGGGAAAGGAAGAGGTAGCAGCAAAAGCAGAGGCTGGAGTGAGAAGTGAGCTCACACAGCTGGGCCTCCAAGGGAATGGAGTTTTCCTCACTGCCCTGAGTAGCCAGAGGGACTTTCCAACAAAACACACTTTTTGGGAAATACCTTTTCCCCAAGCAAAACCTTGACACTGCTGCCAGCAGGGAAAGGTCCCTGCAGGGCAGTGGCACCAGGATCTTACCCTCAAACAAGCAGCCTTTAATCCTCCCTGTTTTCTAAGTCCAGCCAAACACTTGTCCAAAGGCTGAACACATCCTGCCTGGTTTCCAGCTTTTATTCTTATCCTCAAATCTAGATTTCATTTTACAGCTCCCACACGTGTTTTCTGAATGTTAAAGGTGTCACAGCACTTCCCATCACAGCTGTAAAACCCTGTGTGGTTCAGAGAGCTGCCTGAAATGCCATTTTCCCCATGACATTCAGAGCACAGACACAAACTTTCCTTCTGTTTGCAGTATTATTTTTTAAGTTCTCATAAAGACTATAAACACAGTACAACTTTTTTTTAAGGTAACAGAAATTCAACTGTCTCAGACATTCAATTTCTTATCTAGTCACATTTTTTATGTCATATTTGGGTTTTATTTACCTGTCTTAGCATGCTGGGTGTCTGTGAGTTTCCTACACTTGAGACTTCTCTGATGCCACTGTAGCAGCTCAGTGACAACACTCCCGTGAAAGTGGCAACAGGATTTAAATTTTAATACTTTTTTTAAAAAACCACCCATGATGACAAATATGGGAGAAAAGGAGGTTTCATTCCTATACTGGAATCTGTCTAAAATCCAATGACACTGGAGCTATTCTGGACCTCTTAAGATGCTTTTGTTTGGATTCTTGGCTGCTTTCCATCCACTCCATCTTTTCTTACTGGCCAGTGCTCCACAGCTTGCAAACAGAGATACTTCTTCCCATCTTATTTCCTATGCTGTTTCAAGCATTCATTTTACTTACTCTTGCTGGGAAGGGTTTGGGGCTGAACTAGAAAAAGACGAGTTCTTTTTCAACCTAAAAATATTTAATTGGATTGCAGGCTAGCTTAAAAGCTGTAGCATTTCCATCTCTTAAGCCCTGAACCTAGCCTGAGATCACATGCATGCCCCTATTAAATATGAAGTACAGGACTAAAATATCAGCTAAAAAGGGTGGCTGTGGTGCCAAGGCCAGGGAACTCTCAGCAAAGCTTATCTTTAGTACACTCAGAGTAGCCAGGGGTGGGTGTTCTCTAAGCTTCCTCCACTTGTAAATAATGTATTCCCAGAGCAGAATGTTCTGCAGAGAAATACACAGTTTTGATTGACACCTGCAATACAACCTTGAAGAAATAATATTTCTCTGGTCTGTGGATGGATGCCTCCAGAACCCCAAAGTCTGGCAACCTGCCTCATCCTTACCATGTTTCATCATCTCTAGAATTCTCTTCTCACTGCTGCTTTCTGACCTCAGTCCCCAAGATACACTCCAGAGCAGAACATTTACTAACCACAAGATGTAAATAGCTTTTAGGTTTTGTCACACATAAATTTTAGCCTGATTGTTAGAAATAGTTTCTTTTTGTGTGAGATTTTTAACACCTATTAAACCAACCAGCCAGCACATGGTAAGACCCTGGTGTTTGGGCACCCTGCATTCCAGTGACACGAAATATTTAAGCATGAGGTTTCTACCCAAGCCTTAATGAAGACAAACTGTCCGAAAAACTGAGATCCTGTACGTGACTTTGTACACCTCAAGTTCACAGGTGGATGGATGAAGGGATTTAGTTCAGGACCAGCTCATTCAAGGTTAATGTGAAACATGGAGCTGAGAGAATGAAGCAACTAAGAATAGAATCATTTTAAGCAGCAGTTAAGTCAATCCTTTTAAACTTTTCTGGGGATTTGCTTCAGGAGAATCTTATTTATGTGGTGACCAGATCTGTGCAAAACCCACGTTACAAATGATGAAATATGGGATATGTGGAAAACATCCTTTGTTCAACATGTGCCAAGGAACACATAGATTTGACCTGATTAATATTTTCAGACAGAAAACATGCTTAGGCTGATAACAGTGCAAAGTTTTGACCTCAGCTATCACAGCATATTTGCTGACTTTGGCTGAGTTTCCCTTCCAGATTTGGAGCTTGAAGCCCAACGCAGGTTGAATGTATACAAAGCAAAAGTGGGAAAAAATAATATTTGCACAGAGCTCTGCAAACTGACCCATAGTCAGCTCTAATGAGAACATAATGGTTTACCCAGCTGCACAAAGCACAGGCAAGGAGCATAAGAAGAATGGCCCTGCTTTCTTAATTTTTAAAGACATGTTTGGACTTGAGCACACATGGGAGATTTTTCTTTTCTGAATGCATGCATGTACACTTCTAAAAGTGCATCACTAGCACTTTAAACCACATTAAAACAGGTTTAAGCCAGAATGGAAGGTTTGCTTCCACTGAGAGCAATAAAAAAAGAAAGAATACCAAGCCATAAGCCTGACTTTATAAATCTTTGGATTATCCCGCAGCCTGTCGGGTATCTCCTCTCTAAACTCCCGTAACCCAGGGGAAATTGGAATGGGTAGTCAGAGCACCAGCACAGAGACCCCCGGTGTGGTGTGGGCAGCTGGGAAACCCCCCCAGCAGGAGCAGGGATGATGTGTGTGCTCTGGGAGACGCAGAGAAATGTTTGTGTGTGTCAGATCAATCTTCCCCCTGGCCAGGACAGCTGTACTCACAGGGGGACCACCAATCACCCCGCCAGGATCCGCCGCTGTCCTTCAACAGGCAATTAACGGGAGTCCATTACAGCTCCCCAGAGCCCCCCGGGGCCGCCAAAGGCAGCCACTGAAAGGTCAGAAACCTCCCGAGGACAGCAGAGAAGCTGTGCCTGGAGAAATGGAGTGGAAAGCAGTAGCTATTTGTCACCCGCTGGTAATTCCAAAAGAGGCGGGGAGGGGGGAGGTGGAAGGGGGTCCAACTGCAAGCAGGTGGTGGTGGGAAGGACAGAAGGAGAGGCCAAGGGAGATTCTTCCTGGGACAAAGATTTTATCCAGCATAGAGGTGGAGAAAGAGTCAGCAAACACCACTCAACTAACTCTCTGAAGAAACTGGAAGTGAAAAAGCGCACAGGGCTGATTAAGAACCCACTTACAGCCCCAAGAAAACTCAGGGTAAGGAGTCCCTGGGGGCTGAGGTTCACCACGGACACAAACATTGCAGAAGAGAACCAGCGAGGATTTAAGTGAGCAGAGGCAAACAGAGAGGCATTCATGAGCGCCAATATTCTTCAAAGAGAAGCAAATGCTTCAGTTCAGTGGCTGAAAAGCAGCAAACACAGTGGCTTGGAGGATACATTACAGGTTGCTCTTTATTTCTCTTTCAGACTTCTGGTCAAGACCACCATGCTGGTCTGTTTGTGGAGGTCTCAGGTAAATCCCTACACAAACCTCTCCAAGGACACCACCAACCAACCCTGGCAGTTTTCCCATGGAAATACAATCAAGAGATGCCAGGTAGGGGGCCAAAAGAGGAGGAGAATCAGCACATACAGAAGACTTAATTTGCACACTAGTGCAAGGAAGAGTTAGACTAAATTACTTCATGCTGTTAATTTGGAATAACTTTCATCCAGTTCATGGATATTTTTCACCCACAGCATTCGACTGAAATGTTAAACTGTTGTTCTTTCCTGTGATAAGACTATTTCAGAGATCTGGCAGTACCTGGGCAGTCAAGAGAAAAAAGCTGAAATATCACAAATGTTGACTCTTCAACAACAACAGAAATTAGAAGGTGAACAGGAAGAATCAAAATAGTGACAAGTTTTTGTTAATTTCCTTGGAGGTGATTCTGAATTATTTGTATAATTGCAATTTTATTTGGTGTACCAAACCTAGACTGCATTGAAAAAAAAAAAAAGTACAGGAGAAAGAAAGAATCTGCAAACTATGTATTGATATGTCCTGTCTTCACAGGACTGCACAGGGACCACAAACACCACAAGAACACCCACGTGGGTGTCAACACTCACTCACGTCCCCTGAAGTTCCAGCATCAAGGGCAGTTCATGTCATATTTCTTACCCATTTCCCCAGAGAATTCTGTTACCCATCTCCTCCTCCTGTCTCTTATTTTCTGGGTTCAAACTTCATTTGTTCACTGCCTTCAATATTTGATGTGGACACACACAGTGTGTATGTTTATATCTATTTCTATCTATATATCCAGATCTATTTATATATGTATCTATCTCTATCCCTGAACTTTTTTCCCCACAGGTAGCTGAGTTTAGTAAATACATATTGTGGATTTAGGGAAACTACAATTACAAAACATTTTGCTCTAATATGAACTGCCTTGACCCCTCTCCCTTGTGCTTCCCCTTCCAAAATGCCTCCACCTACACCAGGAGGTCTCAGGTTAGTTCACCCCCAAGGGCTGCCTGCCTGCATTCCTGCCACCCTCCCCTCTGGGACACCAGCACCAGCAGCAGCTTGGTGTCTAAAAGAAGCTGCCACTTGGCATCCAAGACACCAGTTTACAAGACAGTTTCTTTTAATGGCTTGTGTTGATGAATGAATGAATGAAATTCCACAACCTTTTCCTGTGAGGAGAGTACTGGTGTGACAGCCCTGGGCAGCAGACACCCATCTGGGCTGTCAGCAGGACCCAGGTGACCGCCCTGCCCTCCCACACAGGTCTGGACAGCGCTGGGGGGAGCCACAGCCCGTGACCCCAGGGCAGCAGGGCTGGCTGCAGTCCCTCCCTGTATGGCCCAGGGCTGGCATTTGGGAAAGCTGGTCCAACAACCCCCTGGCAATAAGCCAGAATGCCCAGTGGGATAAGCCCATCCAAAGCACCCACACTGAGGGGAACTCACCCCCTTTTACCTTTGAAATTACATTTTGGAGCTTCCATGGACCAACCTGCAAAGGAATGACCATGTGACATTCCTATAGAGACCCATCCTAGCTAGCAAAGCTGGCCAAGACATCCAGAGAGAGAATCCCAGACAGAGGACATATGAGATGGTTTTGTTATTTATTCACTTTTTTTTCTCTGTCTAGACTTTCTACAACTCTTCACAGTATGGGAAACACTGCATGGGACTGAGTTCTTTCTTTAGGCATCCAGAAAGATACTTATTGAGGTGAGGATAGTGAGGCAAGTTTGCTCTGCCTTTAATTAAAAGGTCATTAATATAAAGTGCTCAATTTCATTTCCTATCAAGTAAAGCTTCTACTTTTTATGGCATTTAAACTTTTCTAGGAGCAGGAGAACCAGCATCAGACTGGAACAGGAAGTAAATACTAACAGAACTGCCTCTTAAAGCCAGACTTGGTAAGTAGGAAACAGCTTTGCCCATCTATCCATCACTTGGCATTGGCAGGAAAAGGTGCAGGCACACAGTTGTGTAGTGCCAAGATTTGGGCCCCAGTATAAGTTACTGCAGCGCTGAAACATCACCCTGGGTGTGCTGAGAGCTTGTCTTCCTAACGAGGGTTTGGTTTGCTCAAATAAATAAAACAGCAACTTTTCCCAGGCAATTGAATGTACCAGCAGAGCCAGAGACTCCAATCAGCCTTGGGAACTTTGCAGTGCGACCTCAAAAATTCAGGCAAGATGCAGCAGGGCTTCGTAGACAGGGCCTGGAAATCAAGTGCCTTAACTTGGTTTTGGCCACAATGTGTACACAAACTCTAGGACTAAAACAACTGTGAGGATGCTCTGTGGTGCATGTTTTATTGACAGGAGATCATCAATTGTGTGTACAAACTATCTGAGCTCCTGCCACTTTATGTCCTTCCCTTCCTCCCCAAAGAGATAAAACAGGTGTAAAACCTTACTGACTCAAGTCTCTCCTTCATTATTTGGGGACAATTCCTTATGAACTCAACAGGCATTTGCTTGATTTATCACAAATTCATGAGGGTGTCAAACACATGACCAGTCCTGGCAATGAAGTTAACACAGCCTGTCTGACTGTGGGAGTGACAGGAATGTGAGAATATGGATAAACGAGAGACCACAGCCTACAGTGGCCAAAAAGCACCCATTACATGTGAACAGGGTGGGGGAGAGAAGAAAGGACACAGGAAGAACACAGACCTGGCTATTTTATTTGAACTCAAGCATTTGTAGTATATATTAAGGAAGAAATTTTTCAGAATGCAGGTGGTGAAACACTGGCACAGGTTGCCTGGAGAGGCGGTGGGGTGGCTGCCCCATCCATGAAAACACTCAAGGTCAGGCTGGATGGGGCTCTGAGCAACCTGATCTGGTTGAAGATGTCCCTGCTCACTGCAGGGGGGTGGGACTGGATGACCTTTAGGGGTGCCTTTTGACTCAAACTGCTGCATGTTCCATGATTTCCCTGTCTTTCTTAGCCAGCCAAGACGTACTTGAGGACATAACACTCAGTGCAATCAGCCCTTGAGCAGAGAGATGGAGGACAGATTTGCATTCAACTAACTGATCAAATGCTAAGAATTTCTTAATTGCCTTAATAGTTTAAATTTATTTGTCTCTAATTTAATTAGTAAAGAGAAGTGTGTGTGGGGGGAGCTGATTGGAGGGGAGGGGCCTTCCTGTGTGCAATGCAGAAACCTTCGCTCCTTGCTTGGCTCCAGCGCCGGCAGTGCCGGATGTCAACACATCCCTGCTTCCTTCTCATCATCCCCTGCTCTGCTGGCCTGTCTGATCTTGGAAACTTCCTTTGAAGGCTTTAATAGCAGCATTCATTTCTGCTGCAGATAAGGTGAGTCTGGCTTTCTATGCACAGTAATTTAATAGGAACTCAGATCTAATTTAATAGATCCTTTATGTCTCTGTCAAAGGCTGTTCCCATTGATTGCTGCAGTGGCTCACACGAGTCTGTAAATACATTAATCTCTCGAGGGCTCGTGACAACAGCTCCGTTACCAGCACGAGCATTACAGATGGACAAACCATCGCTGCATAAATGAGGAGCTGAGCTAAAAACTTACACTAAATCAACTTGGAAAAACTCTGGAGACCACGGTTTTGCTGGCATTCCCTGGATCAGTGAATCCTACAGAATGCAGACTAGACCTGCAGAAGTTTCAGGATTTCCAACACATTTTATTCCAGTTTAATTTGCAAGCACTATTGCTCTACAAGGAGTCCAACCTGCAAAGGAATGACCATGTGACAGACACACTGAGAGAGACTCATCCTAGCTAGCAAAGCTGGCCAAGACACCCAGGGAGAGAACCTCAGACAGAGGACATATGAGTTGGCTTTGTTATTTATTCACTTTTTTTTTTCCCTGTCTACACTTTCTACAACTCTTCACAGTATGGGAAACACTGCATGGGACTGAGTTCCTGCCAGATGCTGAGCATCCCCAGCTCCAGCTGCTCTAAGAGGCCAGCACAGTGTCCAGCCCCTCAGCTCAAATGCTCTGCTACTTCCAGCATGGACTTTTTGTCCCTCTAAACAAGTGGCCATCACTGGGAAATGTACTTTAAGACAAAGAAGGAGATTCATTTAAATATTAGTGACTGATCCAAAGGCATTCTGTGCAGTGCTGCATCGTGTCCTCTTCATTTCAAAGCCAGTCTATAACAGAGCTGGGGTGGGAAGCAGAAGGGAAGCATCATGGCAGGAATATCAGTGTATTTTGGATGCAAAGCAGAAGCTTATCTGTTTTACTACTGCAGCACCGGAGAAAATCAATTTTGACACAGAACTGCCACTTTACAAGCAAATAACTATACTTTCCAATAACCTAATCTGTGCAAAGCCCACTGAAAATTCCCTAAAGAACCAGTAGTTAAAACCTCCATTAAATCAAAGGGTTTAATATGGGAAGGGAAGAGAGGATGCAGTTTGACTTGGGAATGTAATGGACTCAGTGGGGAAATAAATATGTTGTTTTATGTGTACAGTTACAGAATTTGAGAACACAGCATTCATTTCAAAGGGAATTCTCTTGCTGTGCAACTTATTCCTAAACAGATGTGATTTTTGCTTATTCAAAAACATTTAGGTAACAATTACAGCATAATAAATTATAATTGCCATCATCTTCCAGCCATGCTACGACTTCTATGCAAACACATAGAAAATGCAATTATATAGAACTGTAAATCCTATTTTCAGGTAGCTTAGAGCACTTGTTTATTTTACTCAGAATGAAAAATACTTTAAAATATGTATACAAATGCAAAGGCCATGTCTGTTGGGCAGCCTGATAAGGTCTGTCTTATACAGTCACTCCTCAGAGAGGGGCCCAACTCTAAGGAAGTTCATTACCTTTGGGAAGCTGATATTTTACTCTTTTTATATTTGCAGTCTATTTAACCTGGTTTCTAAGCTGACATTTTAATTAAGCAGAGCATGAGCACTGTTTGAACACTGAAGGAAGAGAGAGTAACTAGAAATTGACCGAAACCCAAGATTTTCATGATTGAATAGTACAGGAGATCACACATGAACTCAGCATTTTGTATAAATATAAACACCTTACAGCCTTTCAGAGAGCTGTGGGTTAGGGGTGTCATTCTATAAAATAAACAAAAATTAATCTCCATGAAGACTGCAATTTTTTGTTAAACTTTACAGAGCTTTACTAAACTTCCACAGTGCAATGATTTCCCCCTTATTTCTTTCTCCAGTATTAGAAATCAGTGGGGATGACTGGGAAATATCTGACAAAACAGGAGTGGGGGGTTTTGCCAGGAAATAACAATGCACAGAGACAAAATTGTTTCACAGAGGTCCAGATTCACCAGGATTTCATTGCAAAGCCTTTTGAAGGCGCAGGAAGAGGTATTTGATGGTAACTAAGGAGAGGTACAGAATCACCCCTGAGCCCAGTAGCTGGTGCACTTTAAAGCCAAAAAATCCAATTTCAAAGCTACCTCTATGTAACAAATGGCAGAGAAGGGCATCAAATTTTGACCTGGTTTTTCTGGGCGCTGTTTCTGAAGACACATTTCAAAAGTTCTGACTGGATTTCATCCCAGGAACAGGAACATTTTCAAAACCTTGACATTTTCAGAGAGGCAGAAGAAACATCACCTACTCATTCCATCTCTGCTCCTTTCTTAAATAGAATAAACCCTTCAACAGACCAACTGTACTCTAAGGATTACAGTGAAAAAGCTTTTTATTTCCGTGCTCGTGTTATGAAGAGTTATCCTTCAGGATGAAGTTAAAAACCACCAGCTATCCTCCAGTGTCACACTTCCCAGTGCCTCTCTCCCACTAAACCACAGCATCAGAGGCTGAAACTGAGACTGCAGACAGGCTGCACAACAATGAACAACATTACTATATATATCTTTTCCCCTACTGCTGAAGAAATTAAGCTTCGTATCTTTGTTGGACATATCTAAAGCAGTTTTGTTAGAAATCAGTTATTAAATGCAACTTCAATTATAATGAACCAAACGTTTACAACTGATACCTCTTTGAAGCCTAATTCTGAAAATAAGGAATATACATTCTGTATTTATTTAATAAAGGATAGCATTTATGAACAGAATGGGGGCTTTGTTCTGTTTTAAAAATAATAATAATAATAATAATGGGAAGTTGAAAGTCCTTCAGCAAGTCACAATCCACACCTATGGCATGTGAGATGAAGTCCCTGCAGTGTGACATGGAGAAACACCACAGCTTTGAAATACTTCTCTAGAAAAATACAGCAACAGTTCCAAGCCCCTGTGCTGGTTTAAAGGTAAACCAACAGGAGAAATGAAAATAACTCAAAAGAGGTTATAAATCAGAGTTACAATTTACTAAAAAGATTACAATAAATACAAAGATACAGAGAAAAATTGGTTTTAACCCACAAAAACAGATGTATAACCCAGCCCCCCTGGGGCAGGAACAGAATGGTGTTCATCAGCCCCTGAGCTGAGCACCACGTGGGCCCCCTGAGTGCAAAGTAAAAGGAAAGGAAAACCTGTTGGTGAGGATGATGGTCACAGTCTGGTCGAGAGTG
>JAWWTY010000045.1:9809717-9820281 GCA_035222235.1 Margarornis squamiger | reverse complement strand
TCAGCAGACATGACCCCTCAGGCTGGGTGTGAAGGTGCTGATGCCTCCCCAGAGGGGAGTTATCACAGCTTGAGTCATTGGTGTGAAGACACAGAAACATTCCCCTGTCTAACAGGGTTCTTTAACACCTGGCCTGTAGCCTGAGGGGTCAGGTGTGCCCTGGGCAGGTGCTGCAAATGGTCCATTATTAACAGTCCATCAGAAATGACACAGTGGGTGTAGAATACACAGTTTTGGTGACACCCACACAGTGACAAACTGATCCCTGCAGCTGTAACTAGGACAGTCCTAGAAAAGGCCACCTGGCTGTTGGGCTCTGGTTCTCCCCAGGGACAGGTCTCACGCCTTACCAATCTTTTTCGTGCAAGACTTACTTCAATTTGACCTAAAAATTATCAAGCTGCTGAGTATTCTCCTGAAGAAGACAACCTTACACTTGCATCCCAAGGCAGTATTTCAGACCAACCTGAACTTCAGGAAGGAATGTTAAGGCTTTGAAAGGGATGCTGTAAAGTTAAGAGCTATTTTATCAGCATGAGTTTTAGACACAAATGCTGCTTTTCTCCAAGAAAGAGCAGCAGGCAAAGGAGGAAGGAACTACCACCACTGACAGAATCCAGCTGTCCCCCATCAGCACTAAGGTTTCCTTTTCCACCTCATCTTTCATCACCTCTTTTGTTTCCTTTAGAAAAATATTTACCCTTAACAAGACGCCTGGGTTGCATTTAACTTTCTACTGAATAAAATGAAAATCAAGTTCACACTCCACTTAAACATTTCAAAGAGAAGAGACGGAAGATGGTGAAATCAAACAAAAAAGTCTTTAAAAAATCCTTATTTGTCTTAAGATCTTGGGGGAAAAGCTGAATTTACAGGAGTCACAGAGTGAAACAAAACATTTTATTCATCTGGGCCATGCAGCACTACATCCAATGCTTTCAAAAACCAATAGGAGGACTGTCAAAAATTCATTTAAACAGTCAGTCAATTGTGATCCTTTACAAAGCTTAGGAACAATTGCATTCAGAAGTCACAGGATTTGATGGGCCTGCTCCATTTCAGAGCTGGAGCACAGGAATCCATTCCCAGGGTTGGAGATTTGCAAATGGTCTCTACAAGGAAGTTTTATATTTAGTTGGAGACCTGGCTCTGGTGTTGAGGAGTTTAATGCTGCTCTGCATTTGGAATCTGTCTCACAACCTCTTCTCTTTTAACGTATGTCCCTTGTTTTGTTCATCTGCTCATTTTCTGAAGTGTCAGCATCCTGCTTTAGATCTTTAGTGGATTGAAAGGTGTGCCCTGTGGGTTACACTCTCTCTAAATCACCCGTGATGTATTACACTTGGCTTAAATGACTGAGTCTCATTTGCACAACTGCCCTATTAATTTACTCACCATTGATTTACATCACTTTTGGTGGAAATCCTCCACCAGACCTCTGTTTTACATGCTCTCTCAAAAGCTCCCTTCCAGCTTTTTTCTCCCCCATCATCTTCCTTGTCTCATTTCTCTTCCATTTGCCGCCATTCATCTGTCTCTTATCTCCTTCCTCCCTCTCCCTCCCACTGTTCTGTCTTCCCTCTGTTTCTTCTTGCTTCTCTTCCATTTCCCCCCTCCCTCCTTGCTCCAGAGCAGCTCATAAATCTACCATGGAAGTCTAGAAACCCCAGAAGATACAGGTGTAAAGGTAAAGGAACGTAAATAAATCACGATTCCTCACGAGGAAGAGCAACAGCTGTGACTTCTTTCTGGCAAGTTCCAAGACTGATGGGTGACTATCATTATCTATCTTACAGCACTTTACTATGTCCTTGCATCTTTTTGTCTTCCTGAGAGCAGCTCAGTCTCTCTGTTCAGATTTTATGGTTAGTTTTACTCTCCCAGTACATCCCATGTGTCTGGATTGGTGTCCTGATTACCAGTTTGACTACAGAAGTCAAATGCTTCCATCTAAAAAAACAACATGCCTATAGAAGAGTTCATATACATTATAAAACACACACAAATGGAACCATATACTAGAGGCATTTTCCAACTCTCATGTCTGTATGCTTTGTGTGAA
Source organism: Margarornis squamiger (assembly GCA_035222235.1). Lineage (NCBI taxonomy): Eukaryota > Metazoa > Chordata > Aves > Passeriformes > Furnariidae > Margarornis > Margarornis squamiger. The sequence continues at coordinate 9,818,219 of JAWWTY010000045.1, read as the reverse complement.
AATCAGTAAATAAATGCAGTAGTTTCTAAGCTAAAAGGCTCATTCAGTGTCTTTCATTCAAATTTTCAACAGGAAAAAGGGACCAAAGTGCAGAGGGTTTGACTAAGAGGACTACTAAGATTTACATATTCATCCTGGGTAAATAAATAACCTCAATGCCACACTCTGCAGGGCAAAGGCAACAAGGAGAGAGAAAAGCATAAGAGGGGGAGGTTCAAGCATCAGCAGACCCCGGAGAGCAGTGGGTGCACACAAAGCAAAGGAGCTTCTCAGCCTGGGAGTCAGACACGAGTGAACAAAGGCTCAAAATGGTCATAAAACACCCCAGAGTGAGCCCAGCACAGACCTGGGGGCTGTGAGGTGAAGTAACACCTGACATGGACCTGTGAGAGCCCCAAGGCAAAAGCACACCCTGTGTGTGAGCATTAAACCTGGTTTTAACTCTTGGCACAGACACAACACTCCCTTTAAGTGCCCTGCCTATATTTGCAAGAAATACAAAACAGCCATGGTTCCCACTCAGGCACATTGTTTGCTTGAATGAAAAAAATCCTCCTCCCCATAAAAAAAAGACTTAAAGACTGAGTTGAGAATGTTCTCCACCTCCTAAACCCAAATTAACAACTGGGCTGTGAGCTCTGAGCTGGACAAGGCCACAAACTCTCAGCACTTGGTTATTATTTGAAAAATACCACAGAACTCCAAAGTAATGACAGACTTCCAGAGATAATATGCTGCAATAATATACTATCTGAAGTTAGCCATTTTATTCTCAACCTAATTTCCATGTAGTTTGCAATTTTAAGATTTAATAATGTCATTGAGAAAATACAAATTGCTTGTATTACCCACATCTTTACACTGAACTGTACACACCATGTAATTACAGAGTCAAGGTTACGATGGAATTACAGTTTCTGCACAGTTCTTTGTGTCCTCCTAAGTGCCAAAAGAATCTTTCAGTGTGGTGAAGCACAACCCATACTGATGGGGAAAAAAAAAGAATGGGACTCCTCTTTTAAAATCTCTGTCTGAACAGCATAAGGGAAACACGCAAAAGTCTCAGTGCAAAAGCACCCACTGGCAGCTTTCCTTGGCCCTACAAAAAACCACTCTGAGTTCCTGCTCAGTGTTACAGACTTCCACTGAAAGGGATTTCATGCTGCAGTACCTGAGCTGCTGTCTAAGAAGTGACTTTGATTGACTTGTCCTGACCTGAGCTCTGATGGAGAAATTCAGGTGGCAGCTTGCCAGTTCCCTTGGAAGGCCAGTGCTTATTTTTTGTTTTCCTTTACCACTTTTAAAAACACACAGATCAGACTTACATATGTCTGGCTCATCTCTGAAGTCTGAAGGTTTGAAGTTTGAAGGTTAGAGCTAATCTTAGCTATGGCATTTTGTGCTGAACTCAGAACACAAGTAGTTTACAAGGAAATCAGCTTCACTAAGTGATCCGAGAAACAAAACGGGGGAAAAAAGTATTATTTGTATCAAAGAAATAGAAAATGATGATCACTAAGAACTGCAAAATCCAATGAGAATATGCTGAGTGCAGACTGCACTGCCAAAGCAGTGAAGATTAGAGAGGCCAAGAAGACAAGAAACCAAGTGATTATTTCTGATTTTATTACATTTGTGCAATATGACCTGGGGTTAAGTAATTCTTGTTTATTGGTGTTAAAGATTTGAAGGAGGTTTTTGAGATGCTGGCAGCCTGGGCTGTAGTGTGCCAAAAAAACCCAGGGTACGGTCACCTCTCAGGAAAGGTTTCCACCACACCAACACCTGATATTACCAAATGTCACCAGTTCACTTGGTCTCCCCAATAAACAGTCTTGCAGGCTCCTCCCTGGGTCCTGATAAGGTTATAATGGGATGCTGAGAACTATCAGAGCTGCTGGGTGTCCTGGATTTCCATTTCTCCAGGAATGGTGTGCTGTGTGTGCAAGTCATCCTGAAATCCCCCTCAACAACAAACAGTCAGGTAACAAAGGAATAACTTGGTACATCTCAACTACTGGCATAACCCTTGGGGCTGAGGGAGGATGGTGATGCAGGGAAACCTTACTGGGCACAGGCTGACACCTCAGTCAGGGTCAGCCCCTCCTTGCCAAATTCCTTCCAGTTCCTGACCAGGAGAGCAGCACTTGCACCTGATGGAATAAATACAATGTGCCCTGGGCACAGGATGGAGCCTCTTCCTGCCCCCACTCCAAAGTGATGCTGGGGGACACTGTGCCAGTACTGCAATGAATTATACACCAACCATTAGTGTGGGTTGGAATAAACACCCCCTTCTACTTTTGAGGGCAAAGACCACCCCCCTGTGCCTGAAACCTTTATACATTGCAGCATATCCTATATGAACTATAAATGCTATGTTCATCTACACAACACAACAATGCCCCAGCAGCTCTGAGGTGAAAAGAGAGCTGGTGTTAAAAATAAACCTTCTGCTAGGATTAAAAAAAAAAACCAAAAAAAACCAAACCAGACCACAAAACAAAACACAAAAATGAATTTGGGTTTATCCTTTTAATATTCAGCTTACTTGATTGAGTGACTTGGTTGTTACCTGCAGAGATTATTTTTCATCTTTGAGTTTCATATATATGTATAAAACACCTAAATCAGTAGGATTCCCACTTCAGTTTCATCTTTTTGACACTATAGGTCCAAACAATAGCTGGTTTTTCTTAAAAAGATCCTTTTTGTGTTTAAGCAATTTGAGGTACATGCAGCCCTCCTGGGTCTTCCACACAGATGGATCTTACCTGCAGAAAATTTTAAGTTAAACAAATTTTGAATGCAGCAACATAAATGGAAATCAACACCAACTGCAGCCTTTTGTTGGAGTTGCTACACACTTCTTACAAGATTATTTTTTCAATTGATTATAACTTTGCCAAACTTCAAACCATTTGGGCAGAAATTTTCTGTGCCAGGTGTCTGCCTCAGGCAGAGGAGAATGTGCTCATGTAATTAAAGGCTCTATCACAGCGTGTACACAGAAGGGGGCAAATTAAGGTTGAAGAGGCAACCTTAATTCTCACATTTCTTAACTTTCACAGGCTTGACTTTGCAACCCTAATAATGTTCTTTTAATGTAGCTTTTTATCTGCAATATTAATCCAGAGCTATATTAATTTGCAGGCATATCCCACCGAGGACTGGATGTCTTAGTGGACTGGAATAGGATCCACACCCTTCACCTCCAGGTTATGAGTCTAAATACAGCCTAGAGCTGAGATGACGAGGAATTATTACCACTGACCAGCTGTTTGGGGGCTTATCTGACCTGGAGACATGAGGCTCTGCACACGGGTGCCCACCTTGCACTGATTCCATCCCTAACCCCCAGTGAACCCCAGAGGGCCCAAGCTGTGAGCAGCACTGCCTCACACGTGTGTGGAGGCAGCCTCAGTCCTTCAGAGCACTTCTACCAAATGTGGCTCCTCTTGAAATAGGACCTGACGCGGGAACATTCCCTCAGTCCAAGAAGCCCCTGGAAGAATGAATGGCTCACACCCCTCAGTCCAGTGAGGAATGACACTGATTTAGTGGTGCAGTTCACACACACAGTACCAGGACCTTCAGTGCAATCTCCACTGAGGATGGAAAAAGGCAGCCGTGCCACAAACTGAGCAATGGCTGTGCTTCCATCAAAAGAAGAACACCCTCAAAATTTGCTCAGTGACACTTCTTTTAGGGAAAACGAGTAAGGACAACATATGAAAATTTAATTTAGCCCATCTGGTGCTGAGAAACGTAAAGCACTTGTGTAAGTACCAAGTGGGATTCTGCAAAAACAAGGACAGTTGTGCCTGAAGGAGGAAAACTGAAGTGCTTCCTTCACCTCCAGAACCTAAAGTGGAGGGAGCAGAGCTTTAGAACACACTGACACCTTGTAGGAGACATTCATTGAAGGACCTACTGTGGAGCTGCCCCCAAAGCAAACCAGAATCCTCACAAAGTACACAGCCCCCTCTGCCCTTCAGTGAGGGAGGTTTTGACACTTAAACAACTAAATCATAGAATCACAGAATAAATAAGGTTGGCAAAGACCTTTCAGATCATCAAGCCCCATCACAAACCCAGTCACCACTCCCAACAACGCCACAGCCCTGAATCACAGGAATCAGACCCTGACACCCTGGTACCATCTCAGCACCCCTTCTCTTTGGGAGCAGAGAGAAACCTTCCCAGCTGTTCTCAGTGGGGACAGCGGGTTACAGAGGAACCGTGAGAGACGAGACAAAAGCAGAGAGGATTAGGAAGAGCTCTTGCAGAGCAAGAGACAATCTCAGCCTTAGTCTGCCTCCAGAGTCATGGTAATTTAAGGCAAGAAAACATACACAGCAACAGTGTTCTTGAAAACTCCTTTTTCGGTCATCCCCTTATGATATTCCACCCTCCCCAGTCACAAGCCCTCCAACCCCCTGAGCTTCAACCCACTGGTTGCCCGCCCTCGAGAGCTGAACACATCCCTCTTTCCTGGAGTGCTGACAGTGGTACCCAAACCACACAACCCAGGCAGCAGAGCCACAAAACTTCTTTCCACCCCAGCAGAAGTTTTTAAAATATTATAAATCACTTAGCTTTGTTTTGCTTTCCATTTACTGCATTCATGTTCCTTTTGAAAGGGACACATTAATAAATACTGTGCCCTGAACCAACATGGCTTCAATCCCATCACTTTCTGTATTCAGCACTCATATGCCTCCCTTACTACAGTACATAAATGATATAAACTTCTCATCAATAACATAAAAAATTCATACTCTGTCTACAATGCAGCTGCTATCACAGGTTTATGTCAACAATCGTCCTGATTTTTAATAGCATAAATGTTTAAAGAGGCAGCAATTCCTGTAAAGTATCTGCAGGGATCTTTAGAGCCGACATATGCCAAAACAATCCTCTTCTCGTACAGGAGACATTGTTGCTCAGCAGGAAAACAATGTTTATCCCCACAAATGTTTACCCTGCTTTAGTCATTAAACCTCTCCCAATGGATGGCAGGGGCCGGGAGCAGGGATGGCATTCCCAGCCCGCGGTCACCCCTCGGCACAGGGAGCACCAGCTCAGCCCTGGCACAGCCGAGCTCTCCCTGCACTGCACACCTGGAGGCCTCCAAAATCATCTGCCACCTGACACTGGGTTTGCTCTTTGCTATAAACGTGCAGAGACAGATAATTTGAAAATGTTTCTGTGCTTCGTAATTCTAATGCACAGCCTGTCCTTTAATTTTGCTTTTATCATTAAAAAAACCCTCAGTTTATCTTTCTGAGGGGTTCCTACCTCAATGAAACAATACAAACCCTTTCTTTTAACTTTTTCTTCTTCTTGCTGCCAACTGTATAGGGCTTTAAGCTATTAAACAAACAAAAAAGCTTTGCATACATGCAGCATAAAATATTTATTTTTAATCTAAGCAGGATTTCTTTACCTGCTGTGCAGCCACAGCTTCTGTTTAAGGCTTGCTTTATCATCTGTGTGTGAAGCTGAAAGCATTTCTCTCCTGATCTTTCATTGTGGCTGTAAAGAGCCTCCTACCAGAGCCCAGCTGACACCAGACTTCGAATTTTCCTTCTGCCTTTTCCCCTCTCACCCGAAAACCCACAACCTGGAAGTTCTTCACTTGAACAGATGGTTTACAAAAATCTGGGACACGCTCGTGCGATTGAAAATAGGACTCCTTTAAGCAGCATCTCGTGTAACAATTGCAGGAACAGTTGGTCAGGAGGGTGACCCAGAAACTGCCCCGTCCCTGAACTCCCATAGCCCCGGGGAAGCATCCCCAGCCCCTCCAGGGGCCTGACCTTGGGCAGCCACAGCTCATTCTGGGACACCACATTCCCCCTGCTCCCTGCATGGAGCCAGCCCCCACGGGAGGCCAGCACCCCACTGTAAAACTGTATTTTTAAGGTCAGAATTAAAAGTATTAACAATATAAACCCAATGCTCTGCTTCCCATTTGGTTACTACATGAACAACACCAAATTCTCCCAGGTATTTTCAAAACCAAGGTGCAAAATCACCCAGTCCCACATGCTTGTGTCCAGGTTGGATGCAGACTCTGCTATTGCTGTTCAGAAGAAGGGAAGCAGAGGTCTGACAAGGACTCAATACTCTCAGCTCCATTCAAGGACAGTAAAACAACATTCCCCTGGTCTGTGGGAAAAATTACTTCCAAGTCAGCCTTCAACCTGCATGCAGCAAGAAGGTTTGGGTTAGAATGAATATATTTCCTGCCCCAAAGCAGAAGCAAGGTCAGAAGAGGGGATTGTGGAAGAGGTGCCAGAGGAGTGTCCTGTTCCTGGACAGTGTTTTTGAAGTGTGTTGGTCCTTTGTGCGTGTGGACACGGCAGGAGGGAGGATCTGATGGGCAGGACAGAGGAACCAGGCTGGGTGAGCTTGGTCCCGACTGAGAGTGGTCATGTGGGGCAGGTACAGGAAGGGGAGATGACTCAAGGGAAGAAATACCTAGAAGGGGAGAGTTGTGTGTCCATAAGTACAGGAATTACGGAGCTGGACAGCTTTGAAGGTGTGGGCATGGCTGGATAGGGATGGGGAAAATGGGCTTGTGGCTTAAGACTTCTTTGGGAAGTCTTATATTTGAGGAGTTCCTGTGAGCAGGAGGATCAGCCTGCACTGCACCCCACCAGCTGCATCACACCAGGGCACATCCATGGGGGTCTTGGTCAGGTGCAGGGCTGGGGGCCCAGTAATCCAATTTTTCCTCCTCCCAGTGCAGAATTTAAGACTGTGCCAAAAACCACCAAGAGAACCCTGAAGCTTTCCTTTGCTTCTGAACAGCTGCAACAAGATGGTCTTTATTTAGTACTAAAACTGCAGAGCCAATATATCAAAGGTAAACATCAAGTGGGAAGAACCTCCATTAACAAAACCCAAGCTGCCTCAGTAGCCACCAAACACTGATATCTCACAATTATTTTAAAACACTTCAAGACCTTAAAAACCAGGGACTTAGAAGAAATAGAGCACCTTTTTAACAAGCTAAATTTCCTGTCACACAGAAGCTTGATTCCTGTCAGTGCAACACTCATTTTAGCCTGATTAAGTTGCTGTGATGAACTTCAGCGTTTAGACTGCCCTTGAGCCTCACATCTATCTGATCTTTAATTCTACTACCCGCTCATTTCTTGCTAAGCACACAATTCTGAGTCCCACTGGAACAGCCTCGTTCAGGCTCTGCATCAATATGTTCAGTGCTGAATTCATTTCTGCAGGGAGCCCAGTAAATCTGAACTTTCCAAAATCATTTGGCCCCCATTACTAGTAAGCACTGCTCTTAAATAGGTTGTAACTCCAGCTAATAGGCTCCATAATCATAGCTGAATTGAACAAAAGGGTCCAGTATGGGCTGCCATCAGTCATTTTTATTCCCAATCAAATGCACTGCATAGAAGGGAACTTTTTTATACTTCTGGATGCTAAAACTAAGAAACTCATTTCACCTGAATATAGGTTTTTTCCTTAATAAAAACTAAGACAAAGGTTTCCAAGGATATGCAGAAGGTCCAGCCCAGCACTGAGGCAGGAGATGGAACTGGTAACCTTTTCACCTTGCAAAATGGCACCTATCCAGAATATAAGGAGACAGGAAAAACATTAAGACGCAAAGCCCACATAATGAAAAATTCCAATGCCAAGAGACACATTTTCTACTATTCAAAGAGAAGTATCCGAGTATAACTAAACCTCAGGTAAAGGAGTTAGCAGCAGCACTGCTTACATCTTGATCACATTTCCATGAAGACAAGCTTTGTGATATTGTTTCATCTAGTGCAAAAAAAATGGAAGCCACCTTCTAAATCTTATCATCGAAATTGATAGTGTTTACTTAAAGCTTATTCCAGCTTTGCTGACTTCAACAGATATTGAAGTCTCCAATAAATCTATTTCAACATTTTTTACAACTCTCTTCTTTCTCAACATACACTCTGGCCTCCCTGATCTATATCAGTGGACAGAAGACCGCATTTTTGTTTATGAATATCTAGAAGTTTCATTGCTATCTGCTGCAAAGCCTGGTATAAAAATGAATAGCAAGTAAATAAAGCAGAAAAGGAACTTGATTTATCCTTTTTGCTTCTGCAAGACAGCACAGCCAGGCCTGGCTGGCACTGTATTTTTTACATGCAAGGCAACCTGCTAGCAAGGTAATGCAGAACTGCTGCTGTGCACTGGCAGTGGGCACTGCTGTCACCACGGGCACTGCAGCGACTGCAGCTTCGACCACCACTCCAGGATCCAGCCCAGCCTGACTCAGAGACCCCAAGTGATCCCTTCAGGGCCAAGCACTGTGACATTCTGTACTCTCACCAGTCCACAGGCTCACAGAATGTGCTGAGCTGGGAGGGACCCCCAAGGATCACGGAGTCCAACCCTCAGCCCTGCCCAGGACCATCCCCAAGAGTCATCCCCTGTGCCCCAGAGCATCATCCAAACCCTCCTGGAGCTCTGGCAGCCTTGGGG
>JAWWTY010000045.1:9783668-9809617 GCA_035222235.1 Margarornis squamiger | reverse complement strand
CCCAGGACAGGGATGTCCCTCCTGGCTCCAGGCACTGCTGACTCGTGGCCAACTGGCCACTGACCAGGACCCCCAGGCCCTTTCCTGGCACTGCTTTCCAGCCTTTCATTCCCAGTCTGTCTTTACATCCAGCACTCCCCCTCGCTGACCTTTCCATGGCTGGTGATTCCCAGCCCTCTGATCTGTCCAGGTCTCTCTTGGGCAGTTGGCAGCAATCAGGTGGGGAAAGAGGAAACAGGACACGTGGATGGGAGAAGTGGTGGATGCATACAGCTTGAAGCAGCAGGTTTGCAAAAGAACAAACAGTGCCTATAAGTAAGGGTGTGAATGCAAATTCTTCACTCCAAAATAAAAGAATAATTAAAAAGAACTGACAAATTTTAAGGCTTTAATAGGTGAGATAGTATAGAGGAACAAGATCATATCCTTAAAACTGATTTTAAAGTAAACATAAAGTCTAAGAAGTCAAAATCAGTAGTTCTACCAAACAAGTAAAATGGTGATGAGTTTCTCAGCCAGAAAACCCCCCAAAAAATGGAAGTGCCTGATGCTGGTGTCACAGTTCACTGGTTTAACCAGAATCAGGATTGCACAGACATCAGAATGGCTGCAACTGATACAAAGGAATAGAGGATGTGAAAGAACCCAAGTGAGGTCTGCTCAGGCATGGAAAACAGCCCCTGGTAGAATATATGGGAACACTCAGAGACTTTAAATCAGAGCAGCACAGGGGAAACAAATCTCCACTGACTCTCTTCAGCTCTCCCAATGGGTCAAAACCTTTTTCCCCCATACAGGTACATGAAAATAAGCAGAATATTTGGAAACCTCCTCAGTTTACCATCCCTTGTCCTACCCACCACATGCCCCAGGACAAATCATGCTCTTCTCCATTCATCTTGTGGAAAGACCTTTCTCCTTTCTCTCCTAAGAGATTCCTCTAGATCGAAAAATCCCATGTTCCTAATCTTTCTTCCCAGGAAGTTGCACCACAGCTACTTCCCACTGCAGAGACCTTGCAGAGGGCAGAGCAGAGGAGTTGCTCATCCTTCTGCCTGGCACATGCAGGGAGGAGAGCTTGGCCAACCCCATCCTCACTGTGTGACTTGTACATGTGGCCAGGACACATCTCCAGGGCGTGGATGGAGAAGGAGGTTCCCAAGCACTTGGGACAGCAGTCCCCAGGGATACTGGGGGACCAGCAAGGGTGACAAAGGCACTGACCACAGCACACAATTGCACAGGCCCTTGTGCAGATACTACAAATGCTCCCAGTCTCCTGCACTGACAAATACTAAAATACAAGCAAAAGTACTACCTCTTTAAAGCCACAATAAAGGACAGATAGGAAGGTACACTGATACGATTCAGCTCAATTATTTTTAAACAATATGTGATGGATTTGCAGTCTGCCATTGAATAAAAGACAGGCTCATTTTCTACAAATGCCCACAAAGAGAAATGATAGAGCTCAGCACTACAGCATGGCATATTCCATTAGGAATTAAATCTCTTCTCTCTGATGGTCCCATCCACATGCCTATTGGACAGTCTCCTGCTTTCATCTACATTATTGTTATTAATTTATGAATGGGACTGGAATTACAGAAGATGAGTCTAAGGTGAGGCCACATTATAATAATAAATGAAAGAATGACTCCTGTTTACTTTCAAAATATTTCATAGCTAAAATGCTTACTGCATTTTTAACTGTGACATACTTCCTTTAGCTGCTTTCAGTTTTGAAGTAATGATATAAAATTCATTTCATCTCTTTTTCAAGCCTGACTCTTTCATACATAACATCAGGCATGTCATATCTGAGGAATTATTAAAATAAGACGGAGCCTGCTGTATCTGAGCAGAAAAGCTTCTTTGAGCTGGCGTCCTCAGGAGAGCAGCAAGCTCAATCTCATTAGTTGGTGCTGAGAAGGCGTCCTAGTCACTGGGTTCAAGGTGATGAAAGATTAGGGCGTTTGGCCTCGGCTCATTCTGTATGCAGCTCACATCCCTCCCTGCCCGTGAACACGAAATTACATTGAACCTGGGGAGTCTAACTCCATTAATTTTAAATGGAAGATTAATTTAACAATATGCGGCAGATATTTGTTACAAACCTATCATGTAAAAGTGACGGTTAGCAATAAATTGTGGTGACTCACACTGGCCGGTGGCCCTGGCTCAAATAAATCAGAAGGCATTTACACATAATTGCTGTTTTTAAAGACAGGGATATGGGAGATATGTTTCTTTGATGAAAGATTGGGTAACTCCATTCAAGGAACCGGCAGCCCCTGTTAAAGCTACAGCATCTCTTTTGAAGGAGCCGCTTGTCTCAGGGCTCGGAGGGCTGGGATGCAGTTAGTGCTGTCTTGGCCTTATCCTATGTCTGTTCTTTTTTCCTCAGACAATCATTGCCATTGATTTTTATGAAATGTTTGTAAGAACAATACAGAAATACTTCACACGAGGTGAGGCTGAGGTGTGTGGTTTGGGAACGTGCACCGCTGTACACAGCACGTGCTGGCTGTCCCCTGGGGCTGCCGAGAGACCACGGAGGCTGCTCTTAAACAAAGGTTAACTCTGGGCCAGGTTTTTTATGACTACGTTTTGACTCCTCCACGACATAGAGAATTAATAGGTGGCCCTTCTTCTGCCACTGTTCCTTGTCTTCTTTCAGGTATGAAATGTCAGCATTGAAAACAACCTTTTCTGAGCAGGAGACTCATCACCTCCATTTGAGAATGAGTAACGCAGGGGATAAAAGGGGAAAGATCCAAACTTTCTTGTTTCTTAGTTCAGTGTAGGTAACTCCCATGCTTCTCAGACACTTTGATGATATCCATTGCTGGGACAGAGCCTGTCTACATGTGAAACAAAAATATCGAAAATATCAAAGTGGCTCCCTCAGGAAGCTGAATTATCCCACACCTCATTCCTTCCAGTCCAAGGAAAAGGAGAAAAGGCACCTGTAGATGACCTCCAGAGGTCCCTTCCAACCCTAACTATTCAACAATCTGTGATTCTGTGATCTTTTAACATAACTTCTGTAAATACTCCTCGGCAGCAGCAAACACTGTGGGACTGTGTGTGGGCAAGTTTATGTATCTAAAGCAAAAAGCACAGTGCCCTTTCCTTTCTTTCCAAGCAGAAGATGAGAGAACAAACCAGACATGACACGCAGTGATGTCAGTGGCAGTGTTTCACACATGGCTGGGAGGTGTTCAGACACAGCTGCAGGGAAGGGCATCACCTGCACTTAGAACAAATCAGTATATCCATGAGGAACTTCTGCAGTCTGGAGCTGTCAGAGATCCAATGACCTGCCTGAACAGAGCAGGAGACCCTGAATCATCTCCCCAAGGGTGGAAATACCTGGGCTGGCTCAGGGTTGTGCTCAGAGTTGTACATGTCAGCAGGCACCACCCCTCTGAAGCTGTGCTGCCCCTGCTCCCCTGCATGCCAGGTACCCCTGAGGGAAAGGGTGAAGGGTGGCAGGATGGTGTCACTGTGCCCACATCTCCCTGTGATCCACCAGGAAGGAAAGCAGTCACAGCCAAACAGGGGGGAGGAGCTGCACTGGGGCTGAGACCTCCCAGCTTAGCTGCCCAAGCACAGGGAATTCATCCACGCCCCATCTTCTCAGCTTTGAGTTGCTAACAAATGCCCTGTCCTCCCAAAGCATCCACAGCAATCCACTAATACTTGCCCTTTGAGAGGGGAGGGAAAGAGCAGAGTAGCCTTACAGGTCCAGTTAAGTGAGGCCAGTAGAGCATGAGATCCACGTCTGCGTGGAAAGCAGAGGGTGATATTTCCATCCCTGGCTTATGGCTTGTCTAGCCAGACAGAAATCCAACTCCAGTGCTGGGTCTGTGACCATTTGTGGTTTGTAATTTTAGGATGCTAGATGTCTTTGGAACCATTTCTTCAAAAGCACATAAAAATTCTAATTTGTAGCAGGATGGGCCCCTGCTGTATTCACAGAGAGATCCTCCCCCTGTAACACACACTGCCCTGCCAGACACTATCACCACCAAGCTTTACAGACTCATAGTAAATGGAGATTATCTTCATACACAAATAAACTATGGGTTCGGCTGTGTGATTTAAAGAGAAGCATAACAAGAGATAAAATACCGTGCACTTGTTTTAGTACACAGCCATACCAAAACACTTGCAGAAGCTAGGCATCATTAAAATAAGGTTTCTCAGACCCTCTTTTCCACCCAACAAGACAGGAGACTGTCTGTTCCAAATTGGCCACCAATAATCCTTTCCATATGGTGGAAAAGAGGAATGCAACCTTCAACAGACCCTCGTGGGAGGGAACAGCACTACGAGTGTGGGAATGGGACTGAACTGCGGGTATCGTGCTTTGTTTCCATCTTTGCTGCTGCGTGCTATCACTGGGGGAAAGGCACGTCAGTGCTTAGAAACTGCTATGAGATCTTCAGATTGGAAGGGCCACTGAAAATGCAAATGTGGACAGGCGTTTTTACTGGCCAGCCTGACCTGTCAATGAAGAGAACTAACTCTGCACCAGCTACTCTACTCTTTGCTGGTGTTTACACCAACCTCGTGCTCTCTTCTCAGAGAGCAAAGAAATGCTCAGATGGATAAACAGCTCTTGACATAGGCCAAAATAAATGAATGGAAAAAAATTACTGTTGATATTTGAATGAATAACACTGATGCAGAATAACTACACAGCAAAAGAGCACCGTTGCTTTAAATTCAGGGCCAACATCCAGGTTGCCAGCAATTGATGCCACTAACTCATTTTTGCACTTTAATGTTAAATTTCTTATGGGACCACATCACCTAATTAGAGGAATTGATAACTGCACTGTTCCATAATGAGGCCAATACATTTCAAAGTCATTAAAGATAACCAAGGCAATAAGTCTGTGTTTAAGCGGCGCTTCCTTAGATTTCACAGCCTACATGTCGCTAGCACAGGAAAAAGCAATCCCTGCCTAGTCAACTGTAAATGCTGGGTTATTGGAATCTTTAAAACAGGCAGCAAGGAGAAAATTACATGGCCAAATCTCCTTTTTCCAGTTAATGAAGAATTAAGACTACCATTTACCATATTAGAAGGTTCATCAGAGGTCTCTCCTCTCCATAGCTTGTGTTTGACAGCAGTGTCAATTTATCTGAGTCAGAACGCAGAAGTGCATGACAGTACGTCATTCATAACTGTCACATCTACTTATCTCTCTCATTGTCACACTGCTAACGAAATTCAGGCCTTGTTTTCCCCATCGTGGCCTCTTAAAGGGAAAAGGATCTCCTCAGCCTGTCCCAGCAAAGTGAGGGAATTCTGGCTCCAGAACCAGCGTGCTGACAAACGACAGGGAGGAGAGATCACATAACCTGGGAGAGCCAGGCAAGGGGACAATTGCATTTCCCAAAGGCAGGCTTCCAGCAAGGCTGTCACTGGCTTCCAAAGGAAGAGACATTAATTTTTGGTGATAATTACTAGAGGGACAGATTTATTTAATATCCTACCTCGTGTCTGCAAGATTTGTTCAGGTACATTTGGCATCTCAGTAAGAAAAAGAGAGTGACTTTATTGAAAGTCAATGGTCCAACTTCTGCTGGCTTCAAAAGAACAGGATGGATTTCTAGAAACTCAACAGATGAAGAATCCCATCTTCCTTCCTTTGGCTAAGGGAGAATGTAAACAATCTATCAAATCACTTTTCAAAAGATCTTCTGGTGTAAGAACTTGGACATGCTAAAGGAGGCCAGAAAGTCTTTTCTACAAATCCAAGAAGCATCCCACTAAAATAAAAATACACAGCTGAAAAGGTAAGTTAATACTTAAGGAAGACACAGAAACAAACTCACCTGAGGAAACAAATGGAACAAAACAGCTCTGAGAGGAAGGGCCATGTTTGGAAACAACTGCTATAAATATACACTCTGCATTGTAAGGCAAGAAAAGTCATGTTTTAAGAAAGCAACTTGTGGAGTTGTGTCATCCTCTCCCCTACAGGAAACACACATCTTCCCTCTAATCCCAGTTGCTCACACAACCCAGCACAGGGAGGCATCCAGCCTGGTCAAAGGAGAGCAATTCTTGTCTTTAATATCTGTTTCTCCCAATGCATCTTTCCACAACATTTTAGTTAAAATGTTCTGACAAATCCAGTATAAATCCCGAGCCCCTTCTGACCTTCCTGCTCCTGCACAGTGATGAGGTGTAAACCACAGCCCAGTACCCTCACCTGGGGAAACTGCAGATCTATCAGAGTCTTCTGCAGCCCAGAGGATGATGAAGGTCAAGAGTTTTTCTTCTAAATCAGACTGAAAAGCACAATCTCTTCCTTCTATTCAATGCCACTTCTGTAGGGAAAGGAGCCATCAGCTCCTGTATCACCAGCTCCCTGAGATTTACAGGCAATGGGATTTACCACAGTAAGATAAATATCTGCCCAAAAGCACAGAGGTCAAGCAGGCATCGTTGTGGAGGCAGAACTTGGCTCCTGGGATTTATGGCCACGGAAACCAGGCTGGAGGCAGCGCTGGAAGAAAACTCTGTCCTGTGTTTAAGGGCAAAAACTTGATTTCATCTTTTTTGAAAAAGCTATTTTCCACAATCACAGACTCCAAACACACCACTGGAAAGGAAAGTGGATTCACATAGTAACAGGAGTTTTTAAGAAACCAACACAGCAGGCTCCAGGTGCCAGGGGATGAAAGGGCTGGAGCAATTCTTGAGGAGGCTGCTTGTGTAAATTTGAGAAGCAGTTTCTCTTCCGAGAAAACTTTTCTTTCATAATATTTTATAAGATCGTTGGTGTTTTGCTTTTTCTTTTTTTTTCTTTTCACTACAGCTAACATAATAGAGGAGAAGGAAAATGGTGCCCAATTGGATCAAATTACTGGTGAAACAATGCAAGTGAATGTGCATTCAGGTCTGCAGTTCTGAAAACTTCAAGAACTTCAATAAATTGCATGACCCCCTGGTAACTTCCACTAGAACTTCTGGGTACAAATTGTTTGCCTCAAGCTGGGTGAAATACACATTCAAATTCAGGCTCTTGAAGGAAATTATTAAGTAGAGCCATATTAGCTTTCTCTGAAGCATACTCGTTTTCTATATTGCCACTGTATAGACCAATTATGTTACCTTTCCATGCTGAGAAATGATTGTTCTGCTAACACAGTTCTGGTAAAAATCAAAAGCACTACATTTTTAACCTTGGGGGATTTTTGTTATTGCTGCTCCCTTGCTAGTTCCTTCAAATGGAAAACATCTTCCATTAATCTAAATGCAAAATTTGTTCAGCTTTCGAAAGTTACTTGAAAAATGTTAAGCACAAAGCAATAAACTTTTTATGCTCTTAAGACCACTAATGCTTTGAGCTTCATATTCATTTTGAAGAAATGAACATTTTATGGTTCACAGAGGAATAGCTACATGAATAATATCTGAGACTATAATGCATCTAGCAGAAAAAGATTAAGTTTATGTAAACTATTTAATCAGACGTGAAATTTTCTCTAGAGGATAAAAAATTCTGACCTTATTTAAGTTTATTTTAAAAAATACCAATATCACATTTCCACCAAGGGAACCCACCGATTTCCCCATTTATGTTGCATAAATATTCATAGAATCAAGGGCTAACTGGAAACCACAGCCCCCAGGCAGCAAAAGTAACTTTAGAGATGTTCCACATCCACATGGTCTTCCCATGGAAAACACTTCCCATGAAGTGTGACTGTAACTGCAGGGAAGGGGTTGCCTACCAAGAGCCCATCATGGCCCTGGTGGTGATCGACCACCTTATCACAAGGGAAACTTCTCAGCGAAGCTCAAATTCACACCAAAGTGCTGTTTTCACCTGTGATTTTATCATGTTTTCAACAGAAACCTGTCCTTTACCTCTTCCAGCCCTACAGCCTGGCTTGCTGCCCCCTCACACCGCAGCAATTCTCTCCCAGGTTTAGGGAACCAGGCAGTCTATCCCAGGAACTGTCTGTCTGGAATTGTGTTGTAAGAACTGATTTATTAAAGAAACACAACTGTGTGTATGTTTAAAGTGTCCAATTAAAGTGGATTTTATGTAAATCTAGGAAGCCAAGTGATTTGTACCCAATTAAACTGTACCTCAGTTTGGCCCTCATTTCTGCTGATACCCAAACTAAAGCTCTTGAACTGTTTCAAATTAAATTACAGAAAATCTTGGCATCCTAACTGTAAGCCCAGGTGCATTTATTTTTCTATTAAAACCAGAATATTAAGGAGCTTTTGTAAGTACAATATTTTCTGATTCCACTATGGGGTTTGTGTTCCATATAACACACTAATGAAAAAGCCTCATGCAGAAGAATCCTGAAAAATCAATAGGCTGAATACAAAACAGTAATGCAGCTTAAACAACAACATGATTATGAATAACCCCTTTTCAAGCACTGTCACTTGAACGTGGTTTGAGAACAAATGATGACCAGGCTATGGGGAGTGGGATGTGATTATTTTTTTAACGTACATTTGAAAGCATCTGTGTATAAACTGTCATATCTCTGTAACACAGAACACCAAGCTGGTTTGGGAGCCTCTTGATTTTGAAGCAAATGTGAACTACTGAACATTCAGCCTTTTCTTGCTCTTTTTATTGCAGCAAATTACCCACTCAAGTTAAAGAGGTAAACAAGAGTTACTCTACACTCTCGTCCCTCATGGATACACGTTACCGCTGCGCCCTGTGGAAGTCTTCCTTTCTCTTTCTCATGGTATTCAGTTCTCACAACAATGAATTTGATTATAAGTTCAATCTCAGCTCAAATGTTCTCTGCCGATACGGTGGCACCTTGGACTCCTCCCGTGGGGCAAACTCAAAACCACAGGTGGGTTCTCTTTTCCTTGAGAGTCCTTCCTGCCTTCTGCAATGCCAGAGAGGGGATGGGTGATCTTTAGCAGGGAGACAGCACGTCCTCTGGACAATCTCCTGGCAATGCCCCCAGGAAGGGCAGGCTGACACCCACACCTGTGCCCTGCGAAGCTCTGCAGAGGAATCTTTGCTGGCCGGGGGAAGAATCAGAGCTGTCTGCAACAATGAGGTGCATTAATAAAGGGGAAGATGGAGGAAAGACAAAGCTGCTCAGAGTGCCACAGCCACAAAGGTGATTTTGGAGAGCTCAAAAGCAGAAAGGTAAAGAACATATTGGGGGGAGACATATCTGGGGGACGGTATGGAAGAGAAAACAACAGCGAGACCTTTTTCGAGGAAGTGGCCATAAACGCTGGCACATCACTTGGGTGCCACCTGAAATCCTCTGCCATTGCACGGCCCTCCCACTGTGGGGAAACCCGGCCATTTCACTCGAGCTCCCAACTGTACAAAATGGCTCCACGAGGCGGCATCTGCCACGGAGTGACTGGGATTAGGCACCACTCATTATCCTGACAAGGATCTGGCAGGCACGGGGCGGGCTGGCATGGCAGCCGGGAGAGGAGGGTTTGGCACAGCCACGGGGAGGATGTGAATTAAGCTCAGTGTCAACACAACGCACATGGTTTCCTCTCCACGGACATGCCAAATCCTTGACACAATAATGAGTTGTGCACGATGCCAGTCACTGATTGTCAGCCCAACTGCACATCTCTTTTCCGCTGCCATCGAAGTGCGGTGGGATCCAAAGTTGAGAACAAACTTTGCTGGGAGTTTTGGTGGGGGTGATGGCACAGGCAGAGGGTGAAGCCTGTGCCCCCTCGCCCCTGCCAGGCCATGGGAAGCAGGAGAGCCCACGGCACAGCCACAGGGATGGAGTTCCACTGCAACACTGCTCCGAGCGTGGCACGTCCGAGGCAAATAAAACAAATTGCTTGAGAAATTCATCAAGCCTGTGTCTGACAACTGTCTTGTTACATTAGAAATCCAGTCTTAAACACCCCTTTGCTTGAAAACATTCACATTTCTGTTTCATCTCATGCTTGCAAGAAGCCCCTTCCATGTGGGAAGCAGCATTCCCAGCAGTGGAGGGAAGCAAAGCCATGTGCACTGGCGGCATGGAAGGGAAGGATGCTCACTCCCCATACTCTCTGGGGGAAGGTGGAGCAGACAGGAGGTGTTTCTGTCAGCCACACCATGCCCTGTGTGTCTCCTCTGCCTCCCATGGCCAACACCCCCTCCCCCTGCACCTTCTGCCACAACCCACACACTGAACACCCTCAGAGCCACTGCCCTCCCCTCCCCTGGGGTGGGCACACTGCCTGAGCCCCCACCCCAAATACCCCAAAAGAGATGCACCACTTCCTATGCTGGATCCCAAACTTTGCATGGAAGGACAGGGAAAGGCCAATGGCTGCCTCAGAACAAATCCACAGCAGACCAATCTGAGTTTTACTCAATCTTGTTATGTCTATGACACAGTGCCCTAAAGCAAATTACCATAGATAGAAATGTCTCTCAATATCTGTGCTTACTTCCGAATTTATTAAAGACAAACAAGTGCAAAATTCCCTCCAATAGCAAAGTAGCATCTATTAGTGAAATGCCAGAAAGTGCTGCATGAAGGCCCAGACCTTGCAGTCATTTAACCTTAATAGATTATTTAACTCAAGAGTTTGGTGAAAGTAATTCCACCCAAGCTGGGCTTCCTCTTATTTGTTTTCCTATAATTTACACAGGCAGGAAAGTGAAAATGTATAATTGTTTTTCTAATGGCAATGGAACACTCCCAAATTACTTTTTTCCCTTTCCCATCTCTCAATAGATGTGTGCTGATTTCAGAAAATATTTCATGCATTTTTGAAGCTCTTCATTTGTATTTAGAAAGAAACACAACTCCAGAAGAAAAAAAAATAATATAAGGCTCAGAAATTCAGAGACAAATGATTTTTTTTGTGTTAGAAAACACTCTGGTTTACTAGAAGCCTAAGTGAACCCAATCTTTTTATGAAAGGATTGGATGGCTTAAAGAATCCACAGTGGAAAACTGAGCTTTTGACTCTGCATTAAGTATTAAAAGTCACCCCAGGATGAAGAGTTTGAAAGGCAGAAGTACATGATAACTCTGCGGTGACCTGTGTGACCTCAGCTAGGTGGCCTCAGCCCATTCCCAGTGCAGCAGAGCTTGTGCATCACAAAAAATTGCCACCAAATGCAGCAATTTCAGCCTGAGGAGAGCCTGGTCCCTCCAGGACACTCACCAGGGCAAAGAACCAAGTCTGCACCTCCAGCACCAACTTTTCTGTGCACTTGTGTCCTCAGCAGCATCAACACTACCTTTGCTGAGGAGCTAATCAATGGTAAAAGGAAAAGAAAAATATAAGAGAAGAATAAAAGTAACAAACAAACTTTTCCTGATGCCACTTCCTGCTACTCTGTTTGGCATTCCCTGTCCATCCAGCACCGTGAGTCAGAGCTACACACCAGCAGCAATTTAAATGCCTTCTTGTTAGATGAGACTTGGCAAAAGACTGGAGTTTAATTTGTTTTTTGCTTGTTTGTTTTTTGTGTTTTTTTTTTTTTTTTTAATTTCAATTAACAGTACTCAGTAACATGAAAATGATTTAGTGGAAAACAATTGAGTTATAAGGAAAACAAATTTCAAGAACTCCAAATGGGATAAACCATGGAGATTATAAAACGGCTACACTTGACCTGTCAACAGGAGAAAGTCCCAGAGTTTTTATTAAAAAGGGGCAGTGGGGAAGACAACCTGCTGTTTAGGGAAGCTGTATATTTAATTTTAGTGCTATAATGGCATAGCCCATGACTATAAGGTATTATTTAAGACCTATCATGCTATTTCCTTGGAGGATATCTCTCTGCACTTTCACAGTGTGCTGCAGTTTGCTAGTCTCTGTACAATTTAACTACTATTTACTGATTATTATTGAGTATGGGACAAAATTCACCCTCTCTGGACCAATAAATATAAGCTTTATATGTGGAGAAGCAGGATGTTTCAACTGCTCCCTGCCACCACATGATTCCATGAACATAAACTTTAAGAAAATGGAAACAAACCAACTAAACAGGGAGTCACGGTTTATTAACATAACATACTGCAAATCTAATTAAAAGTCAGATAGGCAATACCCTCATCAAAACCCAAATGTTCTTTACAGAAACATCAAGGAAGAAGGGGCATACAGGGGACGATCCCACAAAGGTAATCAGAATTCATCTTCTGGGACTCGTACCCTATTACTCGAAGCTCATTATCAGTACTGTGTACAGGAGAGCAACACCCAGAGACCACATCATTAGCTTCCTACACATGCTTTACCCCACAGCTCGAAAAACTCTAACAAAAAGCCCCACCAACACACAAGGAAAATCAGAGCTTTTTGTTCTGTGTGATATGAGCCTGCCAAAATTTGAAAGAAGATGCTATGGAACAAAATGCTACCAAAAATCATTAACATGTAAAACTGGAGCTGGTCCTTTCTAGTAAGGGATGCAGCCTGGCTGTTACAGCATCTAACGTCTCCATTTGTCTGTGAACACTTTAACAACACAGCCACGGTTGCTTCCTTTTTCTCTTTTGGATTTGGATTCTTTGCTGATCAACCCCTGTCTGTCAGCTGGCAAAACATAATTCATTAAGTGACTAAACATTACTGACTACTCTGAAATGCAGCATCTAATTAGTTGAAGGAGAACACAATCTCTTCTCTACTTTAACTGTCCAAAAGACAGAGAGGAAACCTTTAGCCTAGAGGGAGAACAGAGATGAAAATAGAAGTGGTCACCTTGAGTTTCACGTGCTGTGCAGTACAGAAATATTCCCAGTCAAAAGACACTGAAGAACACATCTACCCCAGTATTCAAGCACCTAAGCAACACACCCCACATCAAAATACAGCTACACAAACTGAAGGATTACAACATTGTCAAAACCTAATTCCCACCAACAAAGAAAAAACCATTGCGAGTGCAACCAGCACTTCCCTCTTTTCCTGTGAAAAGGCTGCTGAGCAAACAGAGGGAACACCCCAAGATGGGAGTGAAGGAATTGGCCAATGATACAAGAGTTCTGTTCTCTGTTTCTCTCAGAATCCACCTTGTGTTACTCGATGGCCTATAAAGTCTGTGTCCTCATTTATTAGGTTTCCCTGTCAGAGGTAACAGTGACAGTGACTAATGCACAGTGTCTTGTGCTTCTGTGCTGCTCTCTCTGTACATCTCAACAGGAGCAAGGACTCTGGTACAGTGTGATGTGATGACAACCATCCTGTCCCTGACAGGAATTTGCAATACAGAAGCCCTGTGTGCTGTTACAGGTCAAGAGAACAGGATTTGGGAACAGGAGTCACAAGCACTAGGACTCTCCTTGGACTCACCCTACCAATTCGATGAATTTACTTTTTGATTGAATCTATTAACTGGGAAAAAGGACCAGTATTATGCCATAGTTCTACTGTCACCTTGAGAAATGAGCTGAGAGTTGACGATAGGACGTGGCCGATGCCAAGGCAAGTTCAGGTCTCCATAATGACAGAGAGACACATTCCAGTCTTCACCTTTCACTTCCATCCCAGTGACCAGGCAGTGTCCTGGCCTCAGTAGTGCCTTCCCTGCTTCAGGGGTGCCACCTCTGTGCTGGAATCTTTGTGCATCCAGTGCCAGCACAGCTGGAGCCCCCACACAGGGCTGCTGTACCCTGGGGGGGAAGGAACTGGCAGGGTTTGGTGCAGCACCACTCTGGGCACCTCAACAGACAAACCCCAGCTTGGCTGAGAACATTTCACAGCTCCTTTTCCAGGCACTCTCGACCTGCCAGACAGCCCTGCCACACACAGGGGTCCTCTGTGTCTCAGGCTGTGTCTGAGTTGCCAGACTGGTCTTTCAAATGAACCTCCCAAGGTATTGGCACATGTCTCAAGAGAGGATCACTGACCTAATAGCTACAGCTTTGAAATATTATCTGTGGCTAACTTCCACTAAGGGAAGATCCTCATGCATTGTGAAAGTCAGAGAAACCTGATTAAGCCTCAATCTGCTAATGGCTGATTAGAGACCACACTGAGGTGGGGATGAGGCACAATCTGAGCAGCACAGCCCAACCTGCAGTTCAGTGAAGCAGAAGGGAGCCTGCCTGAGTCCAGGGTGACCCTACACCCCAGCAGGGCAGCAAAGGGCACAGCAAGGTAAAAGCACTGAATTTGAGAAGTCCTGCATTGCTTAAGGGGGTTTCCACCCCACCAAGGGAACTGCAGACTCTTGTAGTTCATCGTTAGGAAAGATACCAACGTGATCATAAATACCACATAAAACCCATGTGCATTTTCACCTCTTTTACACAACTCCAAAAATCTTCTGAAGATTTTAGCTGTAAATCAGGAGGCTCACACCTTCTGAGAGATTTGAAGAAAGCAGTAGGGCTAAACTTTGGTGGAAGCCCAAGGCATCAAAACTGAGCCACAGGGAGAGGCAGCTGCACTGGGTGTTGGAGGCACAAAGCTCTAGAGCTGCGGCCAGGGGGAAGCCCTGAGGCCTCAAGCTACACTTTACTCCACTCACCTCGATTTATTTGCAAACCAGTACACAAACAAGGAACCACAAGAGTATTTTAGTATTTTACTACCTATGGCAAGCTGAATTAAAAAATAAAAATACATCCAGTAAGGAACAAAACACATACCCAGTGGTTTGCTCGGGGATATGCTTCTTTTTGCACTACAGGTAAGGTCTAAGACTTTCAAAGGAAAATAATAGTTTGGGATTTCACTTTTTCTCAGCAGCCCACTGTGAGGTAAGCCCATGTCCAACCTGGTTTCAGCAAGTCTTGGCATCTTTCAGAAGTCTGTACTCATAAGACGCTGCAGTTTGGCCATCCGTGCTGATGCCTTCAGTTGTCTCTCAGGTAGATCAGCATGTGAGATTTCTGCTTAGCAGGATGTTCTGACATTTCAGGGTCTCTTTCCTTCTCCTGTGTCCTGGTTTCAGCGGGGACAGAGTTAATTTTCTTCCCAGTAACTATTACAGTGCTGTATTTAGAATTTAGTATGACAATAATGTTGATAACACAGTGACGGTTTTAGTTGTTGTTAGGAAATGTTTATACAAAGTCAAGGACTTTTCAGCTTCTCATGCCCTGCCAGAGGAGGTTGGGAGTGCACAAGAAATGGGGAGGGGACACAGCCAGGACCGCAGACCCAGGTGGCCATGGATATTCCATATGTTACAGTAGGAACTGGGGGGAAATGGGGGCCACTGCTCAGGAACTGGCTGGGCATCAGTTGGTGAGTGGGGAACAATTGCATTGTCCATCACTTGTTTTGTATATTCTGATTCTATTATTATTATCATCATCATCATCATTATTATTTTCTTCTTTTACTATCCCTTTAAATGGCTTTACCTCACCTCATGAATTTTCTCACCTTTACTCTTCTGAATTCCCCACCAGTGAGGGACCAGCTCTGTGGGGCTGAGCTGCAGCTGGGGCTAAACCATCACACCACGTTGGAAATAAAAATCACTATTTCAAAATTATCTGTGAAATACTTCTGGGGAGCTTCATTTTAACAAAGGCAAATGACAGGGTTGAAGGCCAATTATCATTATATCATCTTTCAATAAAAGCATAAATTTAATTAACCTCTTCCCGTTCCTTGAGCTTGATCAAATCACCCTTTCCAACACAGAAAATATGTCCAAAAATGTTGACCATCTTTTCTCATTGCTTTGGTAAGCACATGGTAGCTCCACCCACTCCTCTGCAAACTTAGACACTTGTTCCTCCACACACCACGAATTTCACCTTGTTCTCACAGAAATACCTGTGACCAGCCTGCTGTAGCCCAGGGGAGAAGGTGCCAGAGAGGGAAGCAGAGCCCTGGATCGTTTCCCCTCCTTGCCTATTCCCCACTCCCTCCCCACCCTCAACTTCTTCCCAAAGAGTTGCACTTTTGTACTTCGGGGCCTCTTATTTTAATTTATGCAACAGCTTAAAACATTTTGTTAGGGCTGAGTGAGACCATCTGTGCAAGAAATAAAAGATGCCTAAGGGTAAAATAGGCAAGAGCAGTAATGCTGAATCCGTGGAAGGCAATCGACTGCCTATGGATTTTGTATCTACTGCTGTGACCTTTCCAACGATGGCTTTCAGTCAAGGGTAATTTCCACACCATGGCTGCTCCAGAAAGAGAAATTAATCCAGAAGAGCATTAGTGCTTTCCAGAAAACTGGACAGCCTCAATTGCCTGTCACTTCTCAATGCCTACATACCACTTAGCATGACATTTGCATAACGTTATAGAAAATCTCCTTCATTATGTCCTACAAGAAGGTCTGCCAGCGTTTGTTTTCCTGAGGTGAGCAGGGACTCAAGTTGATTCCGAAACATAAACTTTTTGTCAAGGATGGCAATGTTGCTCTTTAAAATGATGGATCACTTCCTACAACTCTTAAATTACCATTACAAAGCCCTGACCCTGTGTGCATTAAGTATTCCCTAAAGATGCTGAGGAATATTTTACGAGTTGTTTCATTTTGCTGTCTTCTTTCTGATTACCTTTGGGGCTTATTAAGAAAGTCTTTTTTTTTTTTTAATAACGTAGAGAGGTCCAGGACTAAGAGGGGAAAAAAAAGAACCTAAATTGGGGTTGAAATATATTTAAGTTCAAAGATGAAAGGGTTTTATTTACAGAAAACAGTTTCAAGGAAAGCAGTGAGCACTTTTATCTAGGGAACCTCCTCCCTTCTTTGGAGCAATTACGTGCCAGTAAAGCACACAGATGGGAAGTTTTGTCTCAGTGTCAACCTTATATTCTGGAAAAGAAAAATCAGCTTCAAGATGACAGGTGACAATGGGCCAAGTTCATCAGTGGTGTAGGCTGCTTGTCAGGGCTTGAGGCACAAGGGTATATTGGAA
The DNA here is from genome assembly GCA_035222235.1 of Margarornis squamiger. NCBI lineage: Eukaryota > Metazoa > Chordata > Aves > Passeriformes > Furnariidae > Margarornis > Margarornis squamiger. Next base: position 9,792,772 of record JAWWTY010000045.1, on the reverse strand, counting down.
CATTTTCAAGAAGAAACACTTGAGGCCAGGAAAAGGATGTACCTGGAATCACTACCAGAAACCTTCAGGAAAGGCACTGATGGAAAACTTATTTGCTGTTTAACAAGGGTCAGCTCTGCTTGCAGACAAGGGATGAGCTACATATCCTTGAGTAGCAAAAAAGAATCAGATTCCTTGATAGGCAATTTAAGAATACATAATTCCAGAGGAGCCAGAATCCTGTTGTCAGACTTGTGCTCTCCCATTCCCACATAAACATGACAGTGAACAAATCTGAGAAATCACTCTCCTCTTGTTTCTTGAAACCTTTTCCATCCCCTTAGAAGCATCCAGGACTGGGAGAAGGAACCAAAACTGAGGCTGGAATATTTTCCTAGGATCCTGCATTAGAAAATGGGTCACAACAGGAGCAGCACTGTGTTCACCCCATCTATGCATGAGCAGTGGCACGAAGGGACAAGTGGTGATGCTGTCACACAAACTTTGAATTTAAAGATTTCCTACAAGTAGAGGTACAAATGGATTGGCAACTTGGCAGTTCATGTTCTGGTTTTATTAATTCCTGTATGACTCCTCCTTTCACAATACCTCGAGGACTTACACATTGTTGTTATTAAATGTGGGGAGCAACGGAAAAACAAAAAAAAACAAACAAACAAAAAACCCAACAAACAAAAAGGGCAATTTTTTTAACAACTGCATGGTCTAGTTCTGCACAAGAACAAAAGACAAAAGTAATTTGCAATAGTTAAGGCAACTAATGGCTTGCAGGCTGGATTGCTCAGGCGGCTGGTAATGGCCTCAGCAGTCAGTGGTCTGTGTCTGGCCAAGGTCAGTGGTTACTCCTACGTGACAGAGACTCTCCAAATTATAATTTCAGATTTTTTACAGGGCAAGTATTCACACGTCTGTAACTGCAAATGGAGCTTCCAACAAACAGGCAGCTTGAGTGGCCGAAAGGCTGAGAAAACCTGAAGTGCTCAAGTAACTCCACATAGCACCAAGACTGGAGGAACAGCATCCAACCCACCCCATGTGCAGCAGCCACAGGAAAACCAAACTCTGTAGCCCCATCAGTTCTGCAGCTTTCCCAAAGCAAACCAGACCCACACTGGACACCACCACTATGACTCCATGTGGGGATGTGAGGAGAAATCTTGAATGTGAAAAAGCATTAGGCATCTATTTTCCCTATTTTCCTGGTTGCCTCTACCTCCCTAGCAACATATGTTTCAGTCAACGAGAGCTTTGCCATCAGAAGCAGGTTCTTAATTAGGAGCTTATAATAACATATAAACTGACAGCTGTGGCACAAAACTAGCTGACCAAAACCTAACAATTAGAGTGAACACAAACCCCACCCGAAGAGCCGGCCAAGCAAACAGCAGAAACCCAAATCACCGGATTCTGAGCCCGAATTTCTGCAGCCCACACCTGCACATTCCACATCTCAGCTGGCCAGCGAGGGCAGCAGGCTCCCAGTGACACGGATCCATGGCAGGCCATGCAGTGCAGGCAGTATGAGTAAGGACCAACGCCAGGGTTTGTTTTGCCAGGAGCAGAAACGGGGAGAGGCTTGTCTGTTGTAGGAGATGCTAAAATTATCTTGGCTCCTTCTAACAGGGTAGAAAAGCCAGTGGCATTTGGGCAAGGGACTAAAAGGAGACGGTGGGAGGTCCAAGGGCAGGCTGGAGGCTCCTCTAACAATTGGTTCCCACCGTGGGCAGCAGCAGCAGCCCCAGTGCCCGGCGTGCCCTGCCGAGGAGACGTCCCAACCCAGCCATGCCGGGATTCCACGCTGCTCTCCAGGCCTGATGGAGACACATAATGAAATACAATCCTGTCAAGCTCGGCCCCTGGGTAACATTTTCACTTCTACATTCCATTTTCAGTTTAGGTCGAGATTTTTAAGAAGACAGCAAGCAGCACTCCAGTCCCAGGTGACAAGATCTGCTCAGATTTAGTCTTTGAATGTTGCAAATTAAATTCCCTCATCAGGCCTCTAATCACTCTTACCAGATGGGGCTTGTGCTCAATTTTGGATCCACAGGAAATTTAATGGTTATTGTTTCTGTTTAAATAGGAGATTATTGCATTTTAATAAGTTCTCTTTGGGACTTGCAGCAACAATAGAGCACTATGAATTACTGTAGATAGCTGTTACTGCATGCTGGGGAAAAATCAAGTTACTAAGTGTGACAAGTTGCTTTTTCTTCCCTTCCAGCAATCGCTCGGAGTGTATTTACCACCAAATTAAGTATGTGCCGTGGGGATAATATTTTTATCCTGCCGAGGGGGGAAGGCGCTTGTCTGTGGATTTTCATTAAAATGACACATCTGTTCAGCAATTTCACAAAGTAATTCTGCTGAAAGTTTTATCAGCTAATTTTAATTATTCACTCCAGTGGGTTGAATACAGGATTCATCATGTTGAATTAATACATTTGACGGGAATTTCACAAAGAGGGGGGAGAAAAAGCAATCAACAAATTGAATTGTCATGCAATATGGATTAAATTGAGATTCTTTAATTAGGATAAGCCTGAGATTTTGTATTTTGAAGGTATTAGAAAGCTTAGCAATACAGTGGTAAAGATTAAGAAAATGCAATTAAATATTACACTTTGGACACAGGCAGCATATCATGTGAGCAGAAGACAAGGGTCCCCTTTTTAGCAGCACTGTTAGTAGTGTTGGTTTCAAGAATTCCTGAATGTCTGAGTTATCAGGGATGCCATCCAGGGACAGCCTCTGTGTGCCAGAGCTGAGCTACAGGAGGGGCTTTGGAAAGCAGACTGTCCTTCTAAGTGATGGAAGTGGACTTTTCTTTTAAAATCTACTTCCAACATCATTGCCCACAGACTGTGACTCATCCTACTATGTTAAATTTCAATTTATATATAAACACACCCACTGACTGGGGCTGAGGACACACAGACTCAGCTTGGTAGCAAATTCAAAAGCTGAGTGTAGGTTTACCAGAAGCAGCAGAAATGAAGTGAGATCTCCAGATCAGTGTGACTGTGGGTGACAATTGGCAGGTGGATTTTTCCTAGATTAAATGTCCCTGGAGGACTTATGCAGTTTTGTTTAGTTGTAAATCATGAATAAAATGTCAAGTATTTTATTAATGGAGTCGGTGAAAGCACACAGAGAAATTTTGCACTTACTAAAAGGTGAGAATCTTTGGTGTCACAGAAAATTTTCTGTTAAATTTGAATTTTATTACTCCTTCCACCACCTCCAATGCCAGGAGACAGGATTACTGAGTTCCAACCAGTTCTAAAGAAACCCAGAGGCCCTGACCCTCCCTGGGAAAGCTGCTGTGAATATGCTGATCCACGCTGATGATGAGTTGGCTGTAAGCAGCATGACAAATTGTGTAACAAAGAAATGTTTGGCAGCAGCAGAGCTGTGTTATCTAACAATACACACTTCAGGATGCGATTACTGCTGCTTTTTTCCACTGCTTACACGGTATCCTGCATGTCCACTGCAATGGGCTCTGGCTTTAAAACTCACCAGTGACTGTGCTCTCTGCTGTCACTGCAGGATCCTGATGCCCTGTTGGAACAGTCAGAATGTTTGCCAGGAATGCAACTTCCCAATGTCCCTGACAACTCCCAAACCATTGACTTTCAGCAGGTCATGGATACAATTTATCTCCAATGGAACACTGATTTCAACCACCTTTCCAATTCAATTTTACCTACATTTAGTCATTCAAAACTTAAATGTCTAATCCAGACTGGTCATCTGAGCTTTCTTTACAGACAAACGAAAGCCAGATATCACCAGAGAACTGCTCCACTCACCTTCCACAGATACACAGAGCAAAAGAGATGATGGCCTGTTCTTTGGAGGGAATTCTCTCTGTGGGTGGAATCCAGAGAGATCTGGAAAACTAGTTTACAGTGGACATTCCCTATTCCTGCTCCTGGCATCCATCCTGGACAAATAACCCCATTCTTCTCTGGACCTGGTGCCCAAAGATGCATCATCCATGATCACAGACAGCTGTCTGCTGTCAATCCAAGTTTCTGCATCTTTTCCAGTCTGTCCATTCTCGATCTTGCTCCTGACCAGCCTTCCTGAACTTGTTCTAGAATCACAGAATGGTTTGGGCTGGAAAGGACCTTAAAGGTCATCCAGCTCCAAGCCCCTGCCATGGGCAGGGACACCTTCCACCAGACCAGGTGCTCCAAGCCCCGTCCAACCTGTCCTTGGAGCAGGGAGACAGCTCATTTCTCCTTACAGACTCCAGTTTTTGCAGGGGGGTTCCCAGCCTGCGTGTCAACCCCTGTGTGCTGCTGTACTGAAACAGCCCATTCACGAGTCCAGGTGTCACACACCAGAACTTGGCTAGGACAAAGCATGTGGAAGGGACACACCAGTTTTTCAGGCTTTTAAAACAACCAATAAAAATAGCAACAATAAAAAACCCTGCCCCTGCTCCCTCCCTCAGACAACACTTGTCTTATAGGCACTTTGTAATGTCACAGAATCCTACAATCACTAAGGTTGGAAAATACCTCCAAGATCATCGAGTCCAACCCTTAACCCAGCACCACCAAACCACCACAAAACATGTCCCCAGGTGCCACATCCACCTGGTTTTTGAACTCTTCCAGGGATGGTGACTCCCGCCTCCCTGGGCAGCTGTGCCAAGGTCTGAACAACCTTTCAGTGAAGAAATTTTCCCCAATATCTAACAAAAACCTCTCCTGGTGCAACCTGAGGCTGTTTCATCCTGTCACTTTTTGCCTGGGAGAAGAGACTGACCTGATTCCACCCTCCTTTCAGATATCTTTGTCTACAGTAAATACCAAGTAAAGGGTTGGGAACCATCCAGGACTGTCAGGGCACGTGGGCACTGCCCTCCATGTCACTGAGAGGACAAAAAACACCTTCCCAAGCAGCACAAACCCCGCAGTGTGAGAGGGGCCAGGGGTGCCCATAACCTCAAAGGGAATCTGTAATCGACCGAGCTGCTGGAGGGTGCACAGCTCTGAGCTCCAACCCCACCCACTTTCACCACGTTCATCTCTTTTATTTCATAGGGAAAAGACTAACTGTCCTTTAAGGTACCACGGTGACTGTAGGGATGAAGTTTTAATTCCTGTTAATAAATGTTTTCACACATTTCCTGTGTGTTTCCCTGGGCAGGTCTGGAGATTTCTAAAAGAGTTCATCATTCTGCCATCTCTGCTTTGGAATATTAATGAAAATTTCACCATTCACTGGGTGAAGCATTAGGCCAGTTCTGAACTCTGGGTTTTATTGAATTCTTACTTTGTTATTTCTCTGAGATGCTGACAGAATCAATTTATGTCTGAAAACATCTTTGAGACTCCTAAAGCATTATAACTCCAAATGACAAATATTTTTATTGCCAGTGATTTTTAAATAGTCAGCAACTCAACAAGTTGTGCAGTGTCTAGACCACTAATGTCCGTTCTGATCAAAACTTATTACTTCAGTAGAAATATGAGAGAAATTATTACTGTGACAGCAATAATTTGATTTTTTCATGCTTGAAACTATAGAAATTTGACATGTAAATTACCCTTTGCTATACAATGATCATTGAATTTTGGGAGAAAAGCCACAGAGCTTTGATTTTTGTGTGAATTATTTACCTCCAAATTACCAAATGGACACTTGTTGAAGGGCTGACATGACAGGTCTCCCACTGTGTCTCACATGGGGGTTTGTCAGCAAAAGCTCCAAGTGGCTTCACTGGTTCTGCTGACCCTCAACCTCAAAACTGGGGCTCTTCACGAGGAAAGAAAGAGGTGACAGAAAATCCTTACTCTGCTTTTACTAACTTCCCATTAAAGCAAAAAACCCCACCCAAAATAATGCAGAAGCAAACATACCTCTGTATTCACATGTAAAAATAAAGAATTGTACTATGAAGGGGAAAAAAATGATGAAAAGCTGAAGTTTTGGTCAGAACCTGCAAGTTTACCAGCCTGCAACTCCATCCCCCAAGCTGGCTGCTGCAGAGCTCAGAGATTTGAAGGCCAGGCTTCAATTACACTGGCCTGTTTACACATTTCTCTCTCTGCCTGCCCTTCTGCTGCCCCTGTGCTCAGATGTCATATTATCCTTATCAGCAGATTAAAAAACCTCTTTGCAGAAACACTTATCTGTATAATACCAGTGATGACACTTAAGCTTCAACTTTCCTATTTAACACTCCATGTGCCTTACTGATATCATCCTGGACAGATGAAATTATGTGTTCAAGACTTTCAGGGTCAGAAGAACAGCCTAAACAGGTTGGGATAATGGTCCATCCAGCCTAACCTCCTGTCTCCAATCTGTTGCAGAGGAAGAGACAGAAATATCTCAAAGTCATAGGATAAACCTCCACCAATAAACTTTCCTCCTGTCACACAAGATTTACAGTCTCACTTAAGGCTGGAGGCTTGACAGTTCCCTCCTAAAACTCTTCTTTATTTCTAGTATTTACTGTAACAGCTGGAGACACTCTTGTTGATATGAATCAACACCAAATCCTTCTCAAAGCTTGACCTGAGGAATTATTTTTTTCCTGAGCTTAAAAAAATAAAACTAGCAAAAAATCACTTGCTTGCAACTTAATTTTGCAACTTCTTACTTCTTGAAACTTCTCCTAGCTCTGGAATGATGATCCATTGCAGGCAATAACCACACCCAAGGTGACTTTCTCAGCTCCCGAGGGCTGTGCAAGGAGCAGCACAGCCCACTCACTCCTGATTTCACTGAAGTGCCTCCAGAAAGGCAGCAGAAGGCAAACCCCAAGTCCCTGCACGTCCCAATCAGACACTGAACAATCCTGAACATAGTTCCTATTGTCAGATATTTAATACATGCCATGCATACTCTGTCCTGTCATGGCTGGGTACTCATTAACATCGTAAAATTAATACAGTACAGCTGATTCCATTTTAAAAAGGTTGAAAACTGTGCAAAATGTTTCTAGCTTCACAGACCACTACCCAGAACAAGATATGTTAAGGTAGCTGCTCCTGTGTGTCACCTGCTCCTGGGTGGTGACATCACGCTCAGTCTCAGTCTAACAGAAAGGGACAAACCCCAAACCAAGAGCCCAAAGGTGGCTCAGGCTGCAGAGAGGTGTGGGGCCACCCTGGAATCTAGGGGACCAATATTTGATAATCACATTAGCACTCTATGTGACCTCATCAGGAAGGTAAAATCACTCTATAATTATATTGGCTCATTAGAATTTCCTGTAGGAATATACTGCTCTGACTTCAGGGGGAAAAGCAAGCGGGGAAACACCATCATGGCTATACAACTTCCGACCAGACCCCTGGGGGCAATTAGAGGACAATGGCCAACCTCCTGCTCCAGCAGCTTTCCAAGATGAGGAACCTCTTAGGAACTGACATATCTCAGGGCCAGCGAACCACAGAGGTAAAAGACCCTCTGGGGGAATGGAAGCAGTTTGCAGCTGGAGGGGAAAAGTGCTCTGTACACCTGTGTGGTCTCACAGCACCGTAGGAGCTGAGGCACGGGAGGGTGTTGGGGCAAAAGGTAAGGGAGACAAATGGCAGGAGTCTGGTCTTTACATTGTTTTCCAAGGAATGGCTTGTTCTGAACAAACAATACCTGGCTTCAAAGGATGCCAGATCAGAGAGCAGGCTTCTGCCCAGGGCATCCAGAGGAAGGAAGGGGATGTCAGGGCTAGGCTGGTGCTGCAGAGGTGATCTTCACTGATACACATGATCACAGAGGTTGGGGTCTGGTCTCCACATGGGAAGATGCACCGGGTTCCCAGGAAAAATGAAGATCCAGCCAGCTCCACCCAAGGGCTGGTAAAGCTGTTTACCTGCTATCTGGAATATGTATTTTTCATTCCTAACTATCCATGCATCCCATTTGTTTGAGAGTTAGAATAAACAAAATGATTAGCAACCTTATTTTGATGCCTTTTTTTTGCATTTTCCCCAACTACTTTGCCTGCTAAAAAGAATAATTACTAGTGACTCCTGAACATGTGCCCTATTTGCAGACTCATCTCCATAAGTTCCCACTTCAGAAAGATGAATCTAAGATCCATTCATGTATTTGGTTTATTTCTTATATACCAGTTTTACTCTAATGTCTGTTATATGCCTGTGATGGGAACTGGTGAGTGATCTCTCCCGGCCCTCATCTCCACCCACAAGCCCTTTGTAGTATTTTCTCTCCTCTGCCAGCTGAGGAGGGCAGTGACAGAGTGGTTTTGGGGGGCACCTGGCACCCAGAGGGGCAACCCAGCACCACGGTGGTGACACATGCCAAAAGGCAGGACAGCTCTACATGAAGCCTTCAGTGAGGGAAGCGAAGCCACCTTGAATTCTTCCAGTTAAACACACAGCTGCAGGTATGCACAGAAAGCCAAACTCCTGGAACTGTGGAGCTCTCTGATTTTTCTTTCACTGAAGGGAAAAAGGTCCCTTTCGAGTATGTTTCAAAAAAACAAATTCAAAACAACCCAGACAGAGACATTCTCAGCCAATTTTCATTGCTGGCAGGGTTTTTATGGCCAACTTGTAAACTCCTCCAAACAGGTTTTACAAAGTACTGAAAATACAGTCAGGACCTCAGCAGGAGCAGACAGGGCCAAAGGTCTGAGCACATGGAGTTTATACTCAGCCCATCCAAAGTGCAGCTCACCCAGTTCCTCCAAGCAGGCCCTCGCTGCCTCTGCAGATGGTGCATTGATGCAGCATTCAAATCTGGGTGACATATTAAGCTCATGACAAAGCAACGATGACAAACTTCCAGACAGCCAGGCTGAGACCGCAAACATTCACTGCCAGAGCACAGACAGGGAGAGGGAGCAAAAAAAGCCAGCCCAGACACTATCAAACCCCCCCCCCCAAGAACAGCCACAGTCACAAAAGGATTTAAAGGATCTGTCTCAAAATGCAAACTAGGAGTTTTCCAGGGGCAGCCTCTCAGATGTAACAGGGCAGGCAGAGCCCAGCTCAGCCTCTGCTCCAGCTCCTGCTTTCCCAGTCCCTCGGGGCTTGAATGTCTGGGGGATCTTTCCTACAGCACATAAAATATAACTCAGGGAGTTGAACCCTTTTTTTTTTTTTTTTTTT
>JAWWTY010000045.1:9761104-9782497 GCA_035222235.1 Margarornis squamiger | reverse complement strand
TCCAGGGATCCAGGGGCAGCCACAGCTTCTCTGCCCAACCTGTGCCAGGGCCTGCCCACCCTCACAGGGAACAATTTTTTCCTAATATCTAACATAAACCTCATGTGCTGCCCACGCTCAGCAGAATGGGAAGTAAAAGCAACTACACACAACTGCAGGCCCTTTGGGGACCTGCAATTTGTAGCAGTCTAAATACAACACTCACATACTTAGATTTGCAACAGTGAAGATTCCAGCAACAGAAACCATATGGAAAGTCCATTTTCAATTGAAAATATTCCATACTTTTAATTTTAATTGGTCCATTTGGTTTCTGCAATTCTTGGCTCTGTTTTCTTTTCCCATGAGGCAAACACAGCCCCACAGAGAGACTTTTTCTACAAATTACTTCAAGCAATATCCTTGATTTTCATGGAGATGGTGGAGGCTCCCATCCTATTCCATGGAAGACAAGGGCAATCTTACAACCAAATGCACTTGTTTAAACAAGGGTGTGTGACACTCAGTCAGTGTTCTCCTCCTGGGCAGGGCCATGTCCAAGAAACAAGCTCTTCCCTGTGCTGGGCTGCATGGACACAGCCAGGCTGCACTCTGAACACAAGGGTGTCCATCTCAGCAGGTTTTCTTTCTCAGACACTTAAAGAATCTCCAGTTGTTCAGAAAGGTCTATGCACATGTATCAGTAAATGAGTAAATAAAGACAGAGGTACTGAAAGTAGAGGGAACCTGTGACTGTACACGTGCAATTTTTTTAAAAAGCAGTTTGGTCTGGAGGTGTAATTGCACTGAATCCAGTCAGGGCTGTTCAGAGCTCTGCTGTTACTGCTGCCAGCTGGATGGAAATCACACCGGTCATTCTTTGGTTAGGGACGTCCAGGGGAACACTTTGTGATCCTTCAGTGTCATGAAGAACAAGCAGAAATGAGGAATGTGGAGCTGACCAGTGTGCTGAGGGACAGGGAAAGCATCCCCTGCCACCCACAGCTGGCAACTCCAAGAAAATCCAGCTGTGCATCTGGGCTGGGTTGGGAGGGGCAGCACTTCCATGTGTCCCCGATCCAGTGCAGCTGGGAAAAATGTTCCCTGTTTCCAGTCAGGCCTTGGCACGTGAGCACAAAGGAACAGCACCAAGCTCTTCCCCTGCTGCCACCTGAGCTCACAGAGCCCCTGCCCACAGCCCATGAGATGATCCAGTCCTAAGGGTCCCAATTTCCTCCTGCACTGAAGGTTTCCTTTACCAATTTGAGCTGTCTCCAGGGACAACAACCCCCCAGTGCTGACTTAGCCTGGCTGCAGCCAGAGGGGACAGGGCTCCTCTAGGAGACAATTAGAGAGCTGTTTTATTCTGTGCTGGTCTTTCCCCAGTGACTCTCCAAGAAGTCTACGAAGTTTCATCCACCATGGTCAAAGTCAGCTGCATAAGTCCCTGTCTGCCCTTGCTCTTCCATCTACACAAGCATGGTCCTTGGATAAATACTCCAAGGGATTCTGTGCCAGGTGGGCAGGGCACTGCTGTACTCTAATGGGGGGACTCAGGAAAACCTACAGCAGCTCCTGGAGGGAAGTCATCCCTCTCCACCAAACCCACCCATGGCATCACAGTCTTCCCTGGGGGTCTCCACAGCCTGTACTTCACACGCATCAAGTTTAGCCTTTGTAACTCTTCACTTGTTTCCATAAATGAGCCAAGACATTCCATGCAAGGGAGGAGAACAGGCTTAGAATCAGTGAATCATTTAGGCTGGAAAAGACCTTGAAGATCATTGAATCCAACTATAAACCTTACATTGCCAAGGAGCAGAAGCTGGAAACAAGCACTGTATTTATAACAGATATATATTAGTAAATAAAAGGGAAATGAAATACATAGACAGAGCCAATTCATGGATTTTCATGGGAGGCAGGCAGGTTTTCCTGGGTTTTTTTTTACACATTAAAGTCATTCACAGCCTCTGTGCTCAACTGGTACAGAGTTCTGCTGTCAGACTGCACATCCAGTGTCCATAAACCCACCCCAGGTACTGGGGAAAGATAAACCCACACAAACTGCTGAGCTTCACCACTGATACAGGGAAATACCTGCTGTTCAGTACAAGCCCAGACAGAGTAAGTGGCAGACAAATATTCTGGCCATTTAAAAGCTATTTTGGGAAGCTTTAACAGGTTACTGTTAAAATGATTATGTGAAAGGTACTCAAAAACTGGACTTCAATCAAAGTTGCACTTTGAAATAAATATTCCATCAGTAACTCTATCCAAGCCCTTTTCTGGCTTACAGCAAACTCCATGTCTTCCTTCATGTATTTAAAAAACTAGAAAGTTCCTTCAAATTGTCACTACAAGTGGAATAGGGAAAGATAATTCTACGTGTGGTTTCTGTCTGTAGAATAAAGCCAGTTTCTTGCTTACACAAATGTGAACATTTAAAAAGCTATGAATAAAGTCAGTGCACACCCCCCATTGCTCTTCTGTTTCCTGGAATCATATTTTCACTGGTTTTCAACAGAAAGTCAATTTACACTGAAAAATTAATTATACACTGGGTATTAATCAGCAAAACCCCACCTTATTTTGACCACCAGGAAAAGAAAAGCTGATACCCAAAATATACAGCTATTTTGCTATAGTAATACTAAACTGATCAGTCCAGGGAGGGCCACACCATAACTCCAGAAACGCTGCGTGTCCCATCAGTATTCCACACACAGGCAGACAGGCAGATGTCCCATTGCAGAGGGAATGCCAAATGTCTATCAATAAGATGTTACCATGGCCAGAAATAACCGAGTCAGGATGACTGAGTGGCTCCTTTGTGAGACAGTCCAAGTGGAGGAAATATTTACTCTTCAAGTTGAGAAATCTAAAATCAATCTAATGTCACTTAAAAATAGGAGTCGCACTGTAACTGATATGCTGATCACAGAAACCACACACAGAAGATGCTGCTATTTCTGTAAATACAAGGCAGTGCAAAGTAATGCAGTTCCACTGAACTCAGGGAATCCACACTCATTTCTGGCAGATGAACATCTGGTCTTTTATATTTGGAGAAAGGTAGGATAAATACTACCCCGCCACTCCAACAAATTCCTTAATGGATTTACACCAGAACATATTTATTCTTAAACTCCCAACTTGAGGAACTACGCAGACATCAAAAAATATTTGGCAGGATTAAAAGCAACCAATCACTGGTGCTTCACACTGGAGTTTTCTGAAAATTCAAACTACATGGAAAAATTTCAAATGCACATGAGGGCTCTCAAACCCAGCTCCTGTTTCTAAAAGTCATTTCAGCCACTGAGGAGCCTGACCTTTGCCATCCTCCAAGAAAATTCAGGACTGCAAAAGATTAGTCACCTTTTGCTAAAAGCCTTAGGGTCCCATGCCCCTGCCTTTACAGATCTGAGCCACAGCTGAATTGAGAAGGTTAAAGACAAAATTCGGGTTTTATACCTTTCATCAGCTGCAAATGTCCATTCACACCAAGGGTACATTCTACTACACTGTGCCAAGGTCAGATCACCTGAAAACAGAGCAAAGGGGTCTGAAAAATTCCCTAGTCCTGAAGGAAACTGCTTGATTTGAATAATCAGCACCACCAAAAGCCTTAAATCCTTTCAAACTAGCCCAGCAGCAGCAACAACAGCGATCTCCAGCCCTTCTGGCAGGACAGGTGGTGTGTTAAAGTGTCTTGTATTATCCTTCCTCACATCTAAGTCATCTGCTCCTTTATTGAAAAACACAATCCACATTGTTAGGTTCTGTGTGTATCTGTGGTTTATGTAACATTTTGTGCTGTCTAATTAGTTTACTGGCAATTAAAAATAAACCCATGGCAAAGCTCCACTTGCCAGTTTCACCTTGTCACAAATGTGCTTGATGTTCACTGTGTCTTAAATAAAACGTATCACTAGCAGGGAGAGATCTTTTCCATCCATTTTTTTTCCCACCATTTGGTATAATTATTCCTGACAATTTGCCCATCACACTGCAAGAGTCTTTCCAGAAGGAGAAAAATACTACTTTGTGTTCTTGTGATCACAAGTCTAATTGAGCGGAAAACAAATCTGTTAAAAAGAGAAGGAAAAAAAAAATTCACAAAAAAAAGGAAGAAAAAAAAGGGAAGAATAAAGAGAGATTGTGAAAAGACAGGCTAATGTTTCACTTGCTTAAAAAAAATATGATGAGCAAAAAACCAAGGAAACATGCAACCAACCACTCCTGGAAACCTGAAGAGATTTTCTTCCCCTGAATTCCAGAGGAAGTCTCTGCAGCAGATGCTGTTTTAATATAAGTGATGATGACATTCAGGTCCATTTTACTGTGATGTACAGGTTGTTCCCTAGTTTTTAATTATGCCTATCATGATTCCCTCCCAGCTGGGGTGTGGCAGGGGGACAGTCCCAGTGCCCACTGGTGCTCCGGCCGCTTTCCCTTTCATCTGGGGCAGCACAAAACGAGGTGCCACGTGTGTAATTCAAGCTGACAGGAAACATTAGCACTGCTGTACACTTTGTCAATTAAATGATGGTTTAATCAGTACAAATCTGAATGGTCAAATAATGTTATAATTAAAAGGAAATAATGGAAAGTGGTGTGGTGATTAATTAACAGAACAGCAAGTACCAGCAGCACATCTTGTCTGTGCTATCACTTCTCCCCCGCTCCACGCTGGCTGGTGGGGGTGGTGGGAGGCACACTGACCTTGCAGCCGCAGAAAATCCATTTCGGAGCTGCACATCCAGCAGCACTGGCAATTTTCACAAGCTTAAATAAATGAGGGGGAGCTTTGCCTCTTTACCTTCCCTGCAGTGCTCTTCAAAGCACGGCCACACAGGACCACTAAGTGACTCTTGACTTTTTTCTGTCTGCCTTTACAAACAGGAGACCGGGTACCTTGTAAACCCTGGACACCTTGACATATATTCTGAGCACCAGCAGGTAATGCAGTGCCTGCTGTCTCGATCAGCACAGCAGCTCTGTCCCTTTGCCATGGCACTGGCACACACCAAGCTGCAGCACACGTTGTGTGTGAGAGATGTTGTGACATAGAGGCTCAAAGACAGGATCCCAAGGACCACCAAAGCCTCCAAGGGGGCTGCACTGCTCTGCCACAGCCACATGCTCTGGGGTGCACTGCACACACCATGGGAAGGTATTACAGTGTCAGGGGAAGTCATAACATTCAAGAAAGAAAATAATCCAGTTTCCCAGGGCTGGGCGCTCGTTTCTCAACATCAGTGCTTAACTTCCAAATATTCTCCATATTCATGCCTCTGAAGAAAATTAAAACTGTCAGTGGTGTCATATGAAAAGCCCCAAACAAAGGCATGTAAAATTTGAGACTGGTTTTTCAGATTGCATAAGCTTTAAAAATCTGTGCTTGATTTGAACTGGGTATTATCAAACCTTAGAACTGAACCTGTTGCTAGAGCTTATTGCACTAGGCTGTCACCAGCTCTGATGTCACCACCTGCAGACAAAGGCTGGTATCAAGAAAATCACCCTTTACCTTTGGGTCATCAATCCACCTCCTAATGGTCAAAAGTCCATCAGAGTCCAGTCCTGGCCCTACACGGGATAGTCCCAAGAGGCACTTGCTGGGACTGTTGGGGATTGTTGTCCTGTGTAGGGCCAGGAGTTGGACTTTGATGATCCTTTGAGTACCTTCCAGCTCAGGATATTCTATGATTGTAAATAAAACCAGCTGATGGATGTGTTAAAACCAACTAATGGGCCAGCAAGAGTCAGGTCAAAGCCTGTTCTTCAGCATGGGGAGAGCTCCACAGCCCTCCCAGCACATTTCCTGAGGTCCAGGGCTGGGGAACCACAGAGCACTGAAGACTCTTCACCCAAAGTTATCATGTTTTGCCTTATTGCAGTGCATTGTAGAGCGAAACAGCAACATGCACATTCAATCACGGGTAAAATGAGGGTGGGATGTTATATTTAATATTTATACGCATGGCATACTGGCAAAATTACTGGCATCTGTATGTGTGTGAATGACTGTTTTGAGGAACATGTGTTGTGTGCAATGCTGTTTATTATCAGTAAATGAAGCCAAAAGCTAAGTTGAAAATGAATGCTAAATTAAAAATTATATAAAATGGAGTGAAATGATTTAATTAGCAGATTATAAGTGACATGCTTTACTATTAGAATTAGCTTGGGAGGGATTGAGGGAAGGGAGGAGGAAAAAAAACCCCTTGACTAGACACAGAAGGGTGGAGAAACATTTCTTTTTCCTCTATCTGTGGAGTTACAAACACAGTAACATATTGTCCTGGTGTTTATAATCACAGACTCTGCTGCCGTCACAGTACTTGCCTAATGAGGCAGCCAGTTAGAAATAATGAGACTTTGAAACAAATTGTTCTTGCTTCTAAAAAGGGAAAGAGAAGGATGCGTGGTACTCTAATACAGTGCAATCGGAGGGTTTTACTAACATCTCTATACTTAACTCCTTGCACTGTATCCCTCCATTGGAATTTTTGAGTGCAGAAATGTGTTGTGGTTTCTCATAAAACGAAGGAGAAAGCTCAGAACTCTATTTATTCCCAGGTTTTGCCACTGACTTGTTGCATGACTTCATTAAAAAAGCATTGCCTGGCTAAATTAATTGCCATATGTGAAACGCTTTGAACATTTTTGCTTGGTCTCTACCTTCAAAACAGAATACTTCACTCCTATAATGATCTTCTATTATACTTGTCAATATTCTTTGCCAGCAGAAATTGATTTCTCTTCTCTGTGCTTCCAGGAGCCCAAGTGGAATACGCCCTGTCCCCTCCCTGCTCCCTGGCACATGGGGGGATGCCAGGAGGTGGGAAATCCAGCCCTGCTGCCTACACAGGGCAGCTATGCACCCACCCTGGCACCACAGGCAAGGGAAGAAAGGCAGATTTGCAGACGCTTTTCCCATCATTTCCCTGGACACCCTCCATCCTGTCCCAGCACTCTCCTCCTCCACACAGACTTTTCAAACAGCATATGGAGCTCCCAGCCCGGCTCGCTCCGTCCCCAGCGTGCCGATCCCCTGGGCTGCCTGTCAAACTCCTACTCCCCTGCTCTCAGAGAGCAGAACCATCCAAGTCTGCAGCACCCTGAGAATGCTCAGTGTTCAATATAGCCGCGAAAAAACCCCATTAGCATGCACAAGCCCCTCTTTGATAAAATAATCCTGCTTAAATTCAGAACCCAGAAAACCATGACAACTTCGGTAAGCCTTAAAATTAAAAGCCTTTAACTTGTTTTCATCTCCAAATACCAAACAAGCACAACTGTGATACGGGCACCAATACTTCTATTTATTTTGGTGAAAACCCATCAGCAGCTGCCCCTGGTGATCAGCATTACAAGCTTCCACTGCAACCCAGCACGGAGTGACTCCAGGCTCTGACCCTGCGGAGCAGCCCTCGCTGGACACCAAAACCCCCCAGCAGCCCCTCCTGGAGCAAAGGCACCAACAGGCTGGAGATGCAGAATACCAAGAGCCTGAGCAGGATACCTGAGATGCAAAAACCCGCCCGGGCTGGGCTGCTGGACCCCAGGCTGGGAAGGAGCAGAGGGGCTGCCAGGGAGGCACAGCCAGCCCGAGCAGAGCAGCTGCCGAGTGCTCAGACAGCCATACGGCTGCTTCCCAGCCAACAAACTGCTCCCAGTGCTGAGCAGCAACTGCAGAAAACAACAGAAGGCAAATAATAAGGGCTATATATTATGTGCAGATTAAAAAAAAAACAAAACCAAACAGGTTCTCCAATTCAGTGTGCTTGCACCTTCCAGCTACTGCCTGGGAGGTGTGATGCAGGAGCAGGGGCTGGACTGAAGGAGCTCTGGTTCCTTCTGGGAAAGCCAGAAAGGCCACGGTTTGCAGTCTGTACGCAAGACAATAACCCACATTGCTTTCTAGGCATCTATTGGCATTGAGAAGCCTCTGATCGAGTTGCTAATTAAAAAAAAAAAAAAAAGAAAGAAAAACAAAACGGAAAAAACAAGGTGTAGAGTGAATAGAAACCACGTTAGATGTGTTTGTTTATAGAAAAAAATGAAGGCTGGAACAGGGTGGGGTGGGAGGGTTTTTTTCCTAGTCTCCCACGTACTCCTAAAATGGTCTGTGCATTGCCTGGAAGTAAATCAATACTAAGCACAGTCCAGGCGAGACTGCCATCTTACATGAAGCACTGACTGTAAAATAGACACAAAAGACACATGATACTCTCTGAGGTCCCCAGCAGCTATAATATCCATCCTTGGCAGCTCGCTTGACATTTCCTTGCCCTGCTTCCCAGTCCTCTTTCTTCCTCCCTCCTCCCTCCCCCTCTCCCTCTCCTCTCTCTCGCTAACAGCCCTGCTCTGCCTCTCAGGGGCTCCCGACCGGGTGAACAGATAACAAACCTGTCAAGAAGGGTTTAGCTGGGGAATAAATCCTGCATTCGCCAGGAAATGATGTGTACAATGGGAAAATACAAGGGATGACATGAGCCTTCCCTTCTGAGAGAGTGGCCAGGAGATGCTTAAAATGTTACAGCTCGTGCTAAATGGACATTGGGATGGCTGATTAGATCGTATCTCAGACCTTTCAAGTGCCTCCCTCCCTCCCCACTTCTCACTGCTGCTGAAGACACACAAAGAAAACAGACAAAGCCCAGCCCTGCTTCTGCTCTTTAAAATACATATTTTTTTAGAGGCTTGGCCACGAGGACGGTGGGGTTGGCATGTGCTAAGCCTAAGGTCAAGGCTAAAATCTCTTTTAGGGGCAGGAAAGGTCAAGTGAAATCCACTGGGTAGTTACAATTTCCATTTATAAAAAGGAAATATAAAAGCAAGAACCTTATCTTGGGGACTTAATACAATGTCTTGGCTTATTACTGTTTTCAAAGGGCCTTTTGCACAAATCTGATTTGCACTGGTGCAATAAAGATTCATTATCCTTTTACGCAGCAGACTTTGCATTTCTGCTCAGGATTTAATTATGAAAAACAGAACCCATCCCATAAACAGATGCTAATCACAGTAGGAAAGTACTGCCATTTGAGTAACAAGGTAGCTCAGAAAGTTTGCCTCGAAGTTTGCTGTATCAGCAAGAGCTGTTGGGGAGGAGAAAAGGGAGGGGAGAACTGGTTCAATCCTTCTCACAACCAGCATCTCTGTGCTGAGATCTCAGGGAGCTGGTTTTGTTGGAAAGAGAGAGGAGCAATTCCATGTGTCAGGAGCTCCCCTCTCCAGCACACACACCTGATCAAGAACCAAGCTGCTTCCTGAATTCTGACGCTGGCTGCCTCAAATCACAACCTTGGGTTAATATCAAATTCAAATCTTGGAAAACTTTGGGATTCAGATGGAATAATTACTTTTGGTCTCTAGTAGGGCAACAATATTGTTGCTGTGTTTGTGTGCCTGAGGGCTGTTTTACCCCATGTCCAGGCACACAAACACACTCCCCATGGCTTTGACTGGGATTTTATAAAGCAATTTCATTCATTCACCACACTGATATTTTACAGAGCTGAGGAATCTTGCAAAATGGAATTGCTGCCAGTGCACTTTCAGCCCTTGAAATCCAAGATGCTGTTTTTTACTCTTTTAAAATACCTTTTGAGATATTGATAGCACAGTGCAAAGTGTGACTCCAGTGGATGGTTATTACACAAAGCCTGTTCAGTGCACAATGAGCAATACAGGGCAGATACTCTGGTGAGACAAACTGTGGGTAAAGCAATGCAGTTTGCACAGAGACTGATACCCACTGAGAAAATCTAAAGGAGTTTGGTTATCACAGGTTAAGTCAGTAAAGGTCCCCTGAAGTTTGATTTAACAATCAGGAAAACCTAGATTTTGGTAAATTTGGAAAAACTGGTGTTTAAATTACAAAGTTAAATCTACTACGCAGCAACCAAATGCAACTGCTTGTAATCCTTGTCAGTCCGTGATGGCAGCACTAGCTAACTTAGAGAAATGACATCAAGAGTCTTCCAAGAGAAGCTACAGCTGAGGGCCCACTGTCAGTGACCAGCTCTGTCCCAGCAGACAAAACCACCTGAAGGACCAGGGGCTTCTTGATGGAAAAAAGCCACACTGGATTCAGACAACTCTTCCACCTCACAGACAACATCTGGCTGCAGGTAAACTCCAGTGACATAATGCAATGCAATAAACCTTGTTTGCAACATCTTGAAGGCACAATGCCTTCACTAATGATATTTTAATGAGGAAATGCATACCCTAATTACTGTTGTCTTCTAGCAAGTCTAAAAAAAAATCCTGGGCCCAGGAAATGCAATGTTGAATGGTGTTTTTCTGTGGTTTTGCTTTTTCTGTCAGCTTTGGGTTGGAGTTTTTGTCCTCCCTCTTGGTGGAGCAGGCAGGACTAAGCAGGAAAGCCACAGAAATGGCTTCAGCCAAGAGGAAAAGGGAGATTACTGCTGAATAAGATCATAACTTCCTTTTTTATTCTGTATAAGTGTTTTCTTAATTTGCAGCTGGTATTTTAAGGAAGAGACACATAAAGTACTTAGCTATTATTAGAGGAATTGAGCAATATAATATGATCCTGTTTATGCCCTAATAGCAAGGAGTGATGGACCAGTTTGCCACAGACAGCATTTTATTACTGCAGGGCCACATATGCTGGGAGTTGCAGTGACCTTACACTCAGAGGTTCCCATCTTATTTTCTACTGCTAAGTGTTGCTTTTTTTCCATTTCTGGAGGGGAAGAAGGTCACTTCTCACTATTACTGTTCCATTAACTTACACTACAGCATACACATTCTTAATCCAATAGCACCTTACATTGTGCCTTTTAACTCAATAGTGCATTATTTTCTCAAGTCTTGCCTACAGTGACCAAATTAATACCTGAAGTTCTGCAGTTATCAAGAGCAGAGCAGCGAAAATGTTTAATAAGAGTACTGGGGGGCTGAGGCACTGGTACAAACCTATTTTTCTTTCCACCTTTGCAGTTGTTAACACTGAGTGATGGGCTCCCACACATCTGCAGATCTGCAAGCACTGGGACTGGATTCTCATTCACACTCAGCATCAATGAGAACCAGACCCAACATGCCATTTTTCATGACTTACTGAATAATGCTGATGCCTTGCAACATTTCTCAATGCATATCAGACAACAAGACAAAACTTGCATTTTAGCAATGCTGCATTTTATAAATATCACTATTTGGTCAAGGTGTTCTTTGGAGCCAATGGGAATACATGGGAATACATGGTAACCCTGCCACACACATTGCTGGGAGTGCTGGGACTCATTTTGGATCAATTTTTACCCTATTAAATAGTGACTTTGCTCACCTGAAAGAAGAAACATGGCCCTTACTTGTGATTCACGGATGCACTGGAGCCCTTCAGCAACACTCTCAATAGGACTTTAGCTAGCAATTGGTCTAGGTGCAAAAAGTGGCTCCAGTTCAACTTGTTCTGCCATTTCTGATTTATCTTCTTTAATAAATAAATAAAATAAAAAAAAAGCAGGGATGTTTTATTTAAGACTCTGATTCTAGACATATCAATGCATTAACACGCATCCCTACAGATTCAGCTTTTTCTGATTGAATTCTGGATCATTTTTACTCAGTGAATGGAACAGGAAAAGTCCAGGATGCCAAGAGAATAATATACTACAAGCTGGTGTTATGATGACATGCTTCAAATAATCCCCTGCCAAAATGAAATTTAATTATAGCCATTGTTTGTATTATTCAAACAACTATTGACAGTAAATCTATCTAGCACGGCGTTTCCTCTTTGTATTCATTGCAGCCTTTAGACTGGAAGGGGAAAAAAAGAAAACTAAGAGAAAGGAAATGTTTCCCCCCCTTCCTCCTTCCCTGGTATCAGGCTACACGAGGCCACTGAAGCCCAGTTGATTTCCCAAGTCCAATTATTTCGCAGTACACAATCCTCCCGACCAGCACAGCTCACCTGGGGACTCCGGCTGCCTAAACACGCCGCACTTAATGGAGTCCCTGAAGTTGTCTCCATTTCATTGCTTCTAACTAATAGGCTGTGATATTTTTTTCCCCAAATAGACCACAGCTCTTCCCACTCCCCTTGCCCATCCTCCACACAAAATCCAAGTAGCTAACGAGGCATTAGGAGACTGCCAGCCCCTCTCCAGTGCTGTACCTTCACTACCACCTACTGACTGCAGGTGTGAGCACCACAACCCCTCACCTGCCGTCCCTCCCATGTCTCCTCCCAGCCTCATGTTTGGGAAGAACCACAGAGAGAGAAAGAAAGAACATAGTCTTGCAGCTAGTGACTGCTGGCATGAATGCTTCTAGTCCCCTTCAAGTCTAAGGCCTAACAAAAATTGCTCTTTCTTATGATGTTGGTGATTTTAATGTAATCTGGTCTATGTTTTATTTTCTTGCAATCTATTGTTTGTATGCACGTGCAACAGGCCAGGTCTCCGGCAACAGAAAGAAATGCAACTTCAGAAAAGACAATTATGTGAATTGTTCACCAAAATGTGATCTTCTGCCTCCCTTTTCTCCTAAATCCCACCACTTTTGGGTTTCTGCACCATCTCCCTTTGAGTGACTGTCTCAGCCAGCCAAAATCCAGTTATACAGCACCTGTTCTCAACACATCATCTCCAAAGGAATGCATGAACCAAAACACTAAAGCTGACAATGCTTGCAAGTGTTGAGGGTCAAAAGCAAGAGGATTTTGAGGGGAAGGTGGAGGGCAATATTACAGTCACATTTAAAAGGCCCTGCACAGCAGCTGGAGACAGAGCACTGCTCCCTGAGGAGCCCAGGCGGGGCAGAGCTGAGCTGCCCTTTCCATTTGGCACTGGAATTCCCTTGCTCTGGGGCAGGGTGCAGTGGCAAATCTCTTCCAGTCATCCACAGAAAGCTAAACATAAACTTTCTCTTTCATTTCCCCCTCCTAAAAACCAGTTCTGAAGTTGTCTGGAATGTAAAATGATGAAGTGAGGGCGAAGATCTCCACAAGCCTTCCCAGGGAAGGAATGACCCAAAGGCTGGTGCCAGAGCCCCTAGGGGATGGGAGATGAGCTTGTGTGGCCAGAGAGGAGAACAAAGTCCTGTCCTGGGAGACCCAGGGGAGCAATGACTTCTGAGCCCTGGGAGGGGGACGCCCTGAGAAACCTGGTCTGAGCCCGGAGCCAGAGCAGGGGGTCAAACTGGAGACTGCCTGAGGTCCCTTCAACCTGAATCATTTGATGATTCTCCAGCTCCTGAAAACAGCAGAGTAGACCTGCATTGACTGTAAGTAAAAACAACAACTAACAGCATCTCAAAGCTGCCTCGGAGGAGGTGCAAGGGCTGAGTGGGCACAAAAGGCTACAAGGGCACAGCCAGCCCTGTTAGGAAGGGCTTGCATTTTGCAAAATCAGCTCCCAGTAGGAATCTCCCTGAAAACTGGAGGTCTGAGGGGAAATGAAAGGCAACAGCCTGCTCCTTCCCTGCCCTGCAGTTTTCAGGGTCACTGTGCCAGGAGGACATGCCAGGCAGTGCCCTGATCCCACGTAAAGCAGGGACAGAAACTCCAGAGCCCCTGAGGATCCCTCTCATCACTGCCTGACAGCTGCCTCTGTGCCCTGCACCACTGCAAGACAATACCAAGCATTTTAAAAGGAAATGAGGAATATTTTTATGGTCAGGCTTCAACTACAGTGATGGCTTAAGGTATTTTTCCTGTCCATTAAATTACATAAATATTTTTCATAACAATAAATAAGCATAGAAAAGTGAAAAATCACACTTTTTTTCTGAGCCATCCTGGGTCACTACTCATCTGATTATCTACTAAAATTTCTACTTTAATAATCTATTGTGAAGAGAAAGTTAAACATTTCCATTTCCTATTTAAAATACAGGCAAAACACTTAAAATCATCAGGATTGTATCATGTGAGAGCTGTCTACACCAGATCTGAGCAAATAAACAAGGTTCTGGAAATGGAAGAACTCGAACTGAAGCAATAAAGAAAACTAAACTACTAATGCATTAATTCAGCCTAGAACAGCTGTTTCCTGTGTTTTTCCCCTCAGTGAAAGACAAAATTCAGCTGAGAGAGGGATGGTGTTGAGCTGGAGGTAACAGGAGGTATCACAGCTCTCAGTACTCCAGACACCTTCACTGGTGGGTGTCTCCCTGTGATAAATAAATGGAATATCACATCTTAGGTAGCCTGGAAGCTGTCTGGGTACAGTAATTACCTTTCCTAAACAGCACTGAATACAGTGGGGCCTTATGTTTCTTCAGCTTTTAAAGAGCTACAGGGGAGGATAAAGGGGCAGGGAAAGGGCCCATCCCCAGCACTGGAGGCAGCAGAAAAGGGGGAGAAAGGGCTGGAGGGCAACTGGGTCAGATGTGTCCTTTCCCCTTCCTGCTGCATAAAGCAAAGGACCTGAGCAGATAATTTTCTGGACCCATTCAGTCTATTTTGGGGTTTTTTTTGGAAAGGTTTTGTGGCTAAAAAGCATTCAAAAACCAGCCAAAGCAAAAAAACTTTAGACAACTCAGTTTTTGTGGGTTTTTGTTTGTTTAACTTTTTTATATGTCTGTGTGGGACAACTTTCTACCATCCTCAAAAGACTTTCAAATGACTGCTAGAAAAGAGGAACAGGCCTACCACCCTTCTAACAGAAATATAAATGCTTAGCTCTTAACAATATCCAGTGCAGAGCCACAGGAACAAGCAGTGAATATTAACAGAATCATAAAAACAAGGAATGGTTTGGGTGGGAAGGGACCATAAATAACATCCAGTGCCACCCCCTGCCATGGGCAGGGACACCTTCCCCTGGCCCAGGTTGGTCCAAGCCCCGTCCAACCTGGCCTTGGACACTTCCAGGGCTGGGGCAGCCACAGCTTCTCTGCCCAACCTGTGCCAGGGCCTGCCCACCCTCCCAGCCAAGGATTCCTTCCTCATATCTAATCGAAACCTACTCTCTTTCAGTTTAAAGCCAACAGAGCTTTACCCCCAAAACCCTGTCCCCAAGGTGAAAAGCCCTGGTTATTAAGGTTTCACCTACTGCACACCTAAACCTCACATCCTCATGCCCATCTTGAAAAAGGATGTGCTTGATGCCATCACAGGAGATGACCATGTCAGCTCCACACACCCAGTTTCTGAACACCAGCCATAATGACAGGGAACACTTCATTGGAAGTTGAATCTCCCAGTTACCCCAGACTGGTAAAACTCGCAGAACTCTTCAATTTCTAAGTGTAGCCACTTAAGTAAACATTGGCATTTTCAAAAGCTACCAACAATCTTAAATTTTAAATACTCAGCTTTTGTCACAAACCAGTAACCCTTAGTCTTAAATTTGGTATTCTGGGCATTTTTCTTAAAACTGGGATGCTCTGTATCACTAATCCCATCAGAAACCTCTGCAAGACACATGGGATACACCGTGAATTCTCAAGGCTCCACATGTAAACAACTGTGTGATCAACAAGGATTTTGGAACAAACAAATCCTTGGCACTCTCAGTGGCCCTTTAGAAGTGGTTAGTGTTTCTCTCCTTCTGCCAGGCCCTGGTGACATCACTTTTATCCTTTTGTCTTTCAGATTTTGCATTTTAACATGGGCTAATGTTCAGGGGTACGCACCACTGGGTTTCTCTGCATAACCTGTACAGTGCAGGTAAAACCCTTGGATGAAAGACGGATGCTACTATAAGCAGCAAGAGTGCTGTGGATGTACTGAGAGGTACACACTTTATTTTTTATTTTTTTTTCTCTAAGAAGCTTCTACTGGAGAGGAGAGGACCCAACACAACACTCTGCTGCATCTTCCCTCCCCCAGATATAGTCCCTTTGCCTGGGGAAAAGGGGCTGTGCTGTCCAAGTGTGACAGCACAACACACAGATTGAAAACCCCTCAAACCACAGACGTCTTAAGAGCTCGCAGTCACTCTTAAGTTCCTGTACTTTGTTACTTAAAGCCTGACATGATAGTAAGGTTTAATCACATTTGACATTTAGCTTGAGGTACAGTAAGTACACCTAAATCACCTCTTTGGCCAAAACTGGCTTTGATGTTCCCACGGGAGACAGTTATTGTTGTCTGCAAAGGTTAAAACCCTGACTAACTCCATAGATAGAATGACAGGAGCTCAGGGATGAAGCAGGAAAGTCTCTGGAGTGATCACCTACATGAACAGAATTCCTTCCACCTAACTTATCATGACTGTAATATGTAACTTGCAAATATATCCTCTATTTGAAAAGATTTCCTGAGAAGGGAGAGCTTTCCTCCTTTGCAGACACCAGTGTTACAGTGTTTTTGCAGAGCACATATTAAAATGCATTAAGACATAACTAGGGTTGTCTCCATGTTATGCTGCTATTCTTAAGCTGTTATGTTACTAAGCCACATTGGCGTTTTTCAACTTTCCTTTGATGTTCTCTCTATTATCTTTTTAGAGCATAATCACACATTTTGGTATGTCGGAGATCAAAGGGAAGCTGGAGCTTCTAAGGCTAAGCCTGGATATGAGGCCTGTAACTAACTGAATTCATTATATTTAATAATGTTCTCTAAGGAACGGCACAGTGAAGTCATATGAAATAATAAACATGAAGGTAAATAGTGAAAGAGCACTGGACTAAGTTTAATGGCAGTTTTGTTTTATGCTTCTCTTAAGCTCCTGCACCACCTCTATTACCCTCCACTACAGGAGTGATCAGATTTGCTGACACTTAGGTCTGGCTACCTGGCTGGGACAGCTCTTAATACTCCAGCTTTTTCACTTTGGCTCATCCTTAACAGCTCTCTCACCTGAAGTTATAACATTTTTAATAGACTGTGATACTCTTACAGAGTAAGAGCAACTGCTCTGCATTTGATAAACAAATTGAGGCCCTTAAAATAAAAACATTCTCAAAGTAGAGAGGTGTACATAAGAAGAAAACAGGTCTTTAAAAAGAACTTAACTCCTTTAGGCTCCTTGGAACTCCTATGTAAAAAATACTCATCTTCTGGCAGGCTTGGTAAGATTAAAATTAGTTCTAGCTGGCATCACCAGAAAGCTATAACACACAGCTGAATGGCAGTCAAAAAGGTGTAAAATTCTCTTCTAGTTTAGAAAGGACAAAGAGATGTATTCTAACATGGTCCTGGGAGCTGAATGCTTACTGGTGAGTGAAAGTGCAACCATATCAATTACCTAAGCACTGGCTTTCAGAAAATAGCCCCTGAATTGCACAGCTAGATGTCATTAAGGGCTCGCTTTACACACTTACCAGTGTGGAAGTTAATCTGACTAAACTTGCACAGTGTGTTAATTGAAGAGCGAAACCTCAGTGCAGACAGCATTGCTGAGGGCAGCAGCTTTCCCCTGGCTGGAGAGTTCTTGGGGTGTGAGTCAGCAGGGTAAGGAGTTCCTCACTCCTGCAGCTGCAGTGCAGGGACCAGTTTGATGCAGGTGCTCCCACTGGCCTGGTCCAGGGAGGATGAAACAGGACAGCCTTAACCATCTTCACAGCAGCCCAAGGGAACTCCTCTCACTCCTCCTGGAAAGGGGCTGGAAGTCCCTGTGCTACCAAATCTTGCAATTCAGGGCCAAGAGAGGGAGGGGCAGGCAAGGCAGCTCTCCCAGGGCCTGTCCAAAAGCAAACTGGGAAATCACAGCCCCCTATTTCTGCAGGGACTGTAGCATCACCGGGAGCATGAGCATGGGGAGAAACAAGATAAGAAAGTGGGGCAGAAATGGTCTGCTCTTGAACCTGAAGCAACTTAGAATGGCTTTGTGGCTGGCAACGGCCAGCTGGGAATGGGCAATTTCTTAAATGATCTCAACTCCACTGCAAGAGAATATCTGACTAATATGAAGTGAATTAGGATGTAAATACAACTGAATTAACACTATTCTAAATTTAAGTAAGAATTTACCAAAGAGCTTAATGTGGTTTTGCCTGCCCATTTTAAACCACACTTCTCAGCTTAACTTCCTAAAAGTCTTTTTACAACCAAGCTCGAACCTGAAAATAACTCTGTCCTTTTCCACTGGTATTTCACAGACCAGAAATCACCTTCCTGTTCCTCAGGACCCAGATACACTTGCAGCAAGAGGGCGAACAGGACTCTCAAGTGCTTGACAGAGGGGCACCCACATTACAGGCTGAACCATACTGGAAGTACTGGGAAATGCACATGGAACTCAAGCAGGACCCAGTAGCTCACTCCTGGTAACTAAACCTAACAACCAAAAGCCATCAGACAACGTAGGGCAATTCAGCCCCTGAGAGATGTTACTTGAAGAAGATGATTTGCACTGACTACCTGTGAGTAAATGAAATTCTTGGTAATTACTGGAAAGATTATAAACTTCTGAAACTTTGATATTATTCTGTTAGCCTGAATTTTCTTCAGAAGCCCCATAACCAATTACAAAGGCTATACTGACCTGGCTTTTAGGTTTAATAGGAGAGGCAAAAAAAAATAGTTGTTTGGTTTTCTTCTCATCACATCAATTACACAAAATATATCTGTATCTCACGTGGATATGACACACACAACTTTTTCTTGAGTTCTCTCGAGAAAGCCCTTGAGTGCTTTCTAATAGCCCAGCACACTGAGACACTTGGTCCTCTCTCAACTTGATGCTTTAAGATTCAGTGTGCAATTCTACAGAGAGGAACCAGCAAATGAGCCTGTTACCCTCAGGGTGAAACTCATCTCACCCAGTGTTTGCTGCTCCGGCTTTGACACAACGATCAGATGGCCAGGAAGGAAATCACACACTCTGAGGGGTCAAAGTGGCCACTCTGAATCTTGTCCTAAGTGTTGTGATGCTTAGAAAACATGAGAAACCCATGTGGAGAATAAACTCAGGATTCAAACCTGCCTGACACTGATGCCAAACATCTCAACACCCTCTCCCGGCTTCTGTGTTTATCAAAATCCAAACAATGGATCCCGGGGTTTATTTTTAGAGTGCTGTTCAATTAATCTTGGTTCTCTTGATAGACAACAGAGAGCTAGTCCTGCAGCTCTTCATTAAGCATGCTCATTTTTTATCTCTATTTATTGTACAATAATTTAACTTTATTGAAGTGAGGGTTTAAGTCCCCAAGGCAGATTGAAGTGCTGAGCCTGGGTATTCCAGTGTAACAACAGTCCCTGTGCCTGTATTAGTGCCAAACTTCCCAAAAATGCTGACTTTCCATGCAGAAGCTCCTTTGCAATGTGTAAAATTTCAATATTTGAAACTATACTTTTTGAAGCATGCAAAACATCCACAATTTCCACAGAAAGCCTGTTTCTCTTAAAAGATTCCCCATTGTTTGAATGATTTCTCAGCACTGTTATTTTGTTTGTAAAGAGATTCCCAAACAATTCTCTGTGTGATAAAATCTACTTGATAAGGCTGTGAATTGGTACAAAGTTTATTTTCTCTAGGGAATATTCCAAACTGTCATTACATTTCACCTATGACCCAGTCAAGAGAGAGAATGTAATTAATTACTTTTTATCCAGAAAGAAATACATAAACACCTAAACATTTGCAAAGCCCAAATGCAAATGGCTGTGTATGAAGATCACACGCTCAATACTAAAATTACTATTTCTCTGAAAAGCAGTAATGTAAAACCTGACTTTCTCTGAAGATTTGCAGCTCTACAGACTGGATGCAGAACAAGGCAGGAAATTTTATTCTAAGGCTTTGAAAAAGAATGTAGACTTATACCCTTCCTCAAAGGGAACTCAGATTTTAACAGCTTTTGAAAAGTATTGCAAGACACTAAAAGTTCCCTGTGTTCTTGGCAGCAAAGCCAAGAACGTGGACTAGAAAACAATAATAAAGGGTAACACAACCTTCTAATGTACACCGGGCTTTATGGATGTGATAAAAAAGACATTGTATTTTGTGTGCCATGTCCAGAATGACACAGCCCCACATGAGGTCTGGGAGTGCTAATGTGACACACAAGTGAAAGCTCCGTGGTTTATCAGTTCTGTACCATTAGTGAAGCACTTGGGTATGATGTAAAATGCGCTGTGACATTTCTGTGTTATTATGCCTAAGTGGGGAAAAAAGGTGCAATAAGGCAAAGAATCTGCCGTCCTCAAAGGTAATGGGAAATGCTCCTGACAGCAGAATATTGCTTTGTTTGTTCTTGTGGTACAAACACTCCTCAGGCACCTCCTAAATGTGCTGGAAATCAACCACAGAACAGAACTGGTTTGTTGGTTTTGGGTTGGTTTTTTTTTTTGTGAGGATTTAGAAGTCACTTCTATCATATCAGTCAAAGCACCACAATCTAATCTCAGCAGATTATTGTTAATCCAGAAGGTGATTTTTTTCAATGCTGCCAATGGGATTAAGATGCACAATCCTAATGTATTTAAGAGGAGCTGTAATTCCAAGCCTGGACCTTGAAAGCAGAGTTATAAATACACATACCTATGTTTCTGAAGACACAACCAAAGGCAAGGGAGGGTTGTTTTGACAAAAAACAGTGAAGACAAGAACAACAAACCTATAGGGTACAATAAGTGTAATGGATTACTGATAACGTCAGAAATGTCTAGATGGCTCCAGCTAGAAAGACCTACTCCAGACTTGTTTACACCGAAACAAAGCAATACATAATGCATTGGGCATTTGGGTTTTGCTGTTTGTGAAAGAAACTTGAGCCATTCTGTGTTTTACTTGCATCTCATAGTATCACTGGAGGTAACCATTAAGCTCATTTTACTTGTGAGTAGGTTGAGACATAAATCCAAGGTTACAGACAAAATCTCTGATTCAGCAAAGCACTTAAGCACATGCTTAGCTGTAAACACATGTACCATCCCATAAAAGTAAAGATAATCATGTGCTTAAGTGCTTTGCTGAATCAGGGCCAAAGACAATAGCAGAGCCAGGAGGAGAAGCCAGGCATCACTAAAACAACTAGACAACTTTCCCTGCAACATAAATGTTATAAAAAGGAATAGATCATAAAGAGGATGGTTATGACTTTTTAGAAGAGTTAAGAACAGCTGTCACAAGGTGGGGGGTAGGGACTGAGGATAAACACGCATTTTAATATTGGTTTTCACAGCATCCTTAAGAAAGCAGAAGGTAATGTGCTTCCTATTTCATCTCATGCCACTCTTTCAAACCTGCTTCCTCACTCAAGGAAAATCCTGGTGCATTATCCAGCAGTTCTGCTAATTGATTTTAGACCAATCATCATTCATTAAAATCAGATGATACAAAAAAGAGCAGACAGGTGGGTGAGAGCAGGAACGGAGTGCCAAGGAGGAAACACCAACAGAGAATCCAAGAATATGCTGCTTTCGAAGGGACCCATAAGCATCATGGAGTCCAACCCTCAGCCCTGCACAGGAACATCCCCAAGAGTCACCCCCTGTGCCCCAGAGCATCATCCAAACCCTCC
>JAWWTY010000045.1:9710967-9761004 GCA_035222235.1 Margarornis squamiger | reverse complement strand
CCCCAGTGCAGAGCAGAGCGGGACAATCCCCTCCCTGCCCTGATGCCCCCCAGGACAGGGATGTCCCTCCTGGCTCCCAGCTGGCCACTGACCAGGACCCCCAGGCCCTTCCCACAGCTGCTCTCCAGCCCCTCATTCCCCAGTCCACACACACAGCTGGGGTTGCCCCGTCCAAGGTGCAGAATCTGGCACTTGCCCTTGTTGAACTCCCCACAGTTGCTGATGGCCCATCTCCAATTTGTCGAGGTCTCTCTGCAGGGCCTCTCTGCTCTGGAGTGAGTTGACAGCTCCTCTCAATTCAGTGCCATCAGCAAACTCACTTAGTATTCCTTCAAGTCCTGTGTCAGGATCATTAATGAAGATGTTGAGGAGAAGTGGACCAGGGACGGAGCCTCACTAGTGACCAATGTCAACCCAATGTCACATTTTTCACCTTGTGCTTTTTATTAGGTAGAAAACAATCATTTCACTCAGTATTCATTTATGTTCAGAAGTAATCAACACAACACAAAGGGTACAGGCAGCATTTCCAGCACATCAGAGACGTGTCACAGAGAATCCAACCACCAGTCCCGTTGGGATGCTCTTTCCTAGCCCAGCCCACATCAGGCTGCCCAATCCTCTCTGCGTGCTGCAGTCTCACACAAAGCAGCTTTGGACACCCAGACAGGCTCTGGGAATGCACTAAGGTCTGAGGGATGAAAATGGAGGTGCAAAAAGCTCTTGGGAAAGGACCCGCTTTGTTCAAACAACTCGCTGTACAGTTTTAATAAATTTTCTGAATCCATTTCAGAAACCTTACAGGACTTTTTGGGGTCATGTTTCTGCTCTGCATTTCTGTGAGATTGGAAACTGTGTTAAACTATCCAACTCAACGTTTCTCCTCTGTAGCCCTGATTTGCAATTACTCTCTGCTTTCTCTGGAGCCAAAAGCACTGTTATGTAGATTCCCTGAGAGGAGCAGCAGGTATCACGGTGCTAACCACACATTTGGTTCACATTAACTTATCTTCCCCTTGCGCAGGATCATAAAAAGTTAATTGGAATATGCAGCTCCAACACACACCACAACGTGAGCTGGGCCAGCCAACACTAAAACCTCACCGTGTGGCAGCTTTGTTTGGAAACAACCTAAAACCTGTCAGATTTCATTTGGAGAAAGAAAAAAAAGGCAAATTAATTTCACCAATATCTTGTTTCTTCTGGCATAACCTTGCAACTTCCTATGGGATGCACCACAGCATTGCACAAACCAAACCCTCTGCTGCAGGCAGTGGTGGCTGCTGCTGCTGCCTTTCTACCTCTGTCCCTGTGATCCCTGGCAAAGGATGAAACAGGTAAATCAAGGCTGCCAAAGCTGGTCAGGAATATCCAGGCAGACCAGAACTGACCAAGGAGGCTCCTGCCCTTCACCAGGGCTTTTCCCCAGCAGCATTCAAGGGAGTGCAGAGCTTCTGTAAAGCAGATGTGCAGTTTGGAGCTTCAGTCAGCAGCATCAATACAGAAAACACCTGGGGTTAGATGATGTCCTATGGCCCAATGTATGTAGTCATTTCCTTCTTGGTGTCCTAATGAACAGATTCCATCTCTTCAAACTTATTTTTAATTAGTGTTGATTAAAGAATAAACTAATAATTAGCCACCCATCAGTGATAATAAAATTTGGAGTACTCATGAATCCTACAGTCTGGTAGTCAGAGCTTAAGCATACCTGAAAAAATCCATCCATCCATCCACCCATCCATCCATCCATCCATCCATCCATCCATCCATCCATCCATCCATCCATCCTTCTGCAGCTACATCCCTTCTTACTAATCCCGCCCCTAACCATGAGGCTTTCATGAGTCAGACCTCAGGTAGCACCATCCTCTCCTACACCCCCACCCCACCAGTGAGTGACCACCACCCCAGACGGACCTTCAGGAGCAAAGCACCATTCAAGCAGTAACACAGCATAACAAATCAGGAAGGAATGTGCTTTTGGAAGATCCCTTCTGCAGCTTTCGGCACAGGTAGAGATTTAATGCCTTTTGTGCTCAGCCTTTCTAAATCAAAGTGTAAGGTTTGGGTTTGTTTGCTTTTACAGCACTGAAAATGTGGTCCATGCACTGTGTTGCTTTCTTTATGCACACTGAGTTAAGTCACATCAAGTATCTCTACCCCAGTGGTGCCTCTTGCAGGTACAACAGCAACACTCCCTCTCCCTGTGAGACTGCCAAGTTCTTCAGAGGAGCACCTTGCTCCAGCTGAGGGGATGCACAGCACTCACACAAGGAAGCAGTGCTGCAGAAGTAACTCAGCAAAAGGCATCTCAGTGATCTCACATCAGGAAGAAGCAATAGTAAATAGAAACGTCCTGAAGGAAAGAGAACTGGCAACACAAGGGATGGCTGTTAACGCTGCTTTATAGTCTGGATGGTGAGCATTTGGGAAGAGGTAGATAAAGCAGGATGCTCCTTCCTCCAGACACGTGGAGCCAAGGCACTGCCTGAAGAGAGCAGCAGCACAAGGTTTGGCTGTGCACTCTGCACATGGAGAGGCTGATCTGCCTGGGAGGGAGAGATGGGCTGTGAAATTAGCCAGTGTGTTTTTATAGGAACTTCCAAAGGCATTTCCTCAAACTCCACTGTTATCTCTGAACACACAAGTGTAAATAACAATATCCATTATGTCAATGCTTTATTCAACGCACAAAGATAACTTCTTCTCCCTTCCCAAGAGGAGGCAGCCTGATAGAAACTGTAAAGGCCATTAACAGCCATGACTACAGCAAATGTGAACAGTCTGATAGCATCAGGTGAGCAGCCCAGAAAGGCAGATCATTAGACAGCCCTACCCTGATCCTGGTTCTGATCCCAGCACCATCCACTTCTTACATGGAGGATGGGACATGCTCATTTCGCTTTTATTGAGTCCAAAATAAGACAGTAATTGGATTGAGGCTTTCAGGGGAGAGGGGAGGAGAAAAGGATCTTCTCAGACTCCCTAATGCCAATCTTCATGACCTGCCTGATCTCTCAGTAAATGCCACATATAGGTTAATCCCCCCAAATCCTCAGTACGACCTTGTCAAATCAAACTGTTCATCAGTTTGTTCAGAGACTACTAGATAAGAATAAACAAATGAACTCATGCTGCACGTCTCCCAGCTGTCACTTAGGAGAGCTCACAGACAAGGTCTCTTCCGTGGGCACTCTGCTGCAACAGAGCTGCCTGGGGAATGTGAGCAGTGAGCACACAGCTCTGCCTGCCTCACTAACACACCTGTGAGCACCCAGCATGGGACACATTCCACATTCCACTCTGTGTGCCCTGAGCATTCTGTTTTCACCTTGATTTTCCTAGTTTTAAATAATATTTATTTTTAAAAACACACATGCATCCAGATTAAAAAAGTGTGGTAACATAACACTGGGGAAGTGCCTTAGACATCAAATTGCTCCTTCTACACACAAAGCAATTAAAATGCAGCAGTGTCACAGCTGCCTCCCATGGACTCACTGCTCAGCCAGAGCCCTTTGGGGCATGGCAGGTCATTCACCCCCTTTAACCCCAAGGCCATCAGAAGAAGTCCTAATGTCTGCTCCACCTTTGCTGCTGTCTGTGCTTGGACTGCTGCCATTCATTTATTCCATGTTGGCCTGCAGCCACCCAACAGATGGCAATGACTTTTAGAGGGAGCAGGGTAATTTTGAACCAGTGACCCAAAAGGTGGAAGGTTTTGCAGCCCACTGCTTGCCCTCTGGCCCCAACATCTGTGAACTTGCCCTTTTCAGATGCACTCAGAACAGTGCTGCAGGCACTGAAAAATACACACACAGCATTACCAGTAAGGTTTAGTTTTCTCCCACTTCTCCCAACCTTCAAAACACAGAACTATTATGTCCCACTCCAGCTGCTCACCAAACCACATCTTGCCATTATGTCAACAGCCAAAGAGTACAATTTCAAATGTCTGCTTGTCATCTTGTCTCTCAAGCACCTTTGCAATTTCTGTCATGCTTCCTCTTCATGAACTCAGGGAAGTGTAGTCAAAATCTATTATTTTTCCCTCATGTCTTAGGAGACAGTTTACTGTAATGCATAAATCACTGCAGTTTGGGTTTGGTCTTTCTCTACTGTAACCTTGTTTCATCTGTGTATGATTCGACCCAACAATTTCATTGTTTTTACAAGTCTATCCTTGTTCAGATAGTGACTACAATTTAATATATATTTTGAAGGTGAAAATTTGTGGGTACAAATACACTGCAAAATACTTGAGGAATCCAAAATCCTCTGTGCACATATTTTTCCCCCTACACATGATATCCCTCTTCATCCCTAAAAAAGTCCAAGTCCTCCTGCATGGCCTATCTTCTATGGTATTCTCTGTAGTTTGGGTTTGGGTTTTTTCCCCTTTCCTCTTCTGTTGCAGGATATGTCAGATTTCAAAGGTCTTTGCTTTCATGTACTTCATCCTCAAGACCATGTTTCACAGCAGTTGGTCCTGAGGCCAAAAAGCAAAAGAAGTTGTGCTTTTCTCTGAACCATGGAGGTCTCTCAGGGATCAGATGAAGATCCACTCTTTCAGGAGCTGAACAAAGCAAAACAACCCTTCTGGTCCTGGGAAACTGTCCACTGAATCTCTAAATTACATGGGGCTCTGATGACCCTGCTCAAAAAGCAGCTCAGCAGAGATGCAGCATGAATGGAGTTAATCGAGTCACAGGACTGCAGAGCTGCTGCTGCAGTGAGGGACAAACCTCTGAGTGTGCCAAGAGAATGAGAGAAACAGGATGAGAAAAAAAACCCTAACCAAAAACCCCAACAAACCACCAAAACAAACACCAGCAAATCTAACTTGTTTGTCCTGGTGCTTTGTGAAGCAGCAAAACAGGCATGTGCAAAAGGCTGCAGTTCCTGCCTAACTACCCCACCTGTGGCCTTTCCCAGCTCCACCATTAATCACTGGCTCTCCCCTCTGCAGGACTCACAGCAAACCCCAGCCTCCAAATCCCACTGTAAATCCCACTATCAGCCTCGGAGTGTGAAACAGACAGTTGACTTCAGGATTATTCTTTATGTTCAGAAACATGAATAAATCACACACCATCAAGTTTATCATTTTTTCTCCTCAGAGAAATATGAAATATTACAGATCATCTTCACTACATCAGTTTCTTCACAGTCCATTAGCAAGCAAGGTCTATTTTTCATATAATTTACCAAACCACTGGTCTAATTTCTCTTATTTCTTTTGGAGCAGGAAACATATACAGAGCATGGTCTCCTGTTACACATCACCCACAACCAACCTTCCTGCCTTTCATTCCAGGGGTACAAAAAGCTGTTGGAGTTGGCTGGCAGCTCAAGGTGATCCAGATCTGGGGTTTCTCTACAGAGATACTCTGAAAAAAAGCTGACTATCAGAAATAAAACCTATTGTCAAATAACTTCAAGATGTTTCGAGCTGGATGCTCAGAAAAAGACCCATCCCAAAGCACTAACCAGCTCTGTAGGGCTGGCAGGCTTTGTGGGGTGTGTGTGTAAGAGAGGAATGTTACCAGTGGTTTTCTCAAAGGATGCTGTGCCCTCACGATCCTACTCCACACAGAAACAGATTCCTCACACTGACACCCTGCAAAACACCCCACAAACCCAACAAAAAAAACACGACTGCAAAAAACCCCACAGAGCAGGAAAAAGGCTCAAAAGCCCCAAGAACTCCTGTCTCAGTTTCAAAAAACAC
This sequence comes from Margarornis squamiger, assembly GCA_035222235.1. NCBI lineage: Eukaryota > Metazoa > Chordata > Aves > Passeriformes > Furnariidae > Margarornis > Margarornis squamiger. The sequence goes on along the minus strand of JAWWTY010000045.1, from coordinate 9,755,270 downwards.
CTCAGACAGTTGGTTGCCTCAACAAACATGCTGAGGGTGCAAAGGGCACGTGCCATGACAGGATGGTCCCTTTGAGTCCCCATGTCCCATGGAGGTCTGGGCAGCAGAGCAGAGCACATCCCCCTGCCACACTGGAACTGCTCTGAGCACACACAAAGGACTTCTGTCCCCAAGGTCACCAGTTTGGAACTTTCCATAAGTTCAACTATTATTAAAAAAAAAAAGAAAACTATTGGAAGACAAGGTGAAGTTGGTGCAGACTTTCCTCACAACAAAACCCTCTCATCAAACACTCTGCTAAAGTTTGATATGATGCCCCTTGCTCAGAACAGCAGAGGGAGAAAGAGGTGAAACTACAGCCAACATAATAGGAGTCAAGAGACATAGGCCTCATCTTTTCCCATTGTAGCTCTGTAAGCTACAAATCACAAAATCACAAAATCACAAAAATCTGCAGTATGTCAACCTTCCCCCCTTTTTTTCACCCCCCAAATACTCAGTTTCCCTGGAGAAGCAAGGAGAGAGGCTGACAGGATTTCACATTGAACCACTGAAATATTGCCACAACTTCTTCCCTACCAGCTGAAGGTGAAGGATGTGAGTCCAGGCCTGGGCAGGGGAAGGAGGTGACATTCTGTTTTCCAGTATCTGCCTGTTGCCTGCAAGAAGGGCTGGACTGGAGAAATACTCTGAAAGATCTGCAGATGAAAGAAACCCTCGAATGTCAGGACTGCAGTAAGAAATACAACGTGTGAAAAACAAATTCTTACTGCAGTTGCTGGGCTTGGATGCTGAAATAACAAATATATATGCAAAATACAAAGCCCCAAAACCAGAATTTTCTTCTTCGTAAAGCCAAAGCTCCAAGTGCAGACAAAGAAATCTATAATGGTAAATTGGAAATGTTTTTTCGGCCTCACTTGCATGGGCCAGACAAATCAAGTTGGCAGCTGCCAGCTCCTGGAGGGACTGGTGTGCTCGTGTTGGTGAAGCCTTGCACCAACTACAAAAGAAAAGAGCTGTTGTTTTTATTCTCCAGGCTCCTACTGCTAATAAACTGCAAATCTCCATTTCTTTCCTCCTCTGTTCCCACTGACCTCCAAGGGCATTGTCACAGGTGGGTCTTGGTGGCAGTCATGCATGCTCAGAACACCAGAGAGAGCATTGGCTGCCTCCAACCCCTAAATGTGACCAGTCACGCTGGATGTGGAACCAAGGGGCCCTCCTGCTCCTCTGGGGCTTAATCCTCTTCAAGGGGATGTGCCAAAGTAGCAGAGCACCATGGTAAAATAAAATATGGGAGGGCAGTGATTAAACCATCACCAGTGCAGTGACTGCTCAGGGTCAGGTGGAGTTGTAGTAACCTGAGTTATTTCTCAGGAATTTTTTTTCTCATAATTTCCAATTTCATTGAACTGGTGGCTCTCAAAATCGCTTAGTAGCACAAGTCTTTTTCTCCTTCTTTCTTTTCACAGGAACAACCACACTATAACATAAAACATTTATTCCAGAGTCAAACATGTATTCAAAACATTAGCTCCAGCAAAAGAAACAATCAGACACAAGAGCTTTCTGTTCCATTCCCAACAGGACACTTAGTAAGAAGAGAATGACTTTATCAACAAGCAGTAAAAACCTTAGTTTCCCATGTCTGAAAGAGATTTCATTAAATGCTTCCCTTGACTAGGTGCAGATCATTATATTTCTCATAGACTGTAAGCAATGTGAGCCTGTGTCTGCACCACGAGCCCCGAGCCCTGATTGACAGCTCTAGGAATTACAATAAATACTGCAGGAACACAAGCAATGCTTTCACAGGAGCCCACTGCCAAACCGAGTGCTTCCTTACAGCAAAAACCAAACCAAAACAATCAGCCTGGTAAAGCTCCATTTAATGCTGTTTCTCAGAGAGGAGTTGTAAGAAAAACACTCATCTGGCAGAGACACTGCCCATTTGCCCATCCCTGCAGTGTTCAGCCTCCACCCTGCACCGAGGACACGCTCCCCATCCTCTGGGGCTTCTCTCCCTCCCAGCTCCTGCCCAGGACAGCCAGGATGCAGCAATGGGAGCTCCCTGGGTCCAACCGGGCCAACCCCGGGAGCTTCCCCAGCCTGCCAGCCCAGCCCATCGCTGCCTCACCCCCTGCCAATGCCCCCTGGCACTGGGGATGGGGAGCTGCCCAACACGTCTCAGAGGGTCTGGCTCTATTATTCATGCACTGGCTCCCTGGCACTGATAAAGGCCACAGTGATGGTGAAAAAAAGCTAATTCACAGCCTGAGAAGGATTAATCTTGCTCCTGCAAAATGTCTTGGCTACAGTGAGAGTTAGTCACTCATGGGACTGATGTAAGCCAGAATTAAACCAAGAACATGCAGAAAATTAGACTTTTCCTGCAAAGACAGAGGTGGACAAGTAACTTTGAGGCAGTCTGTTAAATGACATTCTTTGTTACATTTTTTATTGAAGATCAGTGATGCCCTGAAAGGTGTGAGGGTGGTACTTTACTCTTCCTGCTCCATCTCCTTCCACGCTCCAACCCCCTCAGGGTGAGAGCCACAGTCCTGATGCAGGCAAGGAAACGGCACCATTCTGGTGCACTTCCAACTCCAGTGCGAATGAGAATTGTCTTAGACCAGGACATTTACTCCTTTCCCACCCATTTGAATTTCTCACTGGCAGCTGAATTAGTTACCAACAGCCAGGACCACTTTCTGCTACCCCTACAACACGAATATCTCACGACAGCTCCCTCCCAGACTCAAAGGCTGCTCCATGCCCTGTGCATCAGGGAATATCATCGAGCATGGGGGCACAAACTCAAACACAACCTACCGCTACTTCCACCAGGAGAAAGGAAAGCAAATGAAAAACAGTTCCACACTGAAATGCAGTCAGTGATCCACTCAGGGGCTCTTAATGCTGCAGCTCTGATTGCCCTCACACGCCAGCAGAGACAAAGGAATGCAGTTTGATTGTGCATTCCTAAAAGGAAATTATATTCCCCCCTCTCCATCTTTCTTAAGCATTTGCAGTTTTTCAGAAAATGCCATCAACAGTATAAATCACCTGGGCCTGATACAATGGACAAAGTCACAGTAATCAATTCTTATTTATTAATCAGCCGTTATCATGATGTTCCATAATCATTAGACTCCAGTTTGGACACAATAATAATGAAGCTAACAGAACTAATGCAATTTGTGGTGAGTAAGATGTTGGCAGGCAACGGCAATAACATTGCTTGATAATAATACAGTGAGGCAAACAAGTCTTGGCTGTAAGAAAAGATATTAAAATGGACAAAAATACACCAGGGAAAGGAGGTTTTAGGTGTACATATTTTCAAGTTGTTATTTAAATAAAATTAAAAAAAAAAAAAAAAGAAAAAGAGTAGATAATAATGTTAGAGCCCAATCTGCATCATCAGAAATGAAGGGCTTAGGGTTATATAAAATCACTTCCACTCTCAGGGAGCCACAGTAACCACATTTGAACATCCTCACAGAATCTAAAAACACAGGTTACGAGAGTCAGATGAAGGGAAAAATGAACATTTCTCTTCGAAGAAAATTCTTTTAATTACAAAAAGCCTTCTGCCTGAGACTGCCATGGAAAGGCTGCAGAGCCTGGCTGTTTGCACACACTGAGACCAAGAGCTACCCCCTAAACTCTTGGCTGCTCAGCTCACCTCGGCTGTGTGAACAGAGCAGCTTAAAAATGGACAAGGGAGAAAACCACAAAGCAAGGAATGGTGCTTAGATCCCTGGGAGCAAAGTCCACTGCAAACGCCACATTGCTGGGGGTGCTTTCAGCTCTCAAAAACATCCTTGTTCCAATGATCAGAGGAATTTCTGGGTGAGAGGGATCACTGCACCACAGAAGGCACAGTTCAAAGGGACAGCAAGCCACACAGAATAATTCTGTGGCAACATGACCCCGTGAAATGCTCAGAGCAGCAGAGCCCTGCACCTTAAAAATCTCAACTACTAAAAAAGACAGGGTGGAAAAAAAAAAGGAAAAGAAGAAAAAAAACTTGTTTATAATAAAGACTACATTCTGTAGCAATTTCCTAGATTCCTGGGGTTAGAAATCTAGATTGCCAATGGATAAGTGAGCCTTAAAATCACATCCCTGCTGACAAAAATTCATTTCTTATAACCGTCTCCATTTACCGGAATGTTGAATCTTTCCCATGGGGAAGGAACAAATGAAAATGTTATTTCTCTGCTCATGAACTCATACCTTTCTGTCTGCTTTTCACTGTTGGCAATTTCATTCTCTTCCAAATTTGACTAAAGCCCGTGACCTGGGGGAAATAATGTCTATATAATAATCTTCTGAAACTCTAATTCTGAGTCATGTTTTTTTGGATGTTGCCTCACACTTTATGAAAATTGCACTGAGCTATGAAATGTAAGTGATGTGATGTCTCTGCCTTAACATAATCATTTTGTCTGGTGACCATGTTGCAAATAATGATGATGATGATAATAATAATAATAATAATGATAATAATAATAATAACGGAGTCTCCTTTGAAAGCAGCCAAAATAAAATAAAATTAGAAAGAAAAAAATAATCCATGCCTAATGGCAAAAAAGATGTTGTGGCACCCCATTCACCCCATTCCATCGGTTTCTTTGCACTGCCCCATGGAAAGAATTAGTCACAACTGGTAGCATATTAATGGTGTGAGAGAGGCAAGAGAAACATCCTGACACTGTGGCTGAGCAGCTTAATAGCCCTAAAGCTGCCCTGCCCCTGTGCTTTGGGGGACCCCAGTGAAGCCTGGCCTCAGCCTGGCTGAGCCCCACATCTGCACCCAGGGAGACAGCAGGAGCACATCCAGGAAACTCTGAATGCCTGCAAAGTGTAATTACTGACTGGGGGCACTGGGGCAGCTTGCTGAGCAAACCCAGCAGAGGGGATGTTTGCAGGCCATCAGCTCTTCCCCCAAAAGCAGAAATAACCACAGTATCTGTTCATTGGATCCACAGCTGCACCTCTGCCCGGCTCTGCAAACCCACCCAAACACACATGGACATTAGCAGATTTATTTTTTTTTCCCCACACTGACCCATAAAATCTACAATACAGTAGATCAAAGGGTGGAAATCATTAAAAGCTTTCTCTAAACAAAATTGGTGCTGCCAGGTGTTTTGGGCCTTCCCCCATGTGAAGCTTCACTTAGCTCCACAGCTATAAATCTGGTATAAGTCCATTTTGATCAACAGCTATTTCCCATGTGCAGAGATGCAGAGATGCAGCATAGGGCTGTTGGGTTTTGGTCTCTGATGTTTCTGGGATGAATAACATATCACATATATCTATGTGTGTGTGTGTGTGTTTGTGTGTGTATATATATATATATATAACACATCCAACTGAGAAATGCAAAACAAGCGAGGAATGTTTTATTGGTTGGAAAAGAAAAGCCTGGCAATGAAAACCTGAGAAATTTTCACCTCATATACCTGAACATTAGATTTGCAGTGAACCAAAGCCCACAGCAGTGCATGTTTGCTGCCAGGCAAATATCCCATAAAGTAAGATTTTTACAGTGCATCCTAAATCTGGAAATTGGTAGCCATAAAGTGCATCTTGAATTGTGAAGAACAGGGGGAAGTGTCAGCCCAGACCTTCGGCAGCAAACAACATATTCCAGTGTCATGTGAAAATTCATTTTGTCACTCTGCCACCACCTGGAAAAACCCAATCTCTCAGGGGTACGTCCTCTGTGAACTCGGACAGGCTGTGATCTCAGACGGGGCACAGTTCTGGTCCCCACCGGCTCTCAGGTTTCACAAGCTACCCCATCTTTCTGTGGTTATCTTGCAATGAAATAAAGCCTTAATTAATGCACTTCTGTTTGGGGGCCTCAGACCATTGCCACTGAAGGTGTGTTGTACAGATGAGTGTGTGCACGTGTGTGTCCAGATAGGAATGGGGCAAAGAACAAGCTGAGAGAGGCTGTCTCTTGGGACATAAAAAGCAGGAGGATGATGCAATAATTACTGGAGGAGGACCCACATCCGTGGTCTCCTGCAGGAACAGTGCCAGGCTCAAGGTCCAGTCCTGAACTAAAAGCCCAGGGCAGTGCCCTCCTGCAGAGCTCCCCATGGAAATGAGTCCAGCTCCTGCCAGACAAACCTTGGATTCCCCACAGATCCAGGACCCCGCAGGGTGACCTCCACTGGGTCTCTCCAGGCAGGTGAATCCACTGCAGAGCCTCATCCCAGGCCACTTGAAGGGACACAACCAAGCCCCCTGGCCGAGGCAGGGGACACCTGGGGACAGCACAAGCCGTGGCACTAAGGAAGGAGTTGACTCCTGCAGTTTTCCATCAGGCCCAGCAGGAGAAACAGCTGCTCAGTTTTAAACCAATCACCTCTTCATTTCCTTCCACACACAAGAACTTCAATTCTGATATTTTTCTTAAAGCACCTTTAGATCCTCAGATAAAATCTGTCTGAGAGGTGCACACTCTTAATTTGTTGTTGTTGTTGTTGTTGTTAATGGTGGTGCAGTAATGTATTTTTTCAAAAAAACTTTACAACTTCCTTACATGACAATGGTAAAAGGTTCATTTTAAATAATCAAGAAAGAAATAATTTCCATTAGATAAAGCAGTCAATAGCATCAGAAATGTGGCTGCAATTACTTGTTGCACTTTACAATGAAATCCTTGTAGTATAATAACCACAAGATGATGAAACACATTTTGTCTCCATTTCACATGACTGACCCCAATTTTGCCAAGGACATCTGAACACATTTAACATACTGAAATCTTCCATTAGGATAATGAAAATACACATTATTGAATTCTGTATTTGCTTTATAGTGCCACAAATAGCAAATTCAATCTTTCTTACTTTTGGTGGCGACTACACCTGCATAATTGTTCACATTTCTCAGAGGCTGAAATAAACTACAAAATGAAGAAAGAGGAAGATGTTGACCCCACAATCCATTATGCAGCACTTAGGTGATTTTATTTGCTGTATGTGTGTAGTAAAAAGACTGTGTATAACCTAGCAACCTACAGAAGACACACGGCTCCCCTGCCCAGCCCATGCTAAAGCAGCTCAGCTATGATGAACTTCCCTGGGAAGGCGACACTGCCAGAGTTTAGAGCCATGGGGTGAAATTCAGCTTTGCTTCCAGGGACAAACATCTTGCTTTAAAACTACCATGTCATGCCCGAGCCCATTGTGGGAATACACAGTCAGCCTCTTGGCTGCACCTTTTAGAGAGGGGAAGTTTCCGTCACAGCAAACTCACACCAAAGTCAGTCGCAGCTTTTACCTGGCCAGGGCTGATCACACCTACCTTGTATTTGGTCCCAGGTCTGTCTCTGCTTGCATACAACAATTTGCTTCAGAGGGATGTATTTTCATCTCTTTTCTTATCCACAGATCTCAAAATCACTGAAATTGAAACCCCACAACTGAGATACCCAAGGCAACACTGAGAATTGATTTATGTCAGAGGAAAAGAAAAATCCAATCCCTTAGGCTTCTGGTTGAATACAGTAAAGATGAGGCCTTTGGACTACTGGATATGATAAACATTCCTGCCTCTTTTTTTAATCCAGTGACTCATTATTTTCTTTACATTAGCTTTAAACTTCACTGCAGTGTTAGGATCATGAGTTACACTTGCTAAGCCCCTAATGTTCCATTTGGCTTCTATTTCTGTGGCTGGTAGTCAGATCCCAGGAGAAAGAGAGTAAAACAGCCAGTCATCAGCCCACTCCTCTCCAGGAGCAATGCTTCAGGTGAAATCACTTCTTACTCAAAAATAAGAATCCAATCATGGATCACAGCTTTCATCTGTTTAGCTCTGTTCAATACGATCTACTGAGACATTTACAGGTTATATATTCTACAGTCATTGCTCAAAACAATGCAGTAAGTCTGGATGGTGATGAAATTTGGATCATTAGCATCAAACCCCCTCAACCAAAGTGTGTCCCAGTGTCTCCCCGCCAATTCCAGAACGTCAAACAACAGTTCCCATTGCTCTTTGAATACGAGGAATTTAATCTCAGACAATTTTGAGGCCTGTTTCATACCCAGAAAGCTTCAGTGTTGAAAATTACACCACAAGCCAACAGGGAAGACAGTCAGCACTGATTTTCTGGTGTACTTGGCTGAAAGATGAGTATGACCCAACAATGCAATTCACCGTGCAAAGAGAAGTCTGAGCTTCCAAAATTCCAGATAAACATTCTGTAAATTGTTAACCCAGGTTGGCTTCAAACACTGCAATGTAACCAGGAAGGACCTATGTCAAAAGATGCTGCAGCCTCTGCCCTCAAGGCACCTCCATCCCAGCCCAGCTTTCCCCTGGACCAGCTGAAGGGTCAATCTGAGTAAGGACCAACAACCCCCAAGGACCAGTGAGGCCCACAGGGATCATCCCTGTGCCCAGCACTGGTGCCATAAGCCACATCTCTGTCCACGGCACCTGGAGGCACTGCAGGCTGTATACACTAACAATTCAGAGTCTCCTATGGCAAGAGGTGGTAGATGCTGCTCTTCAGAGTCCCTCTTTCTGCACAGAGCAATAGAAAAGAGAGGACAACACTGTGCTGCTGCTGCCTCACAGCCTCTCCCAGCCATCACAGAGCTCCCTGCTGCTTGTCTGCACTGCATGAGTGTGACCTCGCGCAGCCACATGGCACTCCACCAGCACCAGGGAGGCAGAGAGAAACAAGCACTGCCTCTCAGAGCCTAATGCTTTACAGTTATCACAGACAAATGTGTAATTGCAAACATCTAAGCACAAAGCATTGGAGACCTTGGAAAGCAAATTGCCTTCATTTGTGCTTCTGCGTGTTTTGAATCTCATGATCTGATCTCGCACTGTTACTGCTGTAACAGTCTGGAAGATCTATTAAAACTTGCAGACTCTGGTTTTCTGGCTTCCATCAGAATGCCAAATTTACCCCCATCTACTTCATCTGAAGGAAGCTGAGTTACAACAGTGATACATTTGGAGAAGATGCTCTCAAGGCAAAAACCTGTTCCATGAAACACAGAATCTGAGCTGCAAGTGAAATTCTGGCTGGATTTCTGAAACCATTCAAATTAAATGGAATGGTTAACGAATAATTTCCACTATGGAAATTCAAGTTAGAGCAGCTCTGTAGCAGTCACTTTGACTGACAGGGGGTGGGTGCTCCGTGCCATTACACTGCTTTTACTCCAGTGCAGTTCTATCTATTTCAGTGTTTACTAATTCCAGTTCAGGGGAGATGATCAAAATTAGAGTCAATTGAGTCTGATATAAAGAAGTTCTCAGATTTCTCCACTCCATTAACATCAATTTCTGCACTCCATTAACAGCAGCTTTATTCGGGTGTAACTGCATTGATTTCAAAAGAGTTACACCACCCTGATGTTGGTGTTAAAGGAACAGAAAATCATACCCTATTTCTTTAACAGTTTTATTACTCTGGAAAATATTACTTCCCTCAGACCATTAGTGCAGAAACACACAAATATTCTTGTAAAATGTAATAGCTGAAAAATCTAGCAGATAAGAACTGCATTTAGGTTCTGACCCAAAGCCTACTGAAGTCAGTGACTTTTCCATCAGCTCCTTTGCTCTCTCTTTAACCAAAGTTAACACATCCAGCAACAAGGATGCTGCAAGTCACGAAGAGCAGCCCTGCCCTGCCGTGCTAAATGGACTGACCATTGAACTCCACTTGCTGAAAATAATTGAATTGAGAAGGACATGTCAGCTATTTCCATTTTACACTAAGCCAGTGGTTCCCACATAAATTGGATTCAAAGATGAGGAACTCCATAGTACAGCACCCTGTGCAAGGTTTTCTGGAAGCATGTGCATAGACACACATTCGTGCAGACACATAAATATCAACTACATGTATCACAGAGGATGATCTGCTCTATTAACTTCAAGTCACTGGGAATTATATGTACTGAGATCAAACAAAGAATGTGCATTGACTTCAATATGCTTTAAATCAGGCCTAAAATAAAGAGATTGCTAGCACTGAAGTACAATAGCCTCTTAAATATTTCAAAAGCTAGAGTTTAGCAGAATGAAAACGTGCCATAGTAGTGCTGTTCCTAGAAAACACACACACCAGTCTATGTACATGGCTGTGAATAAACAGCTGACATTCTCTGCATTCACTCTGAAGCAATTGCTTAAAGAAAAAAAATTGTCTGTGACATAAATAATCCAGTAGGGTAAATTCCCAGAAGTGTCAGCTTTTGTATTATTGATGCCTAATATTTTAAAATAAAATCAAGTATGATTAATCTTCTTGTATTACTATAACGAGTGGAAAGAAATCACTGGCAGAATGCATTAGTGGTTATCAAAAACAATCAACTGCATTTTCCACATTCAACAAAAATGGGTGGATGATACCAGTGGAAAGATTAAATGGAAAACTGATCAAAAGATATGGAAGTCTCTCTTTTTAATGGGAAAACATATGAAAATACTATTACAACTATATTGCTAAGTATGCAGCACTGATGTTGCTGAAGCAAAATACATTGGTGTTGAAACATCTGACAAAAAAATAATAAGCTTGAAATGGATTTCATAGTTCCCTTTGAGCTCCAGTTGTACCAAGTCTTGAAAAAAGTTAATCATCTAACAGCATACTCTGGTTCCACCCTTTCCCATTGGGGCTAAGGTACTGTATGCTCTGAGGAGAGACAGTGGCCCTTCAGTGTTAATTAGGGCACACATGGCTCATGTAATGAAAAGAGTGCCCATCACAATCACCATGAGATGGTTCTCAATCAGATACTGCCACAGAACAAAAACAGCGCACTGTTTCTGAGGTCAAATGGTGCTTTTCAGAGACCGTGGCGATGCAAAGCTTTACTGACACCCCCCACACAACGTGTCCTCTGTGGTCCCGTTGAAGGGCACAAACCTGTTCCCAGCATTGTGCAGGGCTGATTTCCTACTCACTCTCTTTTGGTGTGGCTACATGTGAAGCCACCTCTCACAGGCCCACGACCCTCCAGAGGAACACAAAGAGCACTAAGAATAGAATCCAGTGGCTGCCCAACACCATGAGGCCAGTCTGTAACTGGGAAGGAAAGAGGAGTGACCACAAACAGCTGCAGGAATGGAGCTCATCTGGAGAAAAACATTCTGGTGATTGTCAGGAAGAGCTGCAAACCCACTTGAGTCTGTTCAGCACAAACTGAAACTGCCAGATGGGCTGATCACCTTAATTCACCACCAGACAGGAATTCAAACCAGTGTAAGTACTACAGATCAACTAACAAGGCACAAAAATTGCCGGCTCTGTGTATGGAAGTACAGGTCTGTCAAGGCTGTATAAATACCTACCCAAAGAAAGTGTTATCCTTTTCCAGTAGGGAAAAAAAAAACCCACGCTTTAAATCAAAATCAATGCTTGATTCACATAGAAATGTAAAATCCACGGGATTAGATTCAGCAGTATTATATCAGGAATGCAAAAGTTGTGTTTCAGTATTGATTAATGCCAGCAAGGCTTGAATTTGCATGTAATTTACAATCACTTCCTTCAACAAATGTCTTCATTTAGTATTATTATGAGTTTGGCATGACAAGATTATTACAAATCACCTTCTATCAGGAAGAATCAGAAAGAAACCCACCATTTATTTGGATATACTGCAGCAGACATGATTGGGTGAGAAGGTATAAACATGGTTTATGTGTAGTCCTGTACATTACTCAAGTGTGTTGGTGTCACATGCAGATTAGAAAAATTATTAGTTCTGTTCTGACAGTGTTCACAATACGCTGCACCCAAGCACGTGGAAGATGCAGCCTCTGCTCCCAGGAGATCAGAGGCTGCTTTGCTTCCCTGGTGCTGGAGCCCTGGCAGCACCCCAGGCAGGTCAGGCAGCACAGTGCAAACACCAGCAAGCTCCAGAAGCCAGTCTGCCAAGAACAGGACTAAGAGCTCTGATTTGCATGCAGTGGTGGAGTAAAATCAGATGGCCAAAGTAGTTACGATGCCCTAGACCATCTCCTCCACCCCTCTGATGGCAGCTGTCATCCCAGCAGGAACAGATCATGAAGCAGCTTCTGGAGCGCTCCAGTTTTCAGCTTGGAATATTCTGTCTCCAATTTGAGTTTAACTTAATGTGCTTTAGAAGCCCTTGGGTCATCTGCCCTGCAGAGGAGGTGATGTCCACCCCAGGGGCAGCACAGACAGCTCAAGGGCCATAACCTCGTCAGCTGGTCTTCACCTTTCATTTGCCACAGCTTGTGAGGCAGGGACCTCAGGCAGGACCTAAGTCATAGGGCTGGATTCCAACAGAGCACTTAAGACCACTGAAATCTATGGGACAAGCAGTGACTGAAGTCAGGCAGGTGCCTAAATGCTTAGCTGGACTGAGATCATTTTACCTGGACCAGGGTGCTGGCCTTGCCTGTAGAGCTCAGTTGATGCAATTCACCCACTGGATGGACACAGTGCTGCCTGCACCAGCCTGTGTGCTAATTATTAACATTTCCTTGGGTAGCTTTAGATTCTTATATAAGTGTTCTTTGGAATGAAAAGCTTTAACAACAAATACTGCAAAGGTCCGACATTTCCACTGCACAGGCCAGGACTGTGAATGCAACACAAAGCAGAAGAGAACGTAGAATTCTTCCAGCCCTTATCAATCATACTGAATTTGCAAACTGCAGATCGTGGCAGACACTGAAACATTTTCTCATTTTGAAAGAAGTCCAGGCAAGCACCACATACTGTGAAGTATTATCTTATGGGAGTTGTTTTGATAAAAACAAATGGCCAATCCTAAAGATTAATGCTTTATATGATGTATCCAGGTTATTAATCCCACCTTCTTCTTTCCACTGTCCCCGGTAGTGACTGTTCTCTGCAAAACTGCATGGAGCCAGATGGTTAACTATTGGAAATCTATACTAAAAAGATTAATGTTACCCCAGGACAGGGATCAGTCAGTTGTAGAGATTTCCTAATACAAACGGTGCCATTTGTTTATTCAGACTGGCTGGATGAGCCACACTCCGAGGAGAGCCTAATTAGTTCTCAAAGATTTTCAAAACACTGGGGCCCAGCTGCTGAGCTGGAGCTCAACATCTGAAAGAAAATGAAACAGGTATCCAAGTAACACCAACATGCAGACAGACAGGTAAGAGGGACTGCTCTTCAGGCTGCCTCGGAGCTGATCACTCTAACAGAGCATGGAGGAAGGCTCTGGGGCTCTGGGCAAGGAAAGCATTGACAAGTGGCCACTAGAAAGACTCCAGTGCCTGTTGCAGAGCTCAAATATTGCAATCCTGGGTGTCATTACCCATTAGACAGAAGAGCTGGGCACAGCCATAGCCTGAATGCCCACCTACCCCCCACCCCCCCTCCAGTGTGAACACAGCCCACTCAGATGCACAGTGACAAATTCCAACCATCTTCACATCCTGCTTTTACGTGCAAACTAAACATACTGCAAGGGAGATCAACAGGAAAGAAACAAGTGGGTTTTACACAAAAATTTCAAAGTGTGAACAGTACTTACTAAATTTCACAGTAGCCCTTCTTCCAGATGGATAAAAGAACCAATATGTCCAAGGCCACTGCAATTTCCAAACCACTTAGATTAAACCCCCCTGCATTCAGGAAAGCACTGAAGCACATGCTTTAAAGTGAAGCACACACTTAAATCCCATTGACTTCAGTTATGCATGTGTGCTTACACGCTCTCCTGAATAAAATAGATGTAAGCATGTGTTTAAACTTGAACCTCTGCTTTGTTGAGATGAGACTGTGAAGAGGAGAGTGAAATTTAAACTGATGTGAGAAATGGAGCTTTTATCTCCAAGCAACAAGGCCTTTCCACCAGCAGAGAATACAGCCAGGTGTTTTTTGGGGAAAAAATCTACATACAAGTGCATCTCTTTTCCTTCAAAAGGACAAAAGGAGTGAAAAAAGCAAAAGAAAAGCCATTAAAATTGAATGGGTTTACATAAACCATACAAAAAAATCAACCATCTGAAAAGCCTGGCAATCCTGAGGCTGAGGCCAGGACAGATGTTAACTTGCAAACAGCTGTTGCAGTCGAAGCCATTGAACCCCCCACTGGCTGTTACTGCTCCCCCCATGGAGCTCCCACATGTGCCCTGCAGCAGCAGAAGGGATTGTGTGTGTGCACCTTCCCCCACCACAGGCAAAATCAGCCCCATCAGCTTAAAAAAGCAAAATACTCGAGCTGGGGTTCAATCTGCTCAGGGCTGGTGGTGAAGGAGGGGCAGGAGCACATGCAGGAGGCTGACATGGCTTCAGGGTTCATGTGAGTGCTCCATACTTTGTGTGTCAGAATTTCTTTCAAAAATTAGCACTGACAAATAGGACCTGCCCAAAAAATGGTTTGTGTCTCAAGAATTACAATGATTTGGATCATTTCTTTGGTGTAAAGAAAGGTCAGCTGTGATGGGCTGGGCTAGAAAACAAATTTAAGAGCACAGGAAAACATCAGTTTTGCTGTGTGTAAACTCCTGGAGCAACACAAGGAAAAAACACAACAATAGAAAATAAGTGCTTTCCTAGAAAGTTACACTGAAAAATATGATTTATGGAGCATTTCACACATCCAGTGACTGTTTTATTGCTCACTAAATAAGACAGACCAGGGCAACAACTGAAACAACCTGGCACAGCTCTGCTGCAGCCAATGGAACTGGGCTGGAAACTGGAAACTCTGGTGTCCAGTTCTTCTGAATCCTGGGCCTTTTCATGTCCATAAACACACTAATGGCTGCAGAGAGTAACTGTAAACTGGCTTCTGAATTATACATTTATGTAGTTATTTACACATAATATTTTTGCATGATATCCTTTTCTTTCCAGTGGTTTGTTTGGTTTTTTTAATCTCAAACTTCACAGTCAACTTCTCTTATGAACTTTTTAAGACCAGGATTGTTGTGCATATAAAAAGTAATGAAAGGACCTGAGATTCTGCCACAGTACTAAAAT
Organism: Margarornis squamiger; assembly: GCA_035222235.1. Classification (NCBI taxonomy): domain Eukaryota; kingdom Metazoa; phylum Chordata; class Aves; order Passeriformes; family Furnariidae; genus Margarornis; species Margarornis squamiger. The sequence continues at coordinate 9,740,266 of JAWWTY010000045.1, read as the reverse complement.
CTAACCCGTTCTGGTACTATATAGAAATTCAAACTGAAATGTTTTGTCCATCATCCCCAAAGGACCTCCCCTTTGACCCTGTATCAATTATTCCATGTGTCACTCACGACGTAGGAAAGCATTTTCTCCCAAAGTAAAAGCTTCACGAAACAAAGTAGGATTAACTAAAGTTAAATCAAGTCACCTTAATTCGAAGAAGGGAGAGCTTTAAAAACAGGTATTTATTAAGAAAGTGAATTTCTAAGCAGTATCCTTCCTGGGGGTATAAATATCTGACACAGACATAATCAAGGGCACATCTTGGAGAAAATATTAAAGCAGCATACGATTTGATACCACTGCAAAAAAGCAATCAAAGCAGAGCATGGCAATAAATTAATAGAAAAAGTTATCTATCCAAACCAGACTAAAAGTAATTTTGTAAGTCAGCAGTAAAAAGTTAAATAAACACTAATTTAATCTATTTTAGATGCAGCAGTCAATAGATGAAATACTTTACTGCTCTCTAGCTCTGTGAGCACAGTCAGCTGACACAATAATTGAAAAGAAGGGAAAACCATGTCCCTGTTGAGGCTCTGAGCCCTGTGGAAGGAGCACAGAAACCTGGGAGAGAGAGAAGACTCCTGCTTGTCAAGGGAAAACTGCAAAATGGAGTTTTGATGCAATGACCTCCAGATAATGCTGTACCTCTTTTTACTGTCCTGCCCTTCCACGAGCTTTTAGGCAGTACAATCATCCTTTTACAGGGAACAAGCACTTCCCATTCCTCTGGGGTGTGCATAGAAAGAAAACTATTAGTTCCTCCAAAGGGGTATCCATGTCAGAAGTAACAAATTTCCTGGCACTGTGGAATGAGGAAGAAAACGCTGGGAGGAACAGAACAGGTTGTTGGTGGAATTTCTGGGGATTACCACTTCTCAAAAACCCTGTGTTCCAATTGTTCCCATACACACTCACTGCCAACATCAGGTGCCTCCATTCATGCAGGTCCCTAGAAAGGACCTGGAGACATTTTAGGAAACAAGGCTACCAACAGCATTAGATTAATAAGATTTATTTCATACCTGACATTATATATGCAAGTGAGGGTATCCCACAGCTCTCCCATATGCTGTCTGAAGTTCTCTTTATCTTTCCAAACAAGCTGCAGCAAACTTACCTTCAGCTGAACATCCCAGGTGATATTTTCAAGAAATAATAAAGAGGTTTTAGTTATTATCACTCCAGGCATTTGTGATGCAGATAGGAAAGGAAAAGGATTTTATAACTGAGAAATGAATGAAGAGCAAATTCAGAGCAGTTTAATGACACTCAGACAATGACAGCAAAGCAGAGGAAAGAAGAAAGAAACACTGGGAACTGAACTGCAAAGATGAAAGCAAAAAGCAATCAATGGCTAATGATGATAAACCCAACAAAATTAAAGGTAAGCTTTGAATCTGAGTGGTACCTGCACAAGTAAGCTCTTAAGCCTAAAGCCAGGCCCAAACTTGATAAAACTGACAGCAGGTCAACTCAACAAGAAGCCTGCTTCAAATCCTTTAAAATAAATGAATGTAGACATTTGAACATGGTTTTCTAGTTAAATACAACAAAATTTCTACTGATTCAATCAGAACAAAGTCCTTTGAACCGATGAACTGCTCCGTAAGGCAGAAGATGGTGCTCAGAGGGCTGTCAAGTGGCCTCTTGCTATGAATTCATAATGACGCCAACCTTTTATTTACTGTTCCTATGCCACAGGTAATTTAAGTAAGCAAGATGTACTTAGTAAACCAAAACCATAAAAAAACCTGGAAACTACTGGGAGGCACTGGGGGAATGAAGAACACTAGGGTGAATGAGGAGGGTTATTACAAACAGAGTGGGAATCACAAGAAGGCGTGTTCTTGTTCTTTCTCAGGGTCGAGGAGTGCTTCTAGCACAGAAGAAAATGCAGTGTCACACCAGGTGCCAGTGCATTAATACATCAGAGAGCCAAGGAAGACACACTGCTCTCACTATCATTTGCAGCCCTTTTTTTCTTTCTATTTTTTTTAACAACATTAAATTTGCATTAGTTTGGATGGGAAAAAAGGCTGGCATGTAAAGGGAGAGAGGGCTGAATTAATATTCATAAGCAACATACTGGAAGAATGCAGAAGGGGTGATTTGAGGGAGCTTGGAAAGGGAGAGGAGAGACAGACATTAGTACTAGAGACCTCCTGCGTAACACACTCTGCTCTCAAGCAAGAATTGCAATGTGTCTTCCCCATCCACACTAAATATTGCCTGCTCTGAACAGCTTTTGGATTCCCCACTCCAGGGCACTCTGGGGAGGAAACTGTTTTGGCTGAAGTTGGGCAGGAGCAGGTGGCACTCACCAGCTGTAAGTAATTTTGCTCTTGTTGGCACCACAGCAGTTCTTGGACTTCTCACAGTTTGTGTTCAGTGGGGATGGGGGAGTGGGGAGGGAGCAAACAAGTCCTCGGTGCTGCTGAACAGCCTTCACGGCTGCCTCTTCCAAGCTGGCAGCTCCAGGCACGCAGCAGAGGACACGGTGCTGCCAGAGGTGCCAGAGGAGGTGCCAGCACAGGGGGCACGTCTGGTTGTGCTTCCGTTCTCTGCTGGGAGAGCACATCGCCCTGGCACAGCTGCCACTCCAAGGTGGAAACAATCCTGCAAACCAGATGTTAGCACTGCAGAGCAGGCAGGAAGAGACAAGAGGAGCATGGCTCACCACCAGGTGTGAGGGATCTCTCTGCAGGTGGACTATCCAGCACCAGGGCCTTTCAGAGAGCCCCGACACACATTCCTCTTCCCAGCATCTGTGCTGCCAATTCTCCAGCCTCTGCATGCACTTGTCTACAGAAACAGGGGCTGCAGCTGGAAAATTTCTGGGGCTACTGCTGCTGTGCAAAAGTACAATAGTACAGATACTTCAATTATTACCTTTAATGTCATATTTCATCAAAGAAAAGACAGCAGAACCTGGATGCCATAAGTGTGACAAAGCCATTAAACTGTTTGTCTGAAGTTAGTTACTTCCATCTTCAGAAGCCATCAGAGAAATCAAAGGTTAAGCATGGGAGCAGAAGAGGCAGCAGCTCTCTTCCCTTCTCCATTTCTCATCACAACAGAGGGAACTCAAACTTCCATGACCATCTCCTCTGGAAGAATTTTTTTGAAGTGCTTTAAAAATCTTAAATCCCTCTCTTTTCTTTCAGCCACGCACCGTGAAACCCCTCACACCTGGAGTCAGAAAGGATTCCTTGAAACTGCAACACATTGCTCTTGCATTCCCTGATATACCAAATTCACTGATACATTCCAAAAGGCACAGGTGATGCCACTCCAAACACAACCTTCACTCTCTGAACCAGCCTGGCACTCACCAGAACAGTAATTTTTTTTCCCCTCCAAGCTCACTTGTCATCACCATCCCAGACACGTCCTCCTTGGCAAAGATTAACACTTAATGAAGTTATCTTGTGACCTTTTGTTATAACTGCTGTCTATTCTACCATTTAGCAACAACCTCTTTTCATCTGCTAAGGTGGAGCAATTAGTCAATGCTATTAATATTATGAAGTTCTATTACAGTAATACCTACAAACCTCTTTATCCGTGGACTCCACAGAGGCACAGGTAGGCACTCTGTGATGAAGAATGATATTATACAGCTCACTGAACAAAACGAACAGCTAAAAGTTTCATAATAAATACCCATAGAAATTGCTTTCTCTTTATCCACAGGTAACTGACTTGCACAGATTTTTCCTAGAAATTCCTTTACAGTGATGCTACACAGTATGGCCAAGTCCATTGATCCTATAAGCCAACCTTGAGTTTGTCCCAAAAGCATGCTCAGCAAAGCAAAGAGATCTGCTGGAACACTCTCCAAGGTGCAGCAGAGCCAGCCAGGAGGCTCCTCAGGGATGGATGCAAACCACAGGGATCTGATTGCAGGAGCCAAAGGGCTGCTCATCACAGGGCGCGATGGCCCCAACCCATCGCCTTCGCTGCCGTGAGTGCTGGACGTGCCACTCACATCTCCCCTGGCAAGGAGAGCTACCCACACCAAGTCACATGAGATTTCAGGAGGTAAATAAGCTACTTCAGCTGAATGCACATTAACCCTCAGGTGGAGCGAAGATGAAAATATTTGCCCTGATTTTGGATTTTTTTTTTTTTTTTTTAAACAGATTTACCATCGCTAAAGGAAAGGCCATCAAAACCCTTGACTTCTTAGTAGTCTGGGAACAGCAATAACCTAATAATCTTTATCTTATGGACAAAGTACTCCCAAATATTTATAACAAACCATTACAGCATGCACTGCAACATTACAAGCCCTCATCTAATTACTTCCACCGAACCAAACACACAAATCTCCCAGCTCGGTGCTGCCACACGCACAGACTCTCTGAGCACCAAGCCCTCAGCAACCTTCCTCTGATGGACATTTTTTTTCCCAGGAAATGACACAGAGACATAGGTAAAAGGTGATTTAGATAGACTGCTGTGTCACAAATTGTCAGGATCTGATTTAAAGACCTTGCCTTTGTCAAGAAAGACAGTTGGGTGTCTGCTTTAAAGAAGTACTGGGAATATTTTCATCAAAGGTTTGAATTGAAAAACAGTGGGAGGTAAATATCTGAGATGTTGCCAAGAAAGACCGCTATATCCGTGCAATTACCATTAACAGGGGACAGCAGTGGTTCAATGAAGTAATTCAATCTGGTGTCCTACATTTTATCAGACAGCAATTTTGAGTTCTGACATAAAAGGCTGAGAAAGAGGATTGGACTCTTTTCTGTGAAATTCAGCCTTAATTCTTGCAATCAGGAGATGTGTTCTCTGCTCCAGGTACAAGCCTGCTACCCCTCCAAGGGACTCAAAAGAAGAATAACCTAATATTCACCTTAACACCACTCCTTCACATAGAAACATGACATACTTTGGGCAAGTTTTGGAACTGAGTGCCTGCAGTACTACAGGAGCGTTTGCCTCCCAACTTCACTATGTTAATATTCCCTTACTTGTAACTTTTGCTAGAAAAAAAAGACCTGTTGTTTAAAAAAATTAAACATGATGCAGCCTAAAATTATAAATGTATTCTTCCAAAATATAAGAGGGGGAGAGACAGTATTTCTCAGAAAATGGCAAAATGAAAAGCTTATGGAAGCTGCCACCAGAGAAATACCATCATATGGCTTCTTCTCATCATTCATCCATCCATTCTGCACACTCCTGGCTCCTCAAAGGCTTCTTCATTGTCTTTCCCCACAGTAATCCTGCCAGGCAGTCAAATGACTGTGCTGGTGATGTCCAAGGTCACCAAGTTTCCACGGCAGCTCTGCCAGCAGCCCTGACCAGCCTGTGGCTCCCATGCTGGGGCACGGGATGAGCCCCACACCATCCCCACACAGCACCACAAACCCCTTCTTCAGGGAAATCACCAGATTTTGTCCTTTTAACTCCTTTCTACTATAGTGCTTTTTGCCATAACCCCTTTTTGCCTGAGTGTGCTGGTCTACAATGCTTGTTACGCTACACAGAGATCTTGCAAGGTTACCCTGTTATTTTAAGAGCACATAGTTGAAAATGTTAATTTTACTTTTTTCTGACTAAAATCTCACCACAAACAATAGCATCATCCCATAATTTGTATCAGAAACAGCCCAGTGTTGCTCTTTTCACTTGGCCTACAAACCAATTGCACCAAGTTCCAAACTGTACAATCAAAAGTGACCACTGTGTTGTACAGAACGTGGTCAGCCCCCTTTAAACATGACACAAACCCAGGACTCATTGAAGCACTCCACTCAGGGACTGCATAGCCCTTTTCTTTTCATGAAAAGATAAGAGTCTCCTCTAGAGACCCAACACTATCTCTCCTCCCAAATATTAAGCATACAATACAGCTGATGCCATTGAGCATTCTCTTTCGATGATAGGAAAGTGAGCCCCTTGGAGGATGAAGGCTCTGTGTATGACAGCTTAACTGCTTGCAATCAAACTAATTTGCAGTACCATGACCTGAAATGAGTTTAAAAGCACCATAATGCATGTTTAGCAATCAGTGAAGCAATCCTTTATTATTCAAGTTCACATCTGCAATTTGTGTTATGGGAAAGAAAAAAGGGGAAACAAAAAATAGATCTTTTGCTTTGCAAGAGCTGATGAGCAAAACATGAGCCACAAGTAACACTGGGCAAGAGACTGAACTTACAGTGACAGCAAATCTTAAGACTTTCTGCTACTTATAGAAATCTTTTAATGTCCAGAAGACGAAATTGTAAAATTAAAAACTTGCTTAAAATTGACAGTCTTGATTTTTCTAAATTGATTTTTGCTGTAAAAAAATTACTAAAGAAGTTCACCTGAAACACCACCAAAAATACGATTACTGAGTGTGCCTCCAGGCTCTTAAGCTGTAAATGAAGCTACCTACCAACCACCTCCAACACTCCCCTTTCATTGGAGATAACAGAGTTTTAGATTACCCTTCCAATTACATAAAACCTCTTATTTCCTTCCTTCCTTTCTCCCTTCCTTTCTTTATGCTGTCTCCATTCATCACACTTGTTATCCTTGGAGAAAAGAGAACCATACACAGAAGGAGAAGGAAAAGGGACCAACAAGCTGGAAATACTTGGTGAGGAAAGGCAAGGGCATTAAATATAACATCGTGCCAGAAAAAAAACCAAAGGAATGACACAGAAGGGCAAAACTGAGGCCAAGTATTACAGACAGCACAGAACTGCTCAGTCCTGAGACCCACAGCAGGACAAGGGAGGGGAGGCCTCCCAGGACAGGCAACAAGAACATTTTAGCTCCGCATTGCCCAGTTGTGACTCCTTGGGGATATCACCTCCTGGATCACCACATGTATCTGCCAGAGGCCCCAAAGAAATTACTTGAAACTTTATTGAAGAAATGTCACTGTTCAGACAGAGGGTGACAATCTGTGTCTCAGCAATGAGGGGACACACCTGAAGGACCAGAAGGTCTCAAATCTGATCTCAGTTCTGCTTAGCTGGGTAAGAAACTGCTGTGTTGCCCCGCTCTCCTTCTTTAGGATTTGGACAACAGTTTCACACAATTCAAAGAAGAACTGTAAGGATTAATACTTTCAGTTCAAAGCATGTTATTCAAAAATGCTTTAGGGCAGGGTTCTTCAGTGTATGAGGAAATACCTTTCTGAAGGGCTGCAAAAATAACTCAGACCTTCACCATCTCTGTTCAAAATGATCCTGACCAAGTTCCAGCCCAGGTCATTTATTCTCCTTGCCTAAACTTCCTTTAGATCTTGAGTTAATTATATCTAAAATACACCATTTCTTCTCCAAAACTAGTTGTTTTGCTCCAACTATTCTTACTGTGCTTAGTAGGATGCTGGAAATACACACACTCCTGCTCTTGCTGTTGTTCTTGCTTTGCTGGTCGTGTTGTTTGCAAACTCTTTAACGAGTCTCAGTTCTCCCTAGGAACAGCTCTACAGTTTATAAATGCTAAAATTAATAGACCTGGGGTAGATTTTATTACATGCAATGTATTTAGTTGGCACTGATGATGCCTCCCTTACAGCAGCTGTTACAATAAACTGCATTTTCAATGGCTCCTGGAAAACAAAAGACAACACCTAAAAGATTTCAGATGAAGAAGCACCAGGTTTGCTGGTCTCAGTGCACCACACCAAATCTGCTCCATGGAGGGCTGCAAGCACTAATGAGTAATTACAGCCCACAGAGAGATTTCTACTGGGGATCCTGTCCACTTTTCTTGAATCTGATTTTACTATCAGAAGATTCATAACCTCTGTTGTCAGCTTCACTTCTGCAAAGAATGGGCACATGGAGAATTTAAAGTGGAGCTAAAATGGATTTCAATATACCCTTCACAATAATAGTTGGTAAAACTAATTACAGTGAGAAAATTGGAGATCATTCATTACCGTACTAAAGCAAATTAGGATTTGTTAACAATGATTTATAGTGCCAAACACAGGATAACAAGGATTGTCTTTGCAACTCTGTTCACAGGGGACATGACAGCTTATGGGGTGGTGCCATCCCAACAGCCTTTGTAGACCCCACAGTATTTCAGAGGGACACACACTTTTACATGAGCAAAATACACTTAAATGCTTGGCTTCTAAAGTCAAGCACTAAAAATAACTGAGCAGCTCAACCTACTTGCAAAAGCAACAGTTCTTCTTTTACCAACACCACTGTGTGCATGATGTGGAGTAAAGTACTACATCCCTTCTGCAGCTTTGGCTGCCTGGATTTATTAAACCTCCTCCAAATGGTAGTTTTGATCTAATCTGTTTCTCTCCTGTGGAAGCAGATGGGTCCCTACTGCACTGTCCTAGAGTGGAGTCTCTTAACACATCTCATCTTGGACAGTCAACAGCACCACAAACCTGACCCCCTCAGGGAACAAAGCACAGGCTCCTCAGGATCACTGCCAGACCACACAGCAAGGAGGGAAAATCATCTCTTGGAATGTGCTGGTATAACTAATTCCACATTTCTTCTGTAAGACAATGTCTCAGGTGAAAAGCAGCCCTATTGCCCAGTGAAATAACTGGCCTTATCTGGGGCAGGGGCTGGTTTTCCCTATCATGTCTCTACTAAACACCCCTGGTGCTCCCCTTACTCTGCTCGGGATGAGCTTTTTGAGCTCTGAGTGATGCAGAGCAACATTGCACAACGCAGTGTCCCAGTGGCCTGCTGTAACCACACAAACATCTGCTGAGCTCAACCCACCAGGGCCAAACTGGAGAGCACAGTGGAGGAGCGGGAGCCTCTGGGAATATCTGCACGATTTATGTTGCTCTGAGTCACCAGCCCATGTGCAAATCGCAGTTGCACTTTTTTCTTTCTTTTTTTTTTTTAAGGTGGAGCAAGACCATTGTCTGGAAGAAAAGGGTCACAGGAGTCTTCTTCTGCCTTTTCATTATTATTCCTATCACCAGCTTATTAACAAATTTTATCTAGTTTCAAAAAAATCCACAAACTCTCTGCGTTTGGGGGAGAAAAAAGAAAAAGAAGCACCTGCTGACCAACAACAAGCATTAAAAAAAGGAACAGAAAACCCTCAGGCATTGCCATAAAGCCTCAAGAAGCCGACCCATGCAGGAAATGGAATTAAGTTGCCATAAACAGAGAAACTACAATTGCCAAAGAACCTGACACTCTTGGGAATCAGGTTTGTTGTTTAGAAGCAAAATACTCAGTTATTTAGGTTTTCATTCCTGATCTGTTTGCTGCAAACCAGTGAACCACTATATCTTTTAATGTGAATTTGGGTGGGTGCAATACACCAATGAACAAAAATCATTCTTCAAAGCCAAGTAAGAGAAAAAGCATTACTGTTATTCAAATTTCAATCATATTCTAAAACATGTCAACCCTCGAAATCCTAAGACAGCTGGACAACATTAAAAACTCACATAATTCAAATAGCTTTTCTTTTTTTACTAAAATTCTAACTTCTAATTTCCCATTACCTGTTCTGACTTCTTGATGAGATGTAATCTACCTTATAATCTGTCTTTGATGAGGGACAATGACAATTTGCAATGCAAAAAATATCCTTCCTGGGAGATTTTCCAGGAAATATTCAGTTACGATTTCTTAGGGTGCACCAATATTAACAGCATATCTTTCACATGCACCAATCTTAGACTGGACTGATCCCACAGGAAACAGTAAAGTCAGGCCAGTTGGAGTCCTGTAACACAGGTGGCTTGGGAAGAGGAAACTCAGAGCAGGGATGCTGAAATTGAGGCAAAAGACTGTTTAGAGGCCTGGCATAGGAGAATTAGAATGATTTTTACCTCTGCCTCTTCTTTTATGATCATTGATTTAATAATATGCAAAAAGGATGGGAAAGTGTCTCCTCTGACAAGAAGCACCAAGACAGGAGAGAAACAGATTCCAACAACAACAAAAATGTCTTTTCAACAAGATCTGCAGAACACATCACACTTGGGAAAGAGGTGGAAGACAGTTGTTCCTGACTGATAAACAAACTCGGGGTGTTTAGGACTCCCTTACAACTCTGCATCATTAACAACTCCTCCAATGGTCAATCCCCCTGTCCTGCTTTGCTGGAGGCACCTCATTACCAGCTCTGTTTAATCAAGGCAGCCCTATCACCACAGCTGGGTGTGGGTTAGGCTGGATCACCAGAGGGAGATTCCCAACCTCTGCAGTGCCTCCCTGGTGAAGGGGTGGTGTCAAAGCAGGCTGTAGCAATGCCCTCCCCAGAGCACCCGCCTTTTCCTTTACCTACTGCATTTCAAGGAGCAACAACACAGAGCCAACAAGATCAGAATTCAGTCTCCAGCTCTGCCATTCAGAAATTTAACTACTTATTGAATATCATCAGGTAAGATTTCAGCTTTCACCAGCACTCCTGAAAGTGCATAATGAATTCCTAGAATGGAGCTATCACAGAGATATGAGAAAAGTGATTTTGTGTTACTGGGAACTGTCAGCTTTATAAATGTTTCCTGAAACACTCAGTGATCTCAGGAGACTTTCTATAGAATAACAGGGTCCAAAAGTCATTTTAGCTTTGCTGCAGCATGCAGAGCATCCCCAAACACTGTAGACTCGTGACCCACCACCCATCAAACCTGAGCGCCTGGCAAAAGCGTGTTCTCAAAGGAGATTCCAAGCTGGACAAATATTATCCTATGCTGTGCAACATGGCCTAAACATACAAAGAGTCCATTAATACTTGGATTTAAACAGCAAATAAATGTTACTTAATCCGTACCTCAGTTCATTCATTTCTGAATAAAACTTGCTTCCATCTGCAGGAGATGTCCATCAGTGGATTTTAACTTACCTGGTTCCTATGCCTCCTTCAGAGAGCTGCAGTACATGGTATTTCATAGTCCAATGTACATCATACACTGAATAATTTCCAAAGGTGAAGGCTTTGTTATTATCTATTAAACCAGAAGTTATTTTTACTTTATTTGAGAACAATGACCCCTGTTTTGATGTTCCGGGTTAACACTAAACACAAAAACTGACAGTCTTTTCTAGTTAAAAGCTTTGGAAAAAAGAAGTCAATTCAAGTGCATATTCTTTTGCACTTTGATAGTACAATAATTACATTTATCAGAAACACATGCTAATTGGATCATTCTGGAGCATTTTTCTCATTGTCCAGTACCGCAAAACACATCTGGGTTTGATTTGCCCCATGTAAGTTAATGAGTATGGACTTTTTTAAAACAATAATCAAGATAATCCTAAAAACAAGTTTCCAAAGTGAAAAGGGATGAAAAAACCCTCCATGTTTCATCCAAGACTGTGTAAGTGTAAAAACAACTTTAAGATAGAAACTGAAGGACATTTTCTACCTACTTGGCTATTAGTGAAGGAAGAAAAAAGAAAGTTAAAGAAATCTTAATCGTGTGACTACAGACAAGAAACAGCACAGTTAAATGCACTAATGGTACCTAACAAGGGATGGCTCCCCCACCAACACAGATCCAAATTAGAACGCTCTGAGGTGCCAATACATCAGCCCTAGAAGATGTCAAGCTTCTTCTTGTTACTAAATCCCTCACTCAGGAGAACTGGAAACTTTCAAGCTTCCCGTTGGAGCATAGGGGATGTTGACACCTTCCAGATTTTCACTTTACTGGACCAACCCACAGACAGTATGGTGCAGGGAACAGCAGATGGCTTGTCTTCTGTTACCTCTGCTGCCTAAAGACGGAGCTGAGCACCGCTCCCAAGCCATGCATATTCAGCGCTCGCTGTAAGGAGAACAAGGCTTATTTATATATGGTACAGCCCTCCAGCCCATATTATATTTGTCCCATTCCAGAGCATGTCTATATATGTTCATATGCTTTGAAGTTTCCCAGACAAAGGACAGCAATCCCCTCTGAACTATGGAAAGACACTCAAGTTTTAGTTTTAATGCAAAATAAACGTTGAGCCATTTGATATAATTTTTAACTTCATCCCCTCCCTCTTAGAAGTACATAAGACACAAACCAGGGAAAGTGCTGAAAAGAGGAAAACAGTTTGTTTTTTCCATTTCACAACTTACCTTACACTGATCTGGGCTTTGGTATAATTAGAACAATGACCACAAAGCTTTTTCAATTGATGATGCTCTTTTCATACCTCAGCACCAGCAGCATGAACCTTCCATTTGTGCAGAAGTCCAACGTAAATCCAGCAGGACAAGGCATTTTCTCCACGTATTAAGCAATTTTTCTGCTTACATTTTATACTTTACATGTGAGGTTACACATACACAGTCTAATCACATAACTTTCTTATAGGATCACAGACCTCTATGACAAAAGACTAAATTCACCATGTACTATTAGAAGAAAATTACTCTCTAGGAATCTGACAAGAGAGCAACAAATTTTTTCCATCATGTAATTGAATACTATATAGTTTTCTTTTCCCCAGAGTTGGATGAAAAGATAGAAGCAGGCTTTGATTATACTGTTAACCTCAGAGAGCAATGCTATAGGACAAGGCATTTTACCCACCTGGTTTTGGACATACATTACACTCTGTTTCTCCTACAGTTATTATAAAGGCAGAAAAGATGTGCTTAGCGAATACAGTGTAAGTTTCAAGTGGAACAGGATATAAGCAATTTAAAAACAAATCTTGGAAGAAAATAAACAGTACATTGGATTGACTGGAAAACATTTTTCCACTCCCAAATTTATCTGTGCAAGTAAAAGGTATATTGATGAATGTGGGAATAAACACCTAGAAAGGTATGAATATAGACTGTTAAATCAATAGGGGCATGCAAATAAATCACAAACCAAAAAAAACTGATCAATTTTCAAACCAGCTGGGGCCTGAGCAGCTTCTCAGGACATAAAATGTAAATCTAGCATAAATACAACTACAGCTGCGTTTTCCAAGTGTGTCCATGAGCAACAGGTAGAAATCCCTGTGTCACATTCTCGTGGCACACAGGGGATGAGGCAGGACTGTTGTAATGGGCTCTTCAAAACCCATGAGTCAACAAGAATTGGTACAAGGGGAAATCAAGATCCTACCATCTCAGATTAGAGAACTGGTAGGACCATGGTTCATTTTACTTGCTACAATTGTGTAAATTAAATACTGTTGGAATTTATGTAGTAATTAATTAGTTGAGGAAGACACTGAGCACCATGTCAGAAATCTTACTTCCAATGCGTTTGTGGAGGAAGAAATAAAAAAGGTACGTTAACCTATTGGCCAGAGCAGGGTTGGTTAGTTAGTCACACTAAGGCACTTTTGTGTGAGGAGGAAGCTGTTCAGAGGCACATGTGTGAAAGTTGAGATGCACTTACAAAGTAGCCTGTTCCCAAGCTGGAAGGAGCTGAGCTCTGCAATAAAACACAAAGACAAAGTGGAAAGTCAGTGATGGTTTTTAACACGTTCCAATCCACACAGCTCATTACCAGCCCTTTCCAAGCTTTTCATCACTACATCACAGCACAAATGTGCTGCCCCTTGTCATCTGCTACTGAAACAAACACGCTGTTGCTTAATTTTTCCCTTTACATCTCTCAACGACTCTGAGATGGTAACGTGCTATTTACTGAATTCCAAGCTTCTGCGGTGGACGTAATTGCCAATTTATTTGACAGGCAGCTGGGTAATGAATTAATGATGGCATTTCGCCCTGCACTGAGACTAAACAGACACTCATCAACCAGCCTCCCTGACATGCTGACATTCAATGCCCTGGACTCCAGCTACTCAGCTCCGTGGCCACAAAGGGGCAGGCGGGAGGGGGAGAAGGAAAAAAAAAGTAGACTGACTTCAAAACAAAAAGCCCGGTGGGTTTGGATGACTTTTTCAGTGTATGACCTGTTTGCCAATTTATTCCCGAAAGGCCCTGGTTAGTACACACATAGTGCTTTTCTAAAATGAGACATTTTGTAAACATAATTAGTAGTCTGAAATGTGAAGAACGCGTGGGCACAGAGAAGCCGCTTCAGTCAATGTACCATTTTCTGGAGAATGCAGTCACTACAGTTTCCCATTTGGATGTCCACATTGTTTGACAAACCAAGGACTTAGGAAGAAAAGAAAAAAAAAAACACAACAAAAACCCAAAAACAAAAACAAAAAAAGCCAGCAGATATTTACAGTGTGAAACAGATTTCAAAACTCAAACCCATAAAAATAATTAAAACTAATATTATTACCAGAGAAAATAATCAAATGGTTTAAATGCTTTAAACAAAAAACCATCATGAAATTCAGTCTAAGTGGGGCACGATCACAACCTCTACATTCACAGGAGTTAAGGAGATAAAGGGTTTTGTTTCATTAGTTTTTCATCTAAGGAATGGGGATTACACAGCAGGTTCTCTCAGAGACATGGGGAGAGCCCGAAACATCTCAGCCCTAATCCAGGTCACCGGCTGTTCCATTCCAGGGGGACAGTCCCAGCACTCCGGCCAGAGAGGCGATGGACTCGGGAGCAAAAGCAGAGGGCCATTCCCCACAGAGCACTGGGCTGTCCAGACAACCCGTCTGTAACTCCTGCAGCTCAGTTCCCATTTCTGCTCCTTAGCACAACCTCACTTTTGGTAATGCCACAGCTCAGGGATCACCAGAACTGCAGAGGGGCCCAACCAGCCTGGGCAAACCACTGGGAAGACCCAAAAAGTGTCTCATCCCTGCTCTGAGACACTTCTGCAGAGGAGCCCAGCAGCAGATTTGCAGTGCCTGCAAGGGGAGCTCCACAGAAACAAACACTTTCCAAAGCCCTCCTGTCCCCACTCTTGCTGCTCTGGAGCCTCGAGTTCACTCTGCCATCACCCACAGGAAGGGACACCTGGCCCAGTGACAACACCCCTGACACTGCTCTGCTTCCCTCAGTGCTCCTGTGACCATGCCCTGTGCTGGGAATACCCTGCTCACCAGCACAGCCCTGCTCTCCCCGCAGCCTGGCCGCTGTTCCCAGCTGGCAGTGCCCTCCGTGGGCACAGGGTTGGATTTGGGAGCCCCCATGGCCCCCCGGCTGCAGCTCTGCAGCCCCTGGCAGGGAGTGCAGCACACCCAGTACCTTCCACATCCACTGCCCTGGCAAAGCACAGCACAAAGCCTGCCCTCCCCTCTGCACTCACCCTGCTTTCTACTCCATGCCATTTAAATTCCTTTCCTTTAAGCTAGAGATCTGCCCACAAGTACAACACGTGCAGTCATTATTACCACTTTTGTTTCAGCTATTGTACAGATGCCAAGCGAGTCCCACTCTTTCACTCACGATTTTTAAAACTTACTTCACAGGCTGAAAGCTCCAAAGTTTGCATTCTGCATCTGTGTGTAATTTTTATCTGCTTTTTATTCCAAGTTTTGGAAGGATCAAGTATCAAAACAAAACAATAAAATGGAAGAAAAAAAGAATAAGCAAACAAAATATTTCCCACTGAATATTTTCATTCCTTCAAAAGCAATGTTGCAATGGCTATGGGAGGACAGTCGAAACATAGCAGTCAAATGACTTTCACTGAACAACTGTGCGTTTTCAGGGAATTTGAGTTTGCTGGATGGAAATATAGCCCTTCACACATTGCATGCTGCATATGGAGAGTACAGTTTGCAAACTCTTTTTAATTGAAGTACAAAAGACTGCATTGCACATGCATGGATGACTACGTCAGCTGTGTTGTGAACTGTGTGTTGGCAGAGCACAAAGGCTGAAGCGAGGGCTATGCAAGAAGACAACTTCTCACCTTTTGGGTAACTCCCAATAGCGAAAGGATCCCACTACCCAGTGCCCAGCCTTGGTACCAACTGTACAAGCATCTTTACAAGCCCATGCTGAGTCGTGATCCTGCACTGGATGGTTCTACATCTCTTATATAAAGTGTGCCTATAATAGAGGTAATGGTTTCACTTTCCGAAACCCTTTGCAAAACAGGACATTAGATACACTACTTGATATTCACACAACCACCAGCAGAAGCCTGCATTAGGTGCCCACCAGCAAAACACACTTGCTTAAAATTAACAGGGTTTTGGTTTTGTTATTTTCCTTCTGGGTTTTTTTGTTTTCTTTTCTTTTTTTTTTTTTTTTTGTTTTCTTTTTCCTTTTTTTTTGTTCCTTTCTTTCTTAAAGAGAAGAACT
The DNA here is from genome assembly GCA_035222235.1 of Margarornis squamiger. Classification (NCBI taxonomy): domain Eukaryota; kingdom Metazoa; phylum Chordata; class Aves; order Passeriformes; family Furnariidae; genus Margarornis; species Margarornis squamiger. Next base: position 9,724,135 of record JAWWTY010000045.1, on the reverse strand, counting down.
TTGGCCCAGAAGCAAAAATGTAGTAACCCTCATGTAAGCATTAGTTTATTGTGTACCAAAGAAAATTACATCCTTGAGGTCTTGGAAGGCACAGTTATTCCCATTTTGCATATATATTGTGCATTACTTGGGGAGCTGGGTGGGGAGAAAGACTGTGTTGTACATATTTGTTCTGGCTATTGTTTATGCAGGTCTGACTGAATGAAGGAACAGTGGGTATCATTTCAATTTCTGATGTCAACATCAAATTACTTATTTAATTTCATGCCTGGCGAAGCATTGTATAGCTACACGCAGAATCATTTCACTTCATTTGTTATGCTGTGTTTTCTTGGCGATTGGCTTGCCTTCCAACTGACAGCTTTAATTACGACATGAATTTGATTGCACTGCCGAGGAATTAACATAATGCAACAAAGCATTTAAGCACCCAACCTTAGACACACAAACACACACACACACCCCCTCGCACACACACACACACACACACACACACACACACACACACACAAGGAGCAGCAGCCGCTGCAGCTGAGCAGCTTCTGGCACACGCACACAAACAGCTCTGCTCGTGTGACTCCACTTCGGATACAGCCAAGATTACTGGTGACATGCTGGAGAAGAAACAGCACTGAGGATTTCAGAGCACATAACCCAAAGGCTGTCCCTCAATTGGTCTTTCTCTGCGCTCTGTGCAAGTGGGAGGAATGAGAGACAAGAGAATTGAAAATATGCCATATTTGAGGCTGAAACCAGGATTTTGCTGCTGGGGGCGTAGACACGTTTCTTCCTGAAGCAAAGAGCAGCAGACCTGGTGGGCAGGGGACTTCAGGACTTCACCCTCACTGACACCTCACTGTGACTGACTCCCAGAATCCACAAGGCAGCAGGAGCACACAGCCACAGAGCACTGGGGAAAGGGCAGAACTCATGAAGAGAGTGGAAGAGAGGTCAATATGAGACCTTTAATGTAGAGGAGAATGGAAAGGTTCCTGTCCCACTCCCTGTTCAGGCATTGGAACAACATTCCAGACAGAGAAGTGCCAACTGTTCCTTCTGGTCTGTGACTCCTTGCTCAGCAGAGCAAGCAGAGTCCAGGCACTCCAGGCTCCTGGGGTGCAGCAAGAGTGGGTGATGTGCTGCCTCCCAGCCCAGAACCACCTGTGAGAGGTTTCTCCTACTCACCCCCTCACTGAAAGCTGCAACCAACACCAGAAGTAGCAGGCAGGGTGAGATCAAGTACATCAGGAATTTAGGAATGGCACCAAGGAATAAGGTGTTTTGATTTTTGGTCAACAAAGACTGGCTGAACCCCCAAATACTTGCTGTGTTTACCATCCAGGTTAGCTGTAATTCTCATGTTTTCCTCGGGTAAATCTCCTGGCTGTTTTGTAAAACATGACTAAAAAGTATTCCAAAGAGGGAAGACTCAATTAAAAATAAATAGATACAGAAATATAAGGAAAACAAGTTGACTGAGCTCCAAGCTGAGCAAAAGAGAAAGCACTGCCATCTTGTCTCCAAGCAAGATCTCAACAAAATGAATTCTACTACTGGCAAGATTTTGATGAGATTAAACTGACTACAGCACCCTATATATAAAGAAGGAGCAGCTCTCCAATTTCTCTTTTAGGCCCCTGGAGCTACCTCTGTCCATAAAGGAAAAAAACAAGTTGTCATTCCAAAAAAAAAAAAAACATATAAAGGGGAGAAAGGCAGAGAGCCATGGGTTGATGAAATTCAGACGGGGAGCTGGATCAGGCCACTGCCACACACTGCACAGGAGCATTCGAGCAATCATTATCCCTAATCTAGCAGAGGTCAAATTCTCTGCTAATTATGTTCTCTCACTGAGGGGTGTGTGTGTGCACACGTGTGCGAGATGAGGACAAAGAAAGGAGTTGATGGAAATCAGTCTCACTGCATTGCATCTGACAAGAACAGAGGATATTCCTCTCCCTACTGTCTGATGTTATCTCAAGCCTCATTATGAGAAAAGTCTCCTGTTTAACATGGTCTTTTCATTGAATTATCTTCTTTTCATTTCTGCCCACCTCTCGCAAATGCTGCAAATTACCTGCTTGGATCTCATTAGCCTGGAAAGGAGTCACCCCTTGTAAACACACTTTGCATCACTCTGTGTTATCCAAGGACTGCAGCTACATTTACAATAGGCAGAGTTGAAAGATTCCTGACAGGAGAGAGAATGAAGGCACTGACATGTCAGTCTGCAACTGGATATTCATTATCCCATCTCCCTCATTCTGCATCTGTCACTAAACCATCACTTAGGCCCCACATTAAGGCCCATGAAGCTCCAACATTGCTGTCTCACCAGCCTGGGGACCAGAAAATGGATCATCTACCTGCAGTATATGCACTTCATTCATTATCCATATTTCCATACAGGAGCTTAATCTTACAATGCTGTCAGGCTACATTAGTGGAGATTCATTGTATTTCATGGCCAAAACTTGCTTTCTGACCTCAGGGTTAATTTGCCTGCAATGTTTTATATTTTGGTTCTACCTTCTGTTTGGTACATAACTTTCTGCAGATTTTTTTCTGAGAAAATAGCTGTAGAACCAGCAACAAATCTTCAGAGAAAGCTTACTCTGTTGTCTGTTGTTTTTTCTGGACGGTAATTGGTGGGTACCATTAGACAACTGACTTCCTCAAAAGATATTATTTAAAATAACCTTATTAAGCGCTTGAAGCATCTTTGGGTTCAAGATCAAGTACGAGGCAGGCTCCTCCACTTGTGAAAGTGGAAGTATCACTGACACTTTGTAAGGCCCTGTCATTTCAACATACTTTGGGAGAGAATAGGATGCACTGCCCTGACCTGAAGGAGTCTGGGAAAGGCCACGACAGACCCAGGCAAGGCGAGAACTATCTCATGCATGTCTTTCAAATCTCAGCTGAATGGGTAACACCAGACCAGAGAGACATGCTTGTATTGCAATGAATTATCAAAGCATAAAGGAACTCTCCTTATTAAGGAAAACATAAATTATGTATAGTATTTTCAAATATACATCTTCACATATATTTACATAACGTTCCTTTTGAGCAACCTGTGAATCCCTGTGTCCTCTCTCGGGTGCACTAGGGAAGCTGTATTTGCTCTCCACTTCCTTTTAATTTGCCACAGTGCCAAGACAAAGGAAAAGCATTGTAAAATCATCAGAGAAAAACAGGATTTGACGGGTGGAGGGGGAACCAGGACTCTGCTCCCACTGCCAGGTCTGACACTGCAGTGCTGTGAGCTGCTGGGAACTCAATAAGTCTCAGAGCTCTCCACTCAGTACACTGCAAGGGAGTGACAAGGCTAAATTAAAACCATGTTTGTAAGGAGCTGTGAAATTTTTTTGCTGGAAGGTGCTGTGTAATTGTGGAGTTCATTGCAGTGACTTCTCAACTGCTACAGGGCTCAGAGCAAGCCAGGATGGCAATGGTGACAGGCTGCCATCCACTGCTACCTGCACACAGCATTTACTCACTATCTCCTTGGCCTTCAGCCTCCTCTTCCAAGGACATCTTGCAGCCTTGAGACTGACCTCACCTGACAGCTATGAGGGGCAAGCTCTGAAGTGTTTAGCTGACTGTACCCACAAAGGTTGGCTCTGGGGAAGAAATGGACCTCTAAAATAATGTGACAAAGGGATGTGGGAAAAGAGCGCTACAGATTTCACACTTTCACAGAAAAAAAATAAAAAAAAATCCGGCATCTGTTCCAGTGATATGCACAATTCAGCAAAAATTGCTAGCTGTGTGCCTTCAGGCTTAAACTTGCACAACCAAATGTATCCTTTACAAAGGTATTTCTTTTAATGCCTGCTCAGTTCAGTTTTATTGGATTGGCCTATAGAGGACACCATCTGGTATCTGTCATCCAAATCTACATGGACATGCTATCGATAAAATCCCCATCTCCAAAATGTGGGTTAGGTAAAAGTAGGGCCAGATTGCTGGCTGATACAAATTGGGCTGACTGATGTAGCTATCCATGCTTTTACCAGCAAAGGCTCTGACCTACAAAATCCCCAGTTTAGATGCTCTTTGGGGACAGGGCTGTCTTTATATTCTGTGTTGTAAAGCATGTAGCACAGAGGACACAGAACCATGACTAAAACACTCAAGGATTGTGACGGTACACATAATAAATAATAATCTGATTGCAGCAACAGAGAGATTTGTGTAGTCATTCCTCTGTTGGAATAACTCGTGTGTGTCACCCAGTGAATGGCCAGCATTCTCCAGTGGAGAAAAACTCTCTCCACAGAGCTGCCATCTCAGGCCCTCCCACAGCAGTTTAGGTAGAGCAATAAAGGCAGAGCTTATGCTATTGTTGGCCATGTTATATCATTCATTACATATAAGTTAGCTGAGTCTCTCATGACACTCTAATACTTTTCATAAAGACAGTATTTAGCCCAAAGAAATACATTATTTTCCTTCCCCACTTGGGGTAAAAAGAGGCCATCTCATTTCTCAACTATGTAGAACATTTTTACTTTATTAAATGGCCTTCAACTGTTTCAATAGGAATGAGTGTTTGCACACAGAAAGACATTGTATTGCACTTTAAGAAGTTTTCTGAACTGGGGCAGGACACCAAAGTTACCTCTCCCGAACCCCCAAAAGGGAAGATGTTTGCAACAAACCATCCCAGAAACTAACTCTGTTATGGCTTTGTCACACCCCTCAGAAAACTACAGGAGGGTTACCCAGGGCAGTGTTTAGCTGCAGGAGTTGTACTCACATCACTGAGCCTTTCCCGAGAGCTGCTCCGATGGAAACCCTTGGACTCCCCACTCGCGCTTTCACTGTCGCTGTCCCGGCAGCTGTTCTGACCCGGCTTGAGCTGCAGGAGAGAGACAAAGAGAGCAAGAGTTTAGCCTGGTCCAGGCAAGTCCCCTTGTCCACTGCTCTTCCTTAACCCAACCCCAGGATGACCCAAAGCAGTGTTTACGTGGTGCTTTCAGCATTGCCATGGGCACCGTGCACCCTCGTGCCAGGGCAGGGCCCTGAATGCACCACAGAGGGGCTGTGAGGTCCAGGAGCTGCAGGCAGGAAGGGGCAACATTCATGTCCCAAGGAAATCACTGTTTAAGACCTTCATTTGGGAAACTTTCAGACTTCTCAAGGTGTTTCTGCCATAGATGAAGTTGTTCTAGTTACCATCGCATTGCCGCACACACAAAATCAAACGCCCCCTCATTCCAGCATAAGAGCATTGAGGATCTGAGATCCAGGGAAGTCCAAGTTATGCCTCCAGAGAAGCCTTTTTTTTGCTGGACTAGCACCTAACCACATTGCCTGGTCCTATAAACAATTCTTGACTAACCTCAAAGTTCATAAAACAACATGATCTACTTAATAGCTATTAAATTGTTTTTGCCTTTCAAACCACCTTTAATGAACTTTACTGGCATTGTAATAAATAAAAAGCACAAAACCCCCTACAAACTATATTTTCATTACAACTGAGAACACATCTGCTTTCTCTTATGCTGTGGACTGTGCTGTGTACTGAGAAAAGCATTTACCATATACATTCATTACATATGTCCATAAGCACATATACATATATAGAGCCAGGGGAAGATATCAAGCACAGCTACTGCAATGTGGAAAATGCATGTATTTCTTTCATGTATCTTTCCATATATTCTGTTTGAATGTATTAAAGTTTTCATTTAGCCTCTGTTTGAACTAACTTCATGTAAAGGCTGGTCACTCCACAGTTCAATACTGGCAAGAAGCCCCTTTCAGAAATTTAAATTTAAAATCACATAAATAAATAGCAGCAGAAGAGATAAATGCAGAGAAAATACTTGGTGAGGTACCTAATGAAGTATTTGATGAGACACCTACTACACTTAGCAATATATTCATATAACAAACACCAAACAACTCCTCCTAACTTGTTCTAATTACTAATATAATCACAATAAGTTCTATTCAGATTGTACAGGAGTAGATATTCCTTAATCTCCATTCCATGACAGGAGACCAAAAGCTTCTTCTCCACAAACACTCTCCATCACCCTCTCTCTCATTTACTTCCACACACAAAAATGTAAAGGCACACACAAACCAACCCCCCTGTGCTGATGTGCATTGCAGTGTACACTCTGCTCACCCACAGGCACTGCTGTTCTCCCCCAGGTCCACTGAAGGAGCACACAAAGTGCCCTCACCCTTCTTCATCCCTTTCTCGCTCCCACCACCAGAGCAAACAGCATCTGCAGCTTTGCTACGTGTGTGCCACTTCCCCTTCATCCCTTATTCCCCCTGCTCTAAAGGGCAGCTTTGGGTGCTCTCCATCAGTCAAATCAAAGAAAGGACATAAAGTACATGAAACTAAAGGTTCCAACACATAACTGAGTCGCAATTCATGAGCATGACTGCAAAAAATGACACAGGAGTACTCTCAGCTCAAAGAAAATGTAGCAGAAGGACTAGAGCTATTTGTCAGACACTTAGAATTGAATAAATAAACTAAATATTCCACTGCATAGCCAGAACATTGCCAGTAAAATGATTTTTATTTCAAATGGAATGGTTTATCAGTCAGATCTAATAGATCTTGGTAGCACTTTTTGGAGGCAGAAGGGAGGATAACAAATTCAAGAAGACTTACACTTTATACATAACTCACTGATCTTATCTAGGACCTCTGTGTCCTGTAATTTTGTGGTCCCAGGTTTAAAATTTAACCACCCAAAGGAAAATGGATCAAGTTTCCCTGACTTGGTCTTTTGTCAACATCTGCTCAATGATGGAAAAACTCTGATTTCAGCTGGGGCATTAGGAACTTTTTCCCAGTCTCAAATTGTATTTTTAGAACTTCAATTTATTTTGTACACAGTTTTCACACATGACTTACTTGCTAACTAATCGTAATAGCTCAGTTTTATTCTTCTTCTACATTGTGGATTCCAGCTATTTACAAAAAATAGAAGAAAAACCCAGCAGGTGTCATTTTTCTAGACACAATTTACAAGGAGTAAAAGAATATGACCAAGATATCTGAGCCTGAAACTCTGTAGGAACAAGGTGAATTGCACAGACTAGACAGCAAACTCAGAAATAAGTCCAAGTTAGGATTTATAAGCTTTCCATATTTTCCTTTCTTTTTTTCCAAGTTGAGTTTCCCCACGTGCCAAACTGTTGAGGGTTTACATTTTATTCCAAAACCCATCAAACTGTGTTAAATTAAAAAAATAAAGCATGGAAATGTGCCCACTGTCTTCTTTTAAGAACCTAAAGTTACACACAAACACAAATGAGAACACTTAATGTGGACAGGCAATGGGTCATTCCAATCTATTTGCACTGATTCAACTGTGTAACACAACGTTGAAATAACACAGTGCTGCTGAAAAGGTCCACAAACAAGACACTGGATCTTTAGTTACTCTGAATGCATCTGATGCGTCACTCTGGGGTGCACAGGAGCCCTAAAATAAGTTTCCCCTTGAAAATTAAACTATCTTTGGAAAAAATTTGAAGCACAACGTTGACAACTCTTGTTCCTGTATCATTCCTGGCAGGGCAGCCCATGCAAAAATCAAAGCCAGCATGGAATTCCCATGGTATCTACTCAAGGTACCCATGGAATGGTAATAGGACCTGAGGGAAGGGCTGGAATTGTGTCCGGGCAGAATTAGGTTGAGTATTAGGGAAAGGTCCTTTCCCCAGAGGGTGGTGGGCACTGACCAGGCTGCCCAGGGCAGTGGGCACAGCCCCAAGGCTGCCAGAGCTCCAGGAGGGTTTGGATGGCCCTCTGAGGCACAGGATGGGATTGTTGGGGTGTCTGTGCAGGGCCAGGGGTTGGACTGGATGGTCCTTGGGGGTCCCTTCCAGCTCAGGATACCCTGTGATCCTGTGGTCTCACTGAGGAACCTCCCACATCAACACTCTTCTATTTTGCACCAGGTGAGGAGTGAAAAAGGTTTTGTAAAAAGTGTGTTTGACTCCACGCTTTCACTGTACAATGGGAATGAATTTATCCCAAAGAGGAAATACAGACATTTTCTAGACTGAAAGCACAAACCCATAAAAGTTCAGAGTGTCTCTGACTCACAAGGAATGTGTACAGCATCGGGGACTCCCCGAGTGAGAGACTGGGTATGTGACAAAAAAGGGACATCAGCACCTCAGGACCCCTTGCCCAGGCTGAACAGCACCAGGCTGGACCCTGGGGCACACCCGCAGCTCCAGAACTTTCCTTGGAGTTTTCAGTCATTCTCAGCATTGCATTTTTTGAAATATTTTTTTGCACTACAGAACCTATTAGTTTGTAGTGCCTTTAAAGCTCTTGGTGGATACCAGAAGTCAAGCAGAACCAGATAAAGTCATAACTAGACTTCTTCTATTACATGAAAGGAAAAGGAAAAAAAGCTGCTGGCTGAGGGCTGGGCTGGGTCTCAGCAGAGGGTTTTATTTCTGATTCTTCACCACACCCACCCCAAACATGGGTGTTCCAAGTGAGAGGAACAACATGTCATCCCTGCTCTCCAAAACCAGACTATTTAGAGGTCTCCTGTATCAGTTTCCCAGTGGGTGATGGTGGAATACCTCCCACCCTACGGGACTGGGTGACCCCCTCACCACTCTGGGGGCACAGGTTGGTTGTTCCCTGCAGGAACCCTGTCCCCTGGAAAGCTCAAGTGTTTTCCTCAAGGGGTGGTCACGTGTGGGATGGCAGAGAGGAGCTGCCACAGCCCCATCCCTCCAACCCGCTCAGGGGACACAGGGATGGAGGAATGGAGCCGGGCTGGGGGGCAGAGGGTGGTGTTGCCAGTTTTGTAGCCTTTCTCACTATCCAAATCTGTTTTAATGGGTAATAAATTAAATTTTCTTTCCCCACGTTGAGACTGTTTTGCCCATGATGGCAATGGGTGACCTCCCATCCTCCACCTCTCCAGCCTGTTCTCCTTCCCTCCCCTGCCCTGCTCAGGAGGGGACTGTGAAAAGGGCTGGGGGGTGGTTTGGCCTCAGCCACGATAAACTCACCACACCAAGGTTTGGAGAAAAGCACTTCTGCTCATCAATTGAGCCACAAAACTTCAGACACAGCAACACTGCTGCCCTGCAGAGCCACGTGGAGTAGAGGCAGGGCTGGAGATGCACAAGAGGGACTCAAGAGTGACAGGGACACTGAGAGAGCACGGAGAGGGAAGATGTAAGGCATAGAACACTGAGCGTGACCATTTAATGAAGAAAGACAGACTAGCTCAGGCCTAAAGGTCACACAGAAACCATCCAGCAATTGCTAAGATTATGAATAAACCAAAATAGACGCAAAAACAATATGAAAGTTCTGTGATAGCAAGCACTAACAGTAACTCTTCTTTCAGGGCACAGAGGGATTTTCAGGTGACTTGGAATCTAACAGAACTATTTTTGCAGCAGGGAAACACTCAGCCCTACTTTGTGACAGTCAAAGTGCAAGCTGAATACTCATCTGTGTCCAGGGAAAGCAGGTCTCTGCTATGCTCCTTCTGCCATTCAACATGAAAGGGTGAAGTAGACCTAAACAATCAGGCTTAGGAGCAGGATAGATCTCCAGGAGTAGTGCCACAGTTCCTGCCTTAGCCAGACATTTCGGTGTCATGGAAGGCTAGGGACACAAGCCCTAAAACACTCCTAAGGATGACCCACACCAACATGGCTCTCTGCTGGCTTTTGTCTCAGGAAAAGAATGAAGGCCAGAGAGGGTCAGTCATGTTGGGAGGTGCAAGGGAGGATGAAAGGGCAGCTGAGCCCCAGAGCTCAGGGAGCACCACCCTCTGTGCTGGATCCCTAAGCCACTCCAGATAATTCCATAGTAGTGGTACCCAGTTAGCATGCAACAAATAGCAAAATAAATAAACCAACTGAGAATTTTAGCAAAAGCCTTTTTCACAGAGCTTAAATACCATGTCAAAAACACCCTAACGTGGCTCTACTGAGCTTTTTTATTTTAAAATATATTTTAATTTAAAAACCCCATACCATTTGGCAGCAGTAAATCTATGGTATAGTTTTGAGGCGCCTGAGTTTCCACGCCATATGGAATTAAAGGATTATTTTGCTACATTATACTTTAAAGTTATGAATACTAACACTTCTCCCTGTTACAGCACAGCCAGCAATCTAAGCTTCTACCAGAGTCCTAGAGGAAGGGGACACCTGCTCCTCAAGAGGTGACAGAACCCTGCTGTGGGGACGAGAATTTTAGACTTTCAGTTCTGCCTGTCATTCTTTATTCACGCATCTTTTGCAAGGGCAGGGCAGACCCAAAGTCTTCTGATCCAGCTCCTACCTGGGTGAACACATTCCCAGGCTCAGATCAGCTGGTGAACAGGCTCCTATACAAATAGGAGCCATCAGCAAAGCTCCCTGACTCCTGAGCACCTGAACAGCTCCAGCCCAGTCCCAAACCCATGACAGCAGCTCATCCTGACCAGGGCAACAGTACAAAGACACTTCTATCTGCCCCTTAGGGCTTGCCTCCAGTTGCTCTCTGGGCTCCCCAGGCTTTTCCCAGCAGCCCAGACTCCGGCCAGGCTCTGAAGAGCAGAATTTTTGCCACTCTGGCAGTCTCACTCTTGTCCCCAGTGCTGCACACACAGATCTGGGCAGGAGCACCTGCAGATCAGGCAGTGCTGATGACTCCAGGCTGCTCCAAAGGCCAGGGAGCAAGAGGCAGCTCAGCCTGTGAGGAAAAGAAAGCCCAGCTGAACCCAGTGAGATCCCAGTTACCCCAGTATGGATCTGCTGGACCATACACAGAGTCCCAGGCACAGCACTGACATCCGTGTGGCTGGTCCCTGCCCTGCCCAAGCAAACACACAGCCCTGCAGTGTCTCCCATCAGCCAGAAAAGAGCAACAGCAGATTTCATGTAGAACTGAGTATTGGATTGCAAAGAAAACATATTTTATCAACGATCAGGAACAAATCTGGCTGTATGAAAACAAATAAAAGGAGAACTGCATGGCAAGAAAAAAACAACAACAGTGTAAATCAAGGCTTGTAACTTCTGATTTCAATCACGATTAACAGCTGTCATTTCAAAGCTTCTATTTATGCCTCTCCTGCTACTGACAGAAGTTAGACAAATACTACTTACACAGCACTTCCATGTCACCCAAAGCATTAAAGGTGTTCGACACAGAGGAGCAAGACCTCTCCACCCCTGCATTGCACTTCTAACAACCACACCGCCTGCTTGAGCAGCTAAACAGGAGAGCAGCACCAGGAAAGCAAATCAGAGGTGAGATAATGAGGAGGAAGAATATTTACAATACACAAGTTTAGGCAGTTAATATGGAAAAAGAATTCACACCATGTGTGGACTCTGAACATTATTAATACAAAGACATTTTTCACCTCAGGGAAGAAAAATCTTGTTACCTGAGAGATACAATAAAACATTAGGAGAGGCTCTCTGTGTATGTTTTGATATATAATCTTATGGCTACCAATGCACACACTCCATGAAATTGCCAGCTGCTGAGGACCCAGGCCTACCTGCCATCATCCTGGGGTCCCACATCCCTACCAGAATATGAAGCTTTATTTCTTTTACCTGTATAGTAAAAGTGAGGTAAACCAACAAAGACAAGATCTTATCTTTTGTCTCCTTCCTACCTTTACTGAGAAGAAAAAGTAATTTTCCTGTTCCAAAATTCTTTCTATGAAAAATCAAGAACAAAGAGAATCATAGAGTCACAGAATGTGCTGAGTTGGAAGGAACCCACAAGGACCGTGGAGTCCAACCTCAGCCCTGCACAGGACCATCCCCAAGAGTCACCCCCTGTGCCCCAGAGCATCATCCAAACACACATGTATGTTTTTTCAATTTCTTGTTGACAAATTAAAAAAACCCTAAAATCCAACAGAACTTGAACAAATAACTACAAACAATTTCCTAATCAGCTCAGTGATACAGAACAAGGGTGTCTTTAACTTACTTATTCTACAGCACTGCTGGTCATTTTGTGCTGCCTCTGAGCTGATGCAGAGTCTGGTGCAGCACTTGCTCCATACACTGGAGTGGAGGAACTCATCCCCTACAGCCTTAAATGGGGGAGATCCTATGAAAGGAACAGAGCTACCCCCTTCTGCTCCTGGGGAGAATTTGGCTATTTAGCATTGTTATTACAGAAACACCAAGTGATCGTGTTCTGCTCTCAGTAGCAAGAGCAGAAGCAACACAGGCTAAGAATAAATAGCATCCTTGCCAAGCGGGGGTGGGGGATAAAGAAACGGGCATTTATTTCCAGCTCGTCTTCTCCTTCATTATATGCTTGGGCAACCTTAGATATACAGCACACAGAAGGTACTCTGAAGGAGCTCTGTAGCTCTATTTTATCTAAGTTTCACAGAGAATGCAGCCCATCATTTTTTCTGTGCTGTTTATACAGAAATCAAAGATAAATTTGGCATAAACTCATCACACCCCAGAATCATACATACATTATACACCATCGAAAGTGTAACAGACTCGCTCTGTTCCCCAGCTCCTGATAAGAGTGGTATGAAACAGCAAGCTGTTGGCAATTGCAGCAAATGAAGCGTATTTCAGCACACTTCAAAAGCTGAATTGCAAAAAAATATAGGCTTCTCCTGACCCTTTGCATTTTGATGGTTGCACAGTGAGAAATACGGCCTTTCAAATTACACCTTGCAAAGCTCTCCATTGTACCAATCAATCTCTCCCAGCTGCCTCCACAGCACAGGCTCTGGAGCAGCGCGGGGAGAGGAGCGACAGTCTGGCCAGAGCAGAGCAATCAGGAGGGGATCCATCTGCCCCTCCCAATATTTACTCAGTCCCGCTGATGAGCTTGGTTGTATCCCACCCTGGATCTCCAGGACCTTCCCTAGGCCCTGTCTAAGGGAAGCCAGTTTTTGTACAGTTAAAAACCACCTCTGAGGCACAGCTGCTTAGTGGCATATCCATCCATTCACCCATTCATCCACCCATCCATCCACCCATCCACCCATCCACTCATCCATCCATCCATCCATCCATCCATCCACCCATCCACCCATCCACCATCCATCCATCCATCCACCCATCCACCCATCCACCCACCCATCCATCCATCCATCCATCCATCCATCCATGCATCCATCCACCTATCCACCCATCCACCCACCCACCCATC
>JAWWTY010000045.1:9670236-9710729 GCA_035222235.1 Margarornis squamiger | reverse complement strand
ATCCATCCACCCATCCACCCATCCACCCACCCATCCATCCATCCATCCATCCATCCATCCATCCATCCATCCATCCACTCTCTGATCCATATGTGCTACAAGTTCTGTGTGTTACTCAGCCCAGTGATGCCCATTTACTTCTATACTTCTTGCTTTTTACATCCCCAAACCAGATTTTCAGTTTAATGGGCACAGTCACAACCTCTTACTTAAACCATGGAGAGCCAAGGTGGCAGTTTTACCCCAACATTCTGTGTAAGAACAGACCATTTCAGAGCACTTGGCAATGACGACTTTCCAGATCCTTGTTAGACTGTCACCAGCTCTGGTTTCAGTGGTGACAGGCACAAGGACCAGCCTGTGGCCTCAGGGACTCTGTGCCAACCTCAGCCCCAGGCCTGTGAGTTCTTGTTTCTGTCATACAGGGAAGGTCAGGAGAAGCAGGAAAGCAAAGGCAAATCCCACTTTTAATCAGATTCTCTGGAAAGGGAAGAGAATACAAATACTACCCCATTTAGCCCAGGGCGCTGATATCCAACTTCCTCAGGACTTTGTTTGGCCTCTGGTTGACTTTGAGATCTATAACTTCCTGGAAGAATACTTAAGTCAGAAGATAAAATGAATCATATGATGGAACAAAAGGCAAACTGGCCAGACAGAAAAATTCTAAGAGCGCTGCAGCTCCTCCATCTGCTTTAGTGGGGGGAAACACAACCCCAAAGTAGCTTCTGGAGAGTTCCACTTGCTCCACATCCACAGGATGGCTGCTCCTCACATGCAACGGAGATGCAAGATGGGATGAGACCTCTTGGGAACATCTAAAGAGGTGACGCAGCCTAAAAAAGACCAGGGTGACTGCACTTGCTTGAATTAAGTCATGGGGCCCACCATCCTTTTCTCCTCCATGCAGACCACTAACATGACAGCCAGCAAATATTACTGAAGTAAATAAATGTCTTGAAGGAGGAAATATCAGTATTCATGGCTGGGCCTCAAGATGCTTCCCACTGCTTACATAAAGGAGCCCTGTTATTTCAGCGTTCGATATAAGCCCAGAATAAATATTTAATAATTTGGTTGCATAAATAATGATTTGAAGGTTGAGCTATTGGCTTAAAACTATAATACTATTTTAAGCCGTTTAACTGCCCGGCCAGATAAATTATTCAAGACTTAAAAGTCATCCTGTGGTCTCTGTACAAGGAGAAAACTAGGAAGTTGTAACAATAATGACAAAAGCAGGGCAAGATCAATCAAACCACATGATCTCTAACACAAACAAGCAGCAATTAAGCAGCAATCAAGACCAATCTGACTGGGGTTGATGTCCTTTTATGCCAATACTCTCAGTCCAGAGAGCAAAATTTAATAATGTTTTGCAATTTATCAAGGGAACCATAAGTCTGCTCTCAGTGACTTGGCCAAGAGGCTATTATGATAGTATTTCTCTATAATTTAATAATGTAAAGGGGGGGAGGGGGAGTAAAAGCATTTTGACACATAACTCATGTCTGTACATATTGTATTTTCCTCTTGCTTGAATGATAGAAGCAAAAGTCATAACAATATACCTCAGGACCAATTTGTTAGCAGGAGAGGGGAGCTGAAGTATCTGGCAAAGAAAATCTATTTGAAGCATCACAGAAGGGAAGGGAATGAAGCATCTGAATTCATTAGCAGCTGACACTGATGTGGAGATGAGCTTAGTCATCACAAATAACTCAGGAGGAAAGCAAAGGGAGGAACTATTGTTTAAGTTGTTTAAATCTGGATTAGGAACTACCAGGAAAAGGAATGCTGAAAAATTGCATCCTTAAACCACAGTTTGACTTCATGTCTTCAATCTTACTTCATTTTTGCCCTGGACTAGTGTAATAAGAGCTGCAGCTGGCTTGAAAAATTCAGAATGCCTTCAAACTCCCAACAACACCAGCTTGTTGTTGGGTTTTGGCTTTGCTCCCCATTATTACTGGAACTTTTTTCTTTTTCCTTACCTCTCATCCTAAGAAATAATGTCAAATATATTGTGCACTGTGCTTTCACCTTGGAATACTTTTTGCCAATTGAAATAATGAATCCTCCTGCTTGCAAATGTCAAAAAAACCCTCCTGATAAATCTTGTAGTCTGTCCCTTACCAAGAGACCAAAGGTGATTTAATGTTTGATGATCTGATGAGCTGGTTGCCTCAGTCCAAGTCCAAAACCAGCTTCATTTCCAGAAAATCATTCTGGCAGCCAGTGCTATTAGTGCCTGTGTTGGCAGCCTGAGCAGACAGGTGGGATTTAGGGTGAGATCCATCACCTCCAAACATCATGGGGGCACAACTTCATGATTGCCACTGACTTCAAGGGAAGCAGAAGGGAGCTAGGTGTCTGCTGTAAGAGACTATTTCTGTACCTTATACTGATAATCCCCCCTCAATTTGTCTTTCATATGCTTTAAAATTGTACTAAGCTTACCCATCTTGAAAATATAGACATACCCCAGGTTTTATTATTAAGTGCAAAAAAATCTATAATACAGGACTACAATCAAATTATGGTTACTTGAATTAATCCTCATTCTGGCATTTCATAATTTGTAAAGTGCTTATTCAGAAAAAAGGTCAAAAATCACTTGGAAAAATATGTTAATGGCTCTCTAAGTAATGTTTAGACTTACTGAATAAATTTTCACACTTAAGTCACGTATAACAAGCATTACAAACTGTATTATAACTCGTGCTCTTCACACTGGAGAGCTGTGTGTGCATACATGTTACAGCCTCCCCACAAGACAGCACTGAAACACTTAGTTAAATTCATCTCAGCTGAGGGAAAAAATAAGCATATCTTTGCTGTTATGCCAGAAACATTTTAAATGTATGTTCTTATAAAGAGGAATATTCACCTGAATCAGGGCCTGGAGGAGCCCATTATTGTTCATCTCTGTGATTAAAAAACCCATCAGAAATGATAACCCAAATAACTGTCAAAAACCCCCCAACTTCCCCAAAATTCAATCCTAAAAAAATAATTAAAAAAGAAATGCAGCTGTAAATAATTGGAAATGAAGGAAGACAAAGCCCTGTGCTGATGAATCTACACGGAACCCCTTCTATGCTTTGAAATATTTGGGCTTTAAAATGACCCACAAGACTTAAAAATTAAGTATCAGCATGTGAAAATGTACCATATTACAGTTTAAATCAACCATTATACAGGCTCAGCAAGCAGCAGCACGCTCCTTCCATGCACTAAAAAACGTCAACTTCTCCTTGGTGAATAATAATTTGTGAAATAAAGCAGGCATGCAAAATATGGGTGGCAGGCAGCAAATGGTGAGATTTGGGGCACCAAGGTGTTTTAAAATTGTTTTTCACTTTTGCATCCAGCATCCCCTGAAATCTCAACAGATCAAAGTTTCGCAGACAAGGAAGAAAAAAAGCCTACAAAATTAATAACTATTTAAGTATTCTGTTTCATCATGATAACAAACAGATGGTTTTAATATTCTAGAGGCTAATTTCTGAACAATTAAAAACACAGCAAGACATTAACATCTAATGAAACATTTTAACTACCAGTATATGCATCTGCCATTAATTTCCACACAGTAAGGTCTTGGTTCTCTTCAATCTGTTCTTTATTAAGGAAAGTTTTTCCACTCTGAATTTAGTGAAGTAGAGAATTAACAACTGTTTTCAATCAGCAATCAGCATGATATTTCGCCAGTGTGCATTGAAACCGTCCACGCTATCAGACATAAATTTACTCCTATGATGGCTTTGATCTGCACACTGAGTGGAGATGTTAGAAGGGAACTCATTTTCTATTTCCATTTTCATTTAGAACATATGAATTAACCCCTCACAGATCTCATGTCCCTTTCTATCTACTTTAGATAAAGGACACCTACTTAAAATGTTGTGGCTTACACATTACTCACAGCCCAGCCAAAAACAAACTCATTTTTTTGAAACCAACGAGAGCATTCTCATGCAAACCATATGGAAATTAAACTCTTCAAAGGCAAGGAGAATCCTATATTTATGAGCTTCTAATTTATATTTCCTTTGCTCCTCTGTGATAAGAACACAGGGCAGTATTCATCAAAGTGCTACCCATGCAAACACTAGTTGCTACAAAAGAAAAATCTTGATGCCACGTTCACCGAGCTAATTCCTGTGTTCCCTTATCAGATATGCAGCTCGGAACTGTTGATGAATTTTTCTGTGGGTCTTCACCAATTTGGCAGGTTATGATTCAAATGAAGCCGAGCCAAATCCTTCCCTTGGCTCCCAGGGTACAGCAAGAGGCTGATGTTATTTGCTGTTTGTTGTCATCGCCTGGCTACTGTATGAATGAACCCAGTAAATAAATTCCTCGGGGAACGGCTCCAAACACCTCCCTGGAGGGCTGGAATAGCACACTCCCTGTGCATTAGTGTCTCTGACTTTCAAAAGGGTTAAGTGAGCAAGGAACTGGGAATGATTTTAACAGAAACCACATTCTGTCCAGGTTCCTGTTTTGCTTTTAATCATGTAATTTATGTAAACATGGAATTGCAAGGCTAAACTAATAAACATTGAAAAAAGCCCTGAGAAAACAGAGATTTAGGGAAGGAGCCAGCTGCAGGACTCTGCCTCCTGGATTCACTTTGTGGTGTTCAGGGGGGTTTCATGGTGCACCAAGAAGTGTCTGTACTCCAGCTATGGAGAATAAGAGACCCACATTGTAGTCAGGAGAAACAGGGCCAGGAACCCGGGTCTTCTACCTGCCCACTGATGCCCTGCCGACAGGGAATCAGCTGCTCCAACTCCCTCCCTCTGTTTTATTCCAGAAATAACATGCTGGGCTCAACATTCTTCCAACAATAGCTATGCATTTCCATAGAAATTTCCATAACAGACCACCTACAACAAAAACACATCCCTCTTGTGCCCTGCTCTGTGCGCTTGTAGCCTTCTCGAAGGCTCAGCCCGATCTTTGCCTCAGTACTTGATTTTTTCCTTTATTTAAAGGTTATTACAGGTTAAGGGCCAGATCCAGAGAGACTGAGAACACCCACAAACCTATTTGGAATGTGGGGTTCCAAAGCCTGGAACCAGAACGGTAGTTAGGTAGGAAAGGACATGAGAGATTAATAATTTCACTCCAAGCACTGTCATCACTATGAATTCCAGGGCTTAGGGCTGGGAGTTCCTGATGTGCCGTGCAAAGGCAGGGCTGGAACCTCACGGAAAGACAGTGAGCTGTGGGCTCATTTGATATCCACATTTGGGGCAGTGAAAGATGGCTGCAGTGGGGTCCCAGGAGATGCCAGATGGGATTTCAAGAGACCTTTCCAGCCAGTCATAAATGGTTCAGGGAAATGTGCACACTGAAATGACTGTACTGGGAGTTTGCCATGTAACCATTAGCTCTATAACCACCATTAATATACCTCGGAGGCTTTGCCTTATTTTTATATGTCAGACAGTTTCTGACTAGCACTGTATTTAGTGAGGAGAGCACAATATTAAAAAGTGACTTTCATACTTTTTATGCTCCAAGTGCCTGGATCTACTCTTGGCACACTACAAAAATAATACTTTTATGATTCAGTTTTTCCATGAAATATTTATAATACAAGTATTGAGTATGGAAGTGCCAGAATATTACGATTGCTGCACTTGAATTCCTGGAGACTGGGAGCTTTTGTTTGGTCTAGCGGCGTGAAGGAAAAGCGTCCTGCTAAACATCTGTCTCTCACTGGGGAACCACATGGGAAATAAAGACTTTGGGGCAGCACTGCCTGAAGTATTTGAGTGCCCAGCTTACCTACTGCAGTCTGGGAGCACGAAGGAGCCTCAGCATGCCAAAATCCCACAAAACCAGAGGAAGGTGCAGACCCAGGTGGTGCCACAGCCCAGACCTGCACCTGCATCCCTCCTGACATGCAGCCAGCCAGGTAACCCAGCCCAACCTTGCTAAAGACCCCCAGTGACCTCTGAAAGTGCTGCATGTGAATCGGGGCAGTGTTTCACTGCCCTTGCTTGGTAAAAGCCACCCTCACACCTCCACTGCATCTCCTGCGTGCAGCGTGTCCTTGTCCCACCTATCCAGGATATGCAGGACAGATTTGTCCCTTCCTCTCTGCAGCCTTCCTGTGTCTGAAGACTGTTATTGGTGTCCCCACTCCATTTCCTCTTTTTAAAACTAAATTACCCCAATACTTTCCAGCCTCTCTTGCAGGCCGTGCTTTTAGACTTTCTCCATGTACTGCACGTATTTCTCACACCGATTATTTCCTATTCTGAAGGGAAGCACCTGCAATATCCATCAGGAAACAGAGAATCATACAAATCATATAGAGATGAAATGTGTATTAAATGAAACACACAAGGATGAAACGTGCACTGAAAGCTGCGGTCTGTGTTCAGCCAGGTGACTGGGCAGGCGGGTTCACTTCTGGGTGTCAGTCTGGAGACACCTGAAAATACCTCAAGTGATCACCTGAAGTGTTCACAACACAAACCATTTGAATTTATGCCATTCTGCCCCTCTTGAAAGTGCTGTTAACTTCTTGTGTAAATAATACTGGATCTGTAAAAGATATTTCCTGAACAAAAGAAAAATGGCTACAAGTATATATGCAGCTTATAGAAGAGCTGTTCAGGAGAGGCTTTGTTAAGTTCACTGCAGCTTGATTTAGATCTCTCCTCATTCAAAACCTTACGTGGTCTTCTGCTAAATATTAAGAGCTTTCAGTAGAAACTTTCTTTCTTAATAGGTTTTTTTTTCTGACTTGGAGGTGCAGGGACAAAGTGTAGCTCCTCGTGGCGCTTCCACAGCTGGAACTCATCTGCTGTAAGAAGCTGTTGTTGAAGTGATCTGGAGAAACACTTCTCAAATCCATTTTAACAACTTTGAAAGATTGCTCAAAGATGCCCAACAGCCCTGTGTTCCTTGCCAGGCCCTTCTTCCTCACTGCTGCCTTTAGTTACCGCAGGAGCGTTGGATTAAATTAAAACTTAATTTGCTGTTAAGCGTCCTGGTTAAGCAATCTGGAACTGCAAAGGTTTTTCTGGTGTTCATAAACTTATTTTACAACAACTAAGACAAGGGATGATAAAAGGAGGTGCTGATGTTCCTGTGACAGGCTCAAGACTGGCTTTGGGAACTCTCCATGAACTCCAGAGGCAGGAGCGAGGCACGGGAGGAGCTGCTGGGTGGGTGAGGCTTCCCTTTAAGGCCCCCGAAATGCCAGGCTGCCAACCTCTGGCACCCCAGCAAACCATGGCAACAGCTGCCTGGCTCTGGAGTAATAAACTGAACCAATTTAATAGCTTTTATTGTTCTGCTGTGATGTTTGAGTGCAACCACTTCTTTCCTCCCAGGACTCCTGAGCCCGCAAGGGCAGCAATGAGAGAAGATCTCATTTACCTAAAAGCGCTTATAAATTTTTAATTTGCTTTAACAAGTAAATTAACAAGTCCCTCATTCAGGCAAGTTTTATGGCCTCTTGCCACTTGGGGAGGGCCATAAAAGTTTTATAGATAATCCAGAGCTACCGAGATTGCTCATAATAAATTGTCTGTTTCCTGTTATTTTATCAAACCATTGGGCTTCTAATGACTTAAAGTCACAGCTTCTTTATATCTCAGCTTTTTATGAGCCCGTATTTATAAACTGTAAAGAATATCTTAAATTATACGGGACTCCTGCTAATCATTACAAAGCCAGTTTTTTATTGGAGACAACCTTTTTGCTCACGCCCACCTAATAAACTTTAAGAGATTTAAGGGGAAAAAAATCTTTTTGGAGATAACTGATTGCACATTCTATTTTAAGATGTTGCTTTAGCCAAAGTTTCATTAAGGAATACTTTGAAGTGCCTGGGACTCTCTACTCTGATTTCTAACAGTTCTTGAAAAAGTTCTCAGGATACTCGGCACTTAAGGCACCATTTGCAAGCCTGGCTCTGGGACTGGGGCTTGGGAGGAGGCAGCACTTAGTGGAAAAACAGCATCTCTTCCCTCAGAGGAAATGCTTCCTGCAAGGCAAGCCTCCCTCTGGAGCACCACTGGGGATGGCCAGACAGAACCCTGAACACCCAGCTGTCCTCCCCACGTGGTGCTGGGAGCAGTCACACCGAAATCAGCGCTCGACTCACGGCGCGTTTAAACCACGGCCCCAGCATCAACCCAGCACCTTTTCCACTGAAGTTACCATGCTGTGCCAAGTGTTCACAATGCCCAGCCTTGTCCCCTGTATAAAAATGATAAGCAACAGAATCATTTGGGTTGGGAAAGACCTCTAAAATCATTGAATCCCCAAGTGCCACATCTGCACATCTGTTAAATCCCTCCAGGGGTGGTGACTCCACTGCTGCCCAGGGCAGCTGTGCCAGGGGAAAACCCTTTCAGTGTAAATATTTTTCCTAATATCCAGCCTAAACCTCCCCTGCTGCAACCTGAGGCCATTTCCTTCTGTCCTGTCACTTGTTATTTGGGAGAAGAGCCCAACCCCATCCAAAAAGGGAGAGAAGGCACCAAAGGCCGTAAGAGTTCTGTGGAAATTTGGGGTTTGCCTCAGTAACTACACAGAGCACAGGGAGGGCAGATTCCTAACAGAGATGAACCCCTTCACTGAGATGAACTCACCATCTTTCCCTTAATTTCTGACACAGGAATTACATTACAGAACTATAGGGAGAATCACTGGGGTGATGTTTACTGATGAACATATTTGGGGTGGAGGGGAAAGGAGAAGTGAATGAATAAAGCAGTGGATTCTGTCCTCCAGAGAGCTGAATACTGTGACTGGATTAAAACCTCTGAAGTTTAAGTTCTTACAAAGCTACAAGAAATGGGCACTGGGTTAATAATATAGCACTGGTGAAAATAATCACTATTTTCTGTAAATACAGAGCTATGAAAGCCTAAAACACCTTCAACTAAACAGGGAACATGGAACTTGCCTTTAACATTCCCCATTATCTTTTTGTGAAAGACAAGTCCGTGGAACTGGAAACTCCATTTACGCTGAAGGAGAAAAACACTGCAAGATAAGAATATCATCCTCCACTCAACAGAGCTTTCCTGCTAAATGGGAAATTCCAGCAGGATAGGCAGCTTGTAAAAGCTCAGGATGCTATTTTTCAGAGATGCAAGTGCTGGTGCTAAATCCTGGAATATGCCCATTATCTGAAGCACTGAAAGTGCTTGAAGTTTTATTTATTGATTTTTCAGTTTGAAAGTGCCATAGATTCATATCTCACAATACCAGCCCAGATTAAGATCCATTGTGTAATTACAACCATGCTCATGTACTTTCATTCTTCGGTGTTATGGTTACAGGCCAGTAAAAATAGACTGTTAAAGAGGCTGACCCTGTTGTTCAGACATCGTTGTACATTAAAGAAGAACTTGTTCAACTGAGTCTGGCAATAACTGTAAGTACAGTGGAAACAAAATAAGGAAAACAAGCCACAAACCCCTCACCAAATGACAATTATCTTGTGTTTCCTCACAGAGATATAAGTACATCCACAAGTGCAGGCACAGGCCATACACCAAATTCATGTTCTGCTCCTGCAAGTTCAGAAATTCTTGAGATGGAATGGAAACAACTGCAGAGCACCCCAGGGATCACATTTTTCCAATTTTCTGTAGTCCTTTTGGATGAAAGTCTTAACTAAGTTGAGAAGCAAAACTTAACTTTGTATGTACAAACTGCATTAAAACAAAGGTTCTTTTCTGCCTGCCACAGCAAATCTGAAGTCCCACCCATCTGTACTCACTAAAGATGCATCAAACATTAACCACTGCCTCATCCCTCAGTAAAAGGTCTTAAGGAAACAAGGACAGACATACAAAGACAACAAAGACACAATATACAAAGAACCTTTTATTTTAAGAGGCCTCCAGCCCCAAATCCTGTTATCTGCTCCCAAAGAGAAGGGACGTGAAATACAATTTCTGCTGACAAAAGCCACATATATTATCACCACCAATATTTACTAAGAAAGGACAAAAGGATCCTAGCTGAGAGAAAAGGGTTATTTTCTGTCCCCCACAGCTCTACCAACAGTGACCGTAGATGTTCTGCCCCATCTCTGAAATCTCCTCATGGATATAAATGGATGTAGAAGTGAGAAAGAAGAAATGCAGCAGAAGCCCTTTTTTTTCCAGAAGTCTCTGGAAAAACGCTGATTGCATCTGATCTCCAGATTTCTGTGACAAGAGTTACAAGTCTTTCTGACTCTGAAGAGCATCCAAACAGTCAGAAACTTATCTTGAGGGAATTGCTGTGGTTTCAAGATTCATCTGCTCGAGCCCTGGCTGTGGCTCTTATTTCTCTATAAACACACACACGTTACTTTTCCAACCAAATCCTTGCAAAAACACTTGCCCGCCTTTGCTACAAGACAGAAGATATTTCCATTAAACTAAGCAAACTCATCTCTGGTGCACCTAAGGCCTGCAGAGCTCCTAAGTTTCAGTTCACATTTCAGGTTAATCTTTTCCTTTCCTAAAGAACAGAACATCCTTTTTCCTGATCTCCCCGAGGGCTCAGTATTTGCAACATCAAACAGAACACACAAACCATTGCGCCCCCTCCAAAAGCCCATTATACTGTCAGCCGGCTTCCTAACTGCAACCAGGGGAGAAAGCTTATATACTGACTCCAGAGCTCCTTTACTGCTGGAAAGTGTCCATGATTTCTTCAAGCTACTGCTGCATTTCATTTCTCTAAAGAACTCATAATAAGACGGGCGACATTCCAAGAAACTAAAAAGAAACGCGCCCGGCTCTCAGCACTGCCCGTGTTCCCCCCGCCGTGGCTTTCCATCACTGGCAAAGGCCAAAGCCACAAGGCTCTCATGCAACACTGTCACTGACCCTCCTTAATAAATCAGATATTAAAACACAGCCACGTGAATTAGGCTGGAAGGAGAGAGAGGGGCAAATATCTGCTCCTGAGGATAATGGCGTGTCTTGTGGTGGATATAACATTCACCAAGCATGGGAAGAAAGGGGAGACTGGGAGGAAAGTCCTTATGGAGGCTATGCTGCAAGTTACTCGAGTTCAAAAGAAATCACTGTGTATTTATTATTTTTGTGATGAGAGACCAAGGCGTTATTCCAGGAGGAAGGCCCAAGCCATGGCTGTGACTGGGCTGGGATCTGGGTCTCAGCCTCCACGGCTCAACAAATGAACATTTGCAAGGCACAGGGTGAGCCTCAGTGGGAAGCGGCTGTTGGAGCAACACACTATTACTCTAATTCAGAAATTTTGAAAAAAGGCAGCAAGAGAATATAAATCAAAACCAAGGGTGTCTGTGCAGCTCTGCTGCATTGGGAAAAAATTACTTGATCTTAGCAGGTTTTATCAGCTATTTCCTTGTCTTCTTTCATTGTGTTCGAAGCGTTCATGTCTGTTTTGGCAGAATATTCACTGGTCTCAAACCTGGGTTAACAGGAGAGGGGTCTCCTCTCTTGCTGGAGAAGCTTGTCTTCAGGGACACATTCCCAGAGAGGCACAACCTGCCTTCCCCATGGCCCATCCCAATTGCCCCTCTCCTGCCACAGAGTGTGGTGGCTTCTCTCTGGACTTAAGACAGAGGCAACCCCTGAGCAAACCTGCAGTGAGTCCCCCAAAGCTCCCTGCAGCTCTCACCCAGAGCTGCCAGACAGAGGGGCACTAAACACAAACCCCAGCCAGCCAGCACCACCTCCAGCTCTTATCCCTAATTTTTCAGTTAATGGCTCGTGGTAAAGCACAGCTGACAGTGGCTGCAGGTCTGGCAGGTGATATTTACAGCTGAAGTTCCATGAAGTCAGAAGGCTATGTCAAGCTGCAGCATCCAAGAGATGGTAAGTGGAGCCCTGGACCGTGAGGAAATGGCTGGAGATCGGTTACAGCCAGGAGTAATTGATCTGTCTGAAAATACAGCCCAGGAATCATAGGATTAATGTTCAAATTCCAGCTGTGTTGCATTGTTCCCTTCCCTCCAGCTCTCCAACAACAAAGACATGCCTCCTCCTCTGGAGACCAGAAAACTTATATTAAAATCTTCATACAACTGTTGCAGTGGAGGCCCTGTTAAAAGCATCATAGGAAAAAAATGCAGGATTCATAAAGAAACCATCCTACAATTTCCTTTCGGTCTGGCATTGATTTCAAAGGGGCTACCTTAGCCAAGTGGCTTTGGCCAGCTCCCCTCCCTCCCCGGGCAGGGCTGAGGAGCAGAGCCCGGCTGGCTGTGGGAGCAGCACTGCCTGCACAGCCCGGCCGGGCACGGCGAACGGAGAGGGGGAAACAACACAGTGGGAACACTTCCAAACCTGCAGCTGTGCTGGCCCATTAAAAAGCTGAAACTCATTCTACTGTTCGACCTCATGCTTATCACCACATAACTATTCATCAAAGAAATTTCGGTGCAATTAATTAAATTATTCCCCTGCCTGTGCCACAGAGTCGTTATTCCAATATCAGCTTTCACTCGCACTCTCTTAAGCTCGTGTCTCTATGCCAAGTGACATCTCCAGGGCTGTCCAGCCTCAATAAAGCTTTGCTCCTCACCACTCACAGAGCCGATCATTCCTCTCTTTTATTGCCATTTATTTTCCACTAGGATTTTGCTGCCAGTATATTGGCAGGACTTCCAGTATATGGATGTAATGAAATCTACCACAGACACTTAACATCGGGTCAGGCTTCAGCTTGGCTCATGTGAAGCTGTAATATGATAAACAAATGCTTCCAGGAGGGGGATTTTATCTGCTCAAAACCAGAACATGGACTTCTTTGGTACCCAGACAAGAACTAGGAGGGAGTCATTTGAAAATCCATATGATAATTAGCTTTACAGCTAAAATGTGCTCCACATGAGAAACCTGAGTTACAACACAGGCTCCTCTGGATCTGTCAGGATCAACTTCTTTATACAGAAATCCCCTGTCACGGTTTGCATATTCCTCCCTTTTGTGTGTGTTTTTTGTTTGCTTGTGGCCCGTTTTGTCTCATTTTTAACAGCAATAACTCCACTGGCTCAAAGCACCAAAGCATGGGGGATTTTGGTGGCTGCTTTAGAGGCCCTGAGCTGACCTACCAGCAACCTGCAAATGGACATGCCTGGATGTCAACTCTTCCTCAGCTCTTCTGGAAATAATGCAGAACCTGATAGCTCTGAACGTGGTCTGTCTGTGTCTACTGCCACAATGATTTGTGGGATGGCACTGAAGCATTGTATCTGCATCTCTCCCAGGCCAGGTCAGGACTGCTGCCCATGGGATTACAACCTCAAAATGTGAATTACACATATTTGACAGTCACGTCCCAGGCACCTGTAAGGGACTTGAGGCTGGAGGTGAGAGATGAAAGAAATGAAAAAGGAAAATAAAATGTTACTTTTAGAAAGGGAAGGAAAACAATCAAAGCTTAGAACAGTTTGTATCTGGCAATGGTAAGTCTTGCACTACCTGGCAGGCTCTAAATCAATAATGAAGACATTCTATCAGAGAGGCTTCATTTCCAAGGCGAGTTAATGGACAGAAATCTCCTCCAGGCAATGGATGTAAAACACTAAACTGCCTGATCAAAGGGGTGGCATTTTTAGCCTGGTTTGTTTTTCTGTCTGAAAGAAACTTCTCCCAAGAGAAATGGAATTTTGCTGTTCTTCCAGGGCGACAGAAAAGTTTGGTTCTGTATCAACAACTGTTCTGATGCTTTGCTGGCCTTCCAGCTAATGTACTGGTTACAGGAATCTGCAGCATTTGAGTAAAGGCTGCAGAACCCAAGTGTTGTAAGACAATTAGGGGGAACCAGAACTGTCCTGGTGAAGGAGGCAGAACTTTGCCTGAAGAGTGTCTATCCTTAAATCTGTTTGCAAATACTTATTTATATACACACTGAAATGTAGATGCCTTGAATGAAGGCGAACAAAACCTGACTCCCTGCACATCCTCCACCTCATCCTTCTACTATTCCAATAGTCCAGGTTATCTCCAAACACGCTGCCATTTATTTTGTGGTTTTCTTGATTAAACAATCAGAGACACAGCACCATGAATTTGCAACGTATCCATTTCCAAGTGAATTTTACAGCTGTTTGGTTGCTGTTTCTCTCAATGCCTCTGACCCAAATGCACTGAGACCCCCCAGGGCACAGCAAACCATCAAAATAGTGCCTCACGACTCCCAAGCTGGGATCCTTTAAAAAATGCATTGTAGTATCAAGACTTGAGATAAATATCAGAGATACCAAATATACAATCTGTCCTTCACTTAACTGAGAGAGGGAAGGGGAAAGTCAATACCTAAACCAGAAACAGTTTATAACAATCCCACAGGAAGGCCACTTCAAACATTTCAGGTGCCAATCCAGGTACAACCAGAGCCTCCAGCTGAGGGGCTCAGCCAATGCACCAACTCAAACAGGCACCTGTGAGTTCCTGCACATCCCACCACCCCAAAGGTTCCCGAAGGAATTGTCTACTCACATCTCCTGAGTTGCCAAGAATAGGATAAAACAGATCAAATTATTATTACAAGAGAAGCTGCTCAGAAACATCCTTGCTAAAAACTGAAAATTCCAGTGAGCGTGAGACTCATCTGCCACCTATTCAGAGAAACTTGACAAAGTAGAGTGGAAAACCAGTAACTACCCCAGTGTTACCAGGATGGATCCTCAGCATCACAGCTCGTTAGAGCTCAGCAGGCTCAGGTAAATTACAGCACCCAGAAAGCTGCAGCCAAATCTCACCAACACAGGGCAGGTTGTTTACAGATTTCTTCTCTTCCCCAGGCATGGCCACAAAGGCTGAACTCTCTAATGTGCTCAGGAGTGTATTTTTCATTTTAAAGATGGGGTAAGTGTACAAAAGCACAATTTATTGTATGGAGAAAGGCTGCTTCACAGACTGATGGCCAGTCATACTGCCCTGCTCTAGGCTCACCCAGAGCCCCCAACTCTTCAAACACATTCCATGCTCAAGTGCAACCACAGGGCTAAGGAAGGGCTGTGATTTCACACTGCCCATCCTACCCCATCAGGGAAGGTGGGATATTGTCCCAGCAAGGCAGGTGAGTGGGAAGAGATCCCAGTGGCATCACCAACTGCCTCAGCTGAAATTCAGGCTCACCGTGAGCTTCATTAAAGGACTGCAATTAGAACAGGTAACACCTCACATCCAAAACCTAGACCCAAAACTCAGAAGACTACACCAGGCATTCTGTCATTCAGTAACGTAAGATCTGGCTTTGCCCCCCCCAAGCACACATCAATACTTCCCAAAGGAATATAATCTGCTCCTTGGATTTGTCCTTTTCTTGGGTCCTTTCCAAGGATTTCCAACATTTCCATTCTTTCTTAAAAATCAGTAACTGCTCCTGCTCTGACACAGCGGAACATTATGCCCCAGCTGTGGGCATTAGTAAAACAGGCTGGTCTACCAGGAGACAATGAAAAATCCACCGTGACCAGCACTGTGAAGCTTCCTGCCCCATCTTGTATCAACAATTTAGCTGTAAATATATATTAACTATTGCCTTCAAAACAACAACACTAGGATTCAGATTTCCAGTGTCCCAGATATTAAAGGAAGTTTGTGGTACTTTAAAGAAATAACAATGGATACACTTTATCACAGTTGCTTTTAATTTTTTGAAACATTTAATCCCATTCCAAAAGCTATTACAACATTTTCTTACATCTTCAATCCTCCACTTTCATGTTCATTATCTACCCTAATTTGAATATGGCAAATAGACTGTATTGATTTAGCCCAGAACAATCCAGTGCAGGACTAACCTGTGCCCTTCAATACCACGCTTTCAAGTATTTTAATAAAAGAAGGAGCCATATAACAGATATGACTGCAGATAATTCTTACCTTCTGTGTTACAAGTGCATCTGAGTGCATGTAATTCTGTATTTTTTTCATTTTATTTTACTTTTTAATAGGAAAAGCATAAAATTAATAACTCATGTGAGCAAATCCAATCACCTGTTCCCACTGAATGATCTCCTTCTCCCCTTGCACACGCTCCAGCTGGACAGTGCATCATAGCAAGCTCCTCTGGGCAGGAATTGGGCCAGATCTGGCAGATTTGGGGAATGATGCCTTCAGGAAGGCACCGTGGGTGGCAGCACAGGGCAGTTCATGTCTTCATGTCCATGTTAACTTTCAGTCATTTCGTACTGGTGCCAAGACCACCGTGCCCACCTGACCCAAAACACAGCAAACACACCAACTTCAGGAGCATCTGCAAAACATTTTGTCTGAAATAGTAGTGGTGGTGGTGACACGTGCCAATGGCTTTTCATCCTTCATTCAATGCCAGGGAGACACAGGGCAGGAACTGCCCAAGGCCCTTGTTGCAGACCTACAGGTAAAGCTAGGGCTCCATCTAGGCTCACACCAAAGGCTTTCCCAGCTGGCCAGGCTGAAAACAGGGCTGGCCATTCTGGGTGGTGAGAAAGGCAACCCAAGGCTCTGCCAGGCACATCTCTTCAGCAGCCCAAAGGAACTGCAGCTCCTGGATTATTCAAGGGATATAAACCACCTCCAGACCTCTGACATAGCAGGTTTTGCACCTTGTCACAAGAAGCAACTCTGGTCTAACAGCATACATAAGACACCAGCAGAGCAAATGTCCATCCCTGGGCTAAGCTCAGTGTGAAAAGCCCATAGCATGTTTGGTTGACTTTCTCATAAGTTGCTCATGTCAACAAAATTAATGTGACATTTACAACTATTTTGAGGATAAAATGAAGTTGCTTAAATTATTCTGCAGAAGCAGCGTGAGACAGAATTATTCAGTTGACAAAATCTAATTAGGTGTAAATTATTTCAGGTTATAGGAATTATAAAACCTTTCACAGAGAACTCAAACTCAAGGCTCAATGTGATACGGTGAATTAAAATGCTGGGCATCTGTTTGCCAGAGTTGGGTTTCAATCTGGGACAAAGTCACACAGGTAATTAACTTCTTCTTTCCACCAGCCACTGTGCCCAGGCAGGCAGAGGAAGCCATGCCCTATATAATATATATTTCACTACAGTTGAAAGGTTTTTTTCCTACAGAAGATCAGAAGAATTTGAGAGCTGGTCATTAGATGCAAAAAGCAGCTCTCAGTCTACACCCTGAGACAGAGCTGAAGCTCCTGATGCCTGGTGACAGCAAGAAGGGAATATCTGGGCAGGAAGCTCCCCTTCAAGCCTGGTGTCCAGCTTCATCCTTCCTCCAGAAAGTTTCTCAGTGGTGACACTGAGAAACATTTGAGCATGTGGTTAAGTTTAATAACCAACCTCTCTTTTAAGTGTGTACTTTGATGCCTTGCTCAGACAGGATTAGCATGTCCAGAAACCTGCCTAATTACCACGGCATTTGGATCTCCTGCTAAGACTAATTTTTTGCTGTTTAGATGCAAAAATGTCATCATTAACATCTACAAAGCCAAGCAGGGCACCTTTGAACCCAAACTATCAGTGTTTTTAATGGCTGAGAAGTTCCAGGGATGACATGGTGTCTTGTGCTGCAGCTATGGAGGAGGAAGGAATGATGAGCAGCTGTGTGATTAGATATTTTGGGTGGGAGGAGACAAGTGCTTTATGAGCTGAGCATCAGCTTTGCCCACTCACTGTCAGGCTGCTGCAGTGGGAGAGTTTGGGCATTGTGGGAAAGAAGCTGTTCCAGTTCCCACAAGAGGTTTAGAAATACACACCGGGATTTGACATGGTCCTGATTTTCCATTTAAATGCACCCCAATTCAACATGAACTGGTAGATCTCACAGGAGCTCAAACTACCTTCTCACACTTCTTGCCAACTCCTTGAACAAGCTATCACAATGAGGTGCAGATTATTTACCATTGCTCACATTCCCTCTGTAAGGATCAGAGAAAATTACTGGAAGTGAAATAGAACATTTGGTGATAAAGCCTAAAGAGGAGACACGTGAAAACCCCACACCCTTGATTTTATTCTATTTTCTCTTTCTTTTTGAAAAACTTCAGCTGTTCTGCTAAGCTCCAGCTGGGGCCTTTCTCAATGGATAGACACTGCAGCTTAGTTAAAAATGATATGCAATGCTATCAGCTGCTCTCTTGTTCCATTTCTCCACAGAATGCATTTCTTACACACTATTGACCACATTTCCCTGAAAAGACTGGTGAAAATTACATATTTTAAATACCACTTTTTCTGCTACCTCAAACAACAGACAGTAGCAAGTGAATTGGGAAAAAACCAGTTAAAAACCAACAAAAAATAAACATGGGGAGAACATGTGTACATCAAATGCTGAACAATTATTTGCATGCACTGACTCCCATCAGGAGCTCTTCACTTGTTCAAGAGATTTCATAAATAAAGCTTCATTCTTTGCTGCTTCATGAGTTGGACTTGATGATCCTTTTGGTCCCTTCCAGCTTGGAGCACCCTGTGGCTCTCCCTGCAGCCAGAGGAGCTCATGGGGGAACAGGAGCATTTGGGACTGAGCTGTGATGTGGCCCCCGTGTCACGAAACCCAGCTGGCTTCCCCAGCTTCCCTGAGGGCCCCACACTGAAAATCTTCTAACTTCAGGCTTAACTGCAAAGAGGCTGGAAATGCCAAGAATGGTCTCAGATCCATCTGGGCAGTGTCAGTACCCCTATGTGTGTGACTCAGTGGCACATTCCAGAATGGAATGGGACAGGACAGGACAGGACAGGACAGGACAGAATAGAATAGAATAGAATAGAATAGAATAGAATAGAATAGAATAGAATAGAATAGAATAGAATAGAATAGAATAGAATACTCATTTTGAAGGGACACACAAAGCTCATCTAGTCCACTGCCATGGGCCTTCTTCTCCTTCCCCCAGTATATACACATATGTGTGTGCATATATTTATTTATTTATTTAATAATCAGTCCTACTACGACACCGAGATAACAGGGAAGATAAAGTCAAGGCAAGACAAATCCACCACTCCATGTTTCTATCTTTGTAACAAGAGCTGGTGGCAGTGACAGAGATCTGAGGATAAACACAAATCTGCCACGGTTCACTAACCTTCACTCAGCAGCGATTGATAACTGTATTTTTAAGTGGCTGCAGGTATCAGGCTCAGCTTTGGGCTCTGTATCTCTTTCTCCATCGTTTTTGTAAGAACATGCTGCAATAGTACAGGACTGAGGGACCAGGCAGCTTCTCCAACACCTCCTGTGTTCATGGCAGGACTGGAGATGGCGATGGGAAAAGAGACTATCAACCCAATTTCCCTGCCTCAGCAGAAGCAGCACGGCTGATGAGGACAGGAGGGCTAAAAGGAAAGGAAATTAAACCCAAAACAAAGCACAGAGCAGGAAAGGGCATTTGTAACTACAAAATGATTCCCTCACTTTTGTCAACGCTCACTCCCCATCCTGTAAGAGTTAAGGCTGCCAAGTAATAGGCACAGTGGAGTTTTCCCCTGGGTGGCAGCCAAGGCCACTCACCCCACTATTAGAGGCCTGACAAGCTTTGTCAATGCAATCTACTGAACGCTGTGAGTGACAAGCGATCAATATTCCCCACTCTCATGGGTCATCACAGGTGACAGAGGTCTAAGTAATAAAACAGCCCTGGCTGCCTCCTCTAACTTAAATGCTTCCCCAGCCACAATATTTCTTTTTTGTCTGAGCGCCTCTAGCTAAATTCCTCCCAGATCGAACCATCTGATGGGGCGCAGGTTCTGAGGAATTGCAGTGTGTGGGGATTGCTGCTGGCCCGGGCAGGCTCAGCAGACACAGGTTCAAACAACGGGAACTGAGGAGCTGCAGTGCTGTGACCTGCCTGCACCAGCCCCTGTGGCAGCCCGAGCCACGGGGACAGCGCAGTGGCACCAAGCCCCTGCCAGCCCCAGCCACTCCCCAGCTCTGCCACCCTGAAAACATTCACCACAACATTCCTCTTTGCCCTTCTTTGTGAGCTGTTCTGAGAATTACTGGGAGGAACTAGAAAAAATGGCATTATGGTGTCAGAAGAAAAAGATGCTCTGCTGTAAATCTGAGGGAAGTGTTGATGGGACTGAAGTTCATGGGGCTGTTGAAGCATCTGGAAACACTGACCAGGCAGTTCTTTACAGCAGGAAAAAGCCCTCCTCCCTTCCAAACACAACACACTGGAAAGGAGTGTGTAGATTTTATGGGAATCCACTGCTCCCTTCCAATTGCCCACACTTACCCCTGCCAAGGCACGTAGCTCAGATTCCCAGGATATGCTGAGCTGGAAGGGACCCCCAAGGATCATGGAGTCCAACCCTCAGCCTTGCACAGGACCATCCCCAAGAGTCACCCCCTGTGCCCCAGAGCATCATCCAAACCCTCCTGGAGCTCTGGCAGCCTTGGGGCTGTGCCCACTGCCCTGGGCAGCCTGGTCAGTGCCCACCACCCTCTGGGGAAAGAAGAACCTTCTGCTGAGATCCAACCTCAGCCTGCCCTGCCCCAACTCCAGCCATTCCCTGGGGGCTGTCCCTGGTCCCCCCAGAGCAGAGATCAGTGCCTGCCCCTCCTGTGCCCCTCCCCAGGAAGTTTAGTCTGAGACCTTGTGGGACAAGCGGGGAGAGCTGGGCTGGATTTGTTCCTGTCCAGCTGTGTCCCAGACAACAACCACAGAGATTCTCCTATTTTTCTAGACCCATTCACCATTAAAGAACTTGTTCTTACAGCTGTACGCTCAGGAAGAGCTTAGGCTTCAAAAAAAGCAGCCATTTACAGCTCAGAACACAAATTTAAGGCAGATGAGGAAAAAAAACTCGTTTTAGTCCTTATGAAAATTCTACCCCAAATTCCTGCTGTCAATAACCATTATGGACACAAGCCACCAATGCCCATCTGGGATCTGAATGTTGTCCAGTTTTTTCAGATGTTTAGAACCAGTTTTTATTTGGAATAATCCCTTCAACCAAACAGCTTTGCAAACACTGCGTTTCACTACATTCCTGGGAGACAGGCAAGGGATACGCACCAATTAATGGGGAATAAACGGAGATGCAAAGGAGAGCCAGAGGCACAACTGGACACAAAACCCAACGGGTAGGTAATTTCACACTTTAAACTTTGAACAACAAATATGTCCTGGAAGAGAGTCTCTTCTAGGGGATGACTGTCAGCTGTAAAGTTCTGTTTAAACAGGTGGTAGGAGGATGCTGTGCTGTTTGGAAATAATCGGTGCACTGTTTACACATTACTCTCAGTGACCTAAGCCAGGATAAAAATAGACTATAATGCTCCAAATCTGCATTTTTACACATCTTCATCCTCTTTCATTACAAAAAGCAAATTAAACAGCTAATTCTACTTAAAACGTGCATTTATTCTGCCAGTTATCTATAATAATAATTACAAAAGTTTTCTAAATTCAAAAAAAGCAACCCAGTTACTTGGGCCACTGTGGTTCCCCCAGGTAAGTCACTGGAGCTGAAATGCTGGATCAGCAGGATTTTTTATCTATGCATGGGGCACTTGACCTGGAATGACTTGAAACAGGAAAAACAACCCAGTATATGGGTCTATGTCAGAATCTTTAAAGGCTACCAAAGAAATCATCTTCTGTCCTAGAGAAACTGGGTTCTTCTTATGGAAAAATATAATAAATGGAGATGGGAATTCTGTGGCAACACCTTTGGAATACACAGAAACAGATGAGGAAGCACATTCCCTGAAGGAAAACTGCCCTAACTCTCAGGATAATATTAGATGTCTAATAAAGAAAAGGTCAATATTCTAATGTAGGATTTGGTTCTCTAACACACTTGACTACTGGCCAACTCAACCAGCTGGACAAGCAGTGGAGAAGAGCTTGTGGGAAGGATCTATTTCAGACCAAAGTAATCTTTTTAGTCACTAAATACAGCTGATTTTCTAAGTGATTAGATGAAGGCTTGGCCGTTCCCGCATCAATGCTGAGGAAAGGCTGCAGGACAGGAGTTGTACTGAGATGTGAACCAGCAGATAAACACACAGCCAGCCTGGAGACAGCCCGTGGCGTTCCCAGGATAGGGTGATGGAGTGGTGGCTGGGAAGGGGAAGTCAGAGTAAGAGCAGAACAACAAACCCAGCACTTTCTGGCAAGCACTGGAGTCCAGTGAGTTCTGTCTGAGGTCAGGTCAGCTGTAAATGGATTTTACCAGCAGGTTACAGAAGGAGAGCCACGTTTCACTGCACACCTGCCCTCCTGCTCCTGCTGTTCCTAAAACACCCATTTTACACTGCACTGTATGAGCTCCAGGCTGCACATTCTCTCTGTTTTTCAGGAATAGGTTCCTCCTCATACAGGAGTTTAGATGCAGATAAAACACACAGAAATCAGGTGAGAGAGAAGTAAAAAATGTGAGGCTTCATTTCTTCTCTCCAGAAGTTTACTGCTATTCTCTCCCAGTCAGCCATCCAGCTTTTTTTCCCCTCTGGCCTCAGAGGCATTTGACTTTCTCTAGATATGACTCCAGAGTCATTTAAAAATAGAGAATGAAAGCAGTATGGCTACAATGATCTGATAGCATCACATACAGCTCTTAGTCTAATTTATTACTCATGATGTAGTCATTAATGTACTCTGAACATGCACTACACACTCCTCTCTAATGAAAAAGTAGATGGGGAAGCTCATCCAACTTGCTTCAGAAAGTTGTGTCCCAAGAGACTTAAATGTCATCTACCCTTAGATTTATCCAAGGCTGAAGGAGATATTTTAAAACATATCTTCTTGTTATTCTTTTAAAAGATAGTTCCCTCAATGCTGAGCCTTGAAAGTTTAGCAGTTCTTATTACTGAGAGGGAACTAAACGAAAGCAATTGGTGTAATGGTTGTTACACTGTGGGTACAACTCACTTGCCATGTTCTGTTCTCATCCACTTTCATCTCCAAGTGTTTATATGAGCAGGAAAAGTTACTGCGATTTTTCTTCTCATCAGCGAGAAGAGAAAAAACCTGGCAAAGCCAGACTGGGGAAAGCACAGGGAAAGAACCTATGGAAATGAAAGTCATTGGGACAAATTCAGATGGCACTCTGGGAAGATAAGAGGAACTGCAGAGACAAAAAGGCAACACAACCCCCATCCAAACTCCCAGCAAGGATGGTCTGTAATTGGCATAACACTGACTAACACGGGAAAGAAACTTTTTTAAAGCCGTCACACTTCTCATGACCCCACTGATCTGCTGGTGCCTCTGGCTACAGAAGCTCCCAGCACACACCATGTCTGCAGGCTCAGTGTGCAGCCACGGCACTGGGATCATCCCCGTCCTCTAGAAATCCTATGGAAAGCTCAGGGCTTGGGAAATCATGGGCTACAGGCCCCAACAGTTCAACAGAGACAACTGCTAGGGAAGCACAAGGCTTCTTGGGGCATGAGATAGAGCACACCTAAAAAAAATAATAATTAAAAACCCCAACAAAACCAAAATGACAAGAGAAATATAAACTCTGTATCCCAGAACCATGGTAGGTCGTGCCTCAGCATGCAGTGAGAAGGCACATCATTCTTTTGGAGAAAGACCAACTGCAAGGAAAAACAAATGAACAATAGGTGAAATAAATAGGTATGTGAGCCCGGAAAGTGCTCAGTGGGAAGTGCTGTTTTCATCTGTCACGCCTATAAATCATCCATCCCTGTCCTGTCCTTCAGGCACACTAACACCACCTGTAGCAGAACCACAGCTCAACACTTTCTGCAAAGGAAAGAGCAATATGGATTATCTGGATATGATGTTCCCTTCTGCATGCTCATTATGGTGCTAAAAGGCCAGCAGAAATATTTAAGATGAAGAAAGTCTTCATTCCTGTCTGGTGAGCACCTCTTCATACTTACCATGCTTTATCAAGAAGGTTAACTGCAGTGTAATTTTGTCAGCATTTCCACTCCTTTCTAAAGGATTTAAATACTCAAATCTAAACATGCAACTCAAAGATAATTTTAACCTGCAGGATCGTAGGCTGGGGGCAACTTTTTTTCCTTTTGTGGACGCACAGCAAATCCTTACTATGAATTTAGTCTAGCAGTTCATTTCTTTCTTTCAAGATGTCATTTATAAGGAGAAAAAAAAAGACAAAGCTCAAGTTATTTTGAGCGTAGGAGCTTGGACACAATAACCACAGAGCCAGACTCCACCTCTGTCTGGCCGCTGATTTTCCTTTGTGAAACCCTGTCTGCTACCCTGGGAGCTCCGGGCTGGGGGGCAGCCCAGCACTCCTGCTGGAATCCCCTCCAGGAGGACCACTGAACGTGCTGTGTTACTGTTCACTTTAAATGTCTTTCAGGTCCATGTTTACCTAAGATAGCATTATTTGAGCACATATATTTGTGATCCAATTCACCTGGAGCCCCGCTCAACCCTACAGGAATCAGACAAGGACGTCCCATATGGGGGCAAGGTAGAAAATCTCCTCCAATGCAAACCACCTCTGACCTCTGCCTTAATAAATTCTTCTGCAAATGACTGGGCAAAGTCCTGGAGCCTGTGTGCAGGGAAGATAAACAGCCCTCTTTGTCCTCGGGGCCAGAAGTGCCCATTGTATGGAGCTTGCCCAAAGGATTAGCGCTGCCACGATTATTTGTGTTATATGAGCTATTTCAGGAGCTAATTGACCCCGGCACAAAAGCCGGGTGAGAAAGGCTTTTGTAGCTAATAGAATGAGCAATACAGAAAAGGGTAAGGTTCTCTGAGCAATTGGGCCACAGTATACAGACACTGACTCAGTTTTAGCTGACAGCATCAAGCAGGGCAATCTAATCTCCCCAGTTAGCACTAAATCAGCCTTGTATAAATGAGCCCATGACAGAACACGGAGAAATGGGACTTGCTAAAAGGATAACTGAGGATAACTGCCTTGTGAAGCATAAATATTGAAGATGTTGGGAATCTTTCATTGCTCCAGCTAAGCATGGCTGGCAAGAGCTGTACAGGCAGAGCCTTTGGATACTCACATCTGCTTTTTGAGGGAAGGGTAGTAAATGTCAGTGTGTACCTGAGGTATTTTGATATTATAGATATATAATCCCTCCCCCTCTGAAATGCTTAATGCCAGGGAAGGTATTGACACCGAGAAACTCTGACAAGACACAACCATTGAATGATAAAACAACAACAGAATAAAGCAAAGCCATTTTCTCCCGGATTATGGACATGAGAAGGAGGGCGGACTAAGGCTGTAGTATAAGATCATCCCAAAGTAAGCTGATCATCTCCAAATTCACTTGTGAAGAATCACTATGGTTGGAGAAGACCTCTAGGATAGTTGTGAAGAATTATGTATTTAAGGGGGGAAAGTGAAGCTGAATTTAGAACTGAACATATTTTTCTTGGCATTTAGTCACCACTCAGGAAGGCTGGTTTTATTTCAAGTTCAAAGCTAAACAGACATAAACGATACAGCGAAAAAATTAACTCACCCTGACCTTTCTGAAGCCACTGGAAAAGCTGCTGCAACATAATTCACTGCACATTCTGCACTAAATATAGTGCACAAAAGAACACAGCCTTGTAAATATGCAAACAGAAGAGAAATAATCATATTCATCATTTATTCATTGAACCTACATGGACCCCTCATTGCACTATCCAAGGCCACCACAAGCAGAAAGGAATTAAACAGCACAAAATCCCGGTCAGGAAAAGCAGCAGAATTTATAAGTGCTTCACAAATGGGGTAATGAGGCAGAGAAAAGAGAAGGTCTCTGTGGACAGACTGAGCCTAAGTCAGAGACAAAGTCAAGTCCACGTCTCCTGCGCTGATACACTTTCAGTGTCGGATTATTATTCCCTTCATGTGCTTCATCAGTTTTAGTGCCCGTGCCAAGGAGGAGCTCCCTGCCTGAATGTGTCCCAGCCTTTCCATGAAGAAAAGGCTCTCCAGACCTTTCTGCAAGTCTTACAGCACCATTCTGTGGATCAGCACAAGGAGAGGACGTGGCAGCCCCTGCAGCTCCCACAACACAGCATGTCACTGTGATCTCCAGGATGCTTCCCACCGTACTCCGACAGACCTTCAGCTCAAGACACCACACCAGGGGTGTTTATCTGGGAGACACCTTCATCTCCAAGGTCTGCATCCATAGCTCACAGCCAGCAATTGGATGCTTTGACTCTATCACACACCTAATGGGCACACACACCTTTGGGCATGACCCTGTGAATCTACAAAGCTGAGAAGTGCTTTGAACACATTCTCGCCCCCACCGACATCAGACAGCTCAGCATGAGGCCACAGCAACCAACACACCCTAAATGCTGTTTATGAAGTCACCTTGTCTGATAATTATTTTTAATCATCTTGTGCAGAACGGTGGGTTCTGAGTGAACAGCGATGTGGGTGGTGATCACACCTGCCTTAGCACACACAGGATCCACGGACTGTTCCCTGGGACAAAGGGAGTCACAGATGGGTTAAAGTCACTTATTGTTCCGGGGTCTCTTCAAACAAAGCAAACCTACTCAGCAGAGGTAATTTTTTAAGCACACTTATTTCCATGAAGCAAATCCAGTGTGTAATTCCAGGATTAGTCCGGAAACTAAGAAGCTTTCTGCTTTCAGCAAAGTTAGTTTCCATTTCAAAGTTTAGTTAGGCCAACTGAAGTTAATCAAAACACGGAATTTTGCAGTTTCACATATAGGGGTACACTTACTATAAGCAGAGACATTAACAAAATAAAATACTTAAAATTGTAACGGATTTTAATACTTACAATCCAAATGGATGAGAAATAGGAAGAGGAAAGGAGGAGTAAGTACTAACGTGTGTAGTCCTCTCCAGCCTCACCACCAATACTGGAATCCTTGTGGGAGAGGTTTTACAGGCCATGAGATTCATGAAGATCAAAAAAGATCTATTTCTAATGCCTCTGGAGGCATTAATGCCTCTAAAAACATTGGATGAGAATGCCAAAATCTGAGAAGGCTCCTACAGAGCACCAACACGTACCTCAAACTTTCAGGAAGGAGAAGGGAAAGAACCAAAACTGGATTTATCTGAATTTGGATATGAGGCAAGAAATACCACAGTTGTTTAAAACAAAAATGTCTTGGATTCACTGTCAAAGTTGGCACATTTGTAAGAATTAAGGCTCTGCTTTTTTTATGTGTATCCTTCTATAATCAAAACCTCAACTTTTAAAAAATAACCCAGACA
This sequence comes from Margarornis squamiger, assembly GCA_035222235.1. Lineage (NCBI taxonomy): Eukaryota > Metazoa > Chordata > Aves > Passeriformes > Furnariidae > Margarornis > Margarornis squamiger. Next base: position 9,683,601 of record JAWWTY010000045.1, on the reverse strand, counting down.
CGAGCATATGCCTTCTGTTCCCTTAAACTTTTCACAATTCTCATAGAAAGTGCTGGAATGCCCTGTCTAGATTTTAAAAAAAAGCATTGGTGTGCTTTTCTACACACCCAAACCAACGGTATCACTACTTATAATCCTGTTTTAAACCAAGAAATAAATAACACTCAAGACCAGTTTTTCCTCCTAATGATAATATTATCATAAATTTTAAGCAACTAAGGAGTTCATAATGAAAATATTTGGCAATCCTAACTCTCCAAATACCTCAAATGAAATCACATCTATAAAATAAACTACAGCCCCTTTCTTGCATGACATCTGGTTCATCAGCTGGAGTGGCAGAGGCAGCAGGAATGTGTAACGCTGGGATTCTCCATGCCCATCTCTGCAGCACAAGGCAGCTGCAGAGTGAACCCCTTCCAGGTGCCTCCTCCAGCACCTGCATGGACCAGGGCAGGGACCTGCTGGGAGCTCCAAGCAAAAGAGGACCATCAGTACTGGGGACTACAGGCTCTGTGCTCAAGAGATTTATAAAATGTTATCCCAGCAGACATAAAGCACAGTATGGCAATGCAAATATTACAGGTGGGATTTTCACCAGGGTGGATGTGTCTTGTAGTTCTGCTTCTAAATTGCTCACATCCTTTGAAACATCCCATCCTTATACAGTGGTAAAATAATCGCTGAATAGAGTGAAACAATTAAAAAACTAAATGGAAGAAAATAAGCATCTACTCTTTAGTCACTTACTGATGTCCTACAGATCACTTCTTTGGTGGAATCCAGTCTCCTAGAGAACAAAAGAGCTTTGAACTCAAAACTTCTCAGAAAATTTACTGGCTTAAAACTCCCCAAAGAGCAGATCTGTCACAGGAAGGAGCCAACTGCTGCTGCTCCCTCTGCACTAACCAGGGAGCTCAGCGTGATCCACCACTGCAGTTAATGTTCTTCTGCCTCAGAGGTCTCCCTGGAAGCTGCAAAAGACTGCTCATTTTAGGTTGCAAACACTGTTAAGAATTTTGGGAAAGGCCTTTTCAGTCCCCTCTGTGGTCTGCAGGCTGCACACCACTCCACACTGAATTTTCCTGTGCACTAAGGTGATGGTTTCCGAGAAGCTCAAGACCTTGATGGCAGGTTACACAGGGTTACTTAAGGTTTCCCACCCTCATTCCAGCTGTCTCAAGCCTACAGGGTAAAGCTCCCTTGGCCCAAAGCAAGGCCAACTTTTAGCCTGCTCTGTTCAATGCTGAGTTACCAACTGCTCACTGTGTGTCTCCAAATCCAAGGTATAAACGCACACCCCACGGAATGGCTTACATTAGTGCCATTAATTCCTACTTTCAGCATAATCCTTCATCTGGGAGTTATTCCAAAACATAGGAGTTAATGACACTAATATAAACCATCCCAATGTAGCATGTGTTTCTTTAGCTTTTATTCCCATGACTAAATGTCTTTTTAATGCACTTTTATTTACCGTGATGGAAATAGTTTTTCCTGCTTTACTCCATCAGAAGTCTGGGTCTGTCACATTAACCCTTTTCTGGGCAAAGCTCTATAGACATATTTCCCATTATGACTCCCAAATTAAAACCTTCTGCTGACATTCCAGCAGTGAACTACAGCCCTTTCAAGTGCTGAAAGGCCTAATGGGAACCCTGCAAAAAGGGACAGTAATTGCCCCAGCAGGCTACGGAGTCTCCTGGTGCCAGGGTGCCCAGTGCTCAGCCAGCCTTTGAACGGGAAGCCTGGGAACCTGGGACTGGAGAGCTTTGGGATTAAGGACCAGGGCTGCAGAGAGGCTCTGACCTCCTGGTGCCGAACAGCTTTTGGTTCTATTCCCTGACAAGACTTTTAACCAACCTGAGGAGAAGTGGGGAATGAAGTGCCTTTGGATTTTCTCAGAGGTGTAAAATACGGGCAGAGGGGGAAGTGGATTAGAGGGATGAAGGAAAATAACTGCTATTCCCCAAAGAAGGTATGGAGAAATTCCTGATGAAAAAGTGTTCTTTTATTGGAGGAAGTGGTCGAGGAGGGGAAAAGCACATAAAAGGAGTAATGAAAAGAAAGCAAAGTAGGTTATTTTGTCTCCAGTCTCCTTCTTCCTCCGCTCCCATTCCCCCATCCTGTACTGGGCCTTCCAAGCTGCACTAACTTCACCCTGCTCTCCTCGCCCTCCCAGGCTGTAACTCCCCCACTGCCTGGCACTTACAAGAACTAAATACCTGCAGGCAGTGAAGGAGATTTACTTGCCTGTTGAAGCCCCTGGCCCTGCTTTAGCCAAAACCCACACTTCCCTCTTCTCCCCCTGGAGGAGAAGCAATTTGAGCCCCTCTGCCTCGGAAGAAGAGGCTCCCAACATGGGCAGTCCATGCCCTCAGTGCTGCCAGAGGGTCTCCAGCACACTGTGCACCTGCCACCTTCTCCACCTGGATCAGCAGCTTCATTCACTCTTCCCCTGCATCCAGAAGACAAAGCAAGACCTTAAAGAAGGCAGCTCTGGACGGAAGGACCAGGACTTGAATCCTCAGCTGGCCCCCATAGACCACAGCCAGGCCCCGGGTGAAGGGCCACCTACACTGCTGCATTCTTGAGTTACCAAACAAGCAGGTAGAGACAATAACAGGCACCAAATGATTTGGTTCCCCAAATTTTCCTCTCATTTTTTTCCAAACCCTCCCTGCTAAGTTCACTTGTCAAATCCTGTTGTGTTGTCTCATGTCCTCCTTCACTGCTGCTGAGCACAGGGCAGTGAGGAAGAGCAGGCAGGAGAGGGAGGGCTGAAAAAAGCCTGAAAAGTAAAACAAAAGCAATTTGCCTCCGAACACTGCAGTAAGGAACAAAGTTTAAACATTCTGAAGTGTTTGGTTCTCCCTTCCAGCTTACCTAATGCTGCTCAATAGGTAATCTCCTTTTTAAAGCCTTTAAAAGGAAATACATAGAGCCACCCTTAAAGTGCCCTTGGTGTTTTTCTAGAATGCATCGATAAAGGAAATACCTTCAGGCAGTGACACTGCACTGCATTAACCCAGTAATTCATGGACAGCACTTCTACAGAGTTACACACTGTATAAATACACAGCATATGAGCAGCATAAACATGGGACAGCTGCCAAAATATAATTCTGTTTCATAAATCTGAGATTTTTAAAGAGTCATAAATACAGGGGGACCAGCTGCCCCCAGAAGTCAACAGACTCGGGCCTAATAGATGGATTTCAATAAATTCAGGCTAAATCCTTACTGCAGAAGATGTCTATTGATACCTTCTGCTAAGACTTCAAAAAGCACAGAAGTGTTTTGAGGCTCTCCCTTTTTATTATGGGAGAGATCCATTTCAAAAAAATTCTCTATTAAGTAAATTCCTCCATCTGATTAGTTTCTTACAGTAAAGATCATTTACCCCTTGGGTTTAGATTTGGAGCATAAGAGGCTGAGACTGAGATTTTTGTGGGGAACAGGGAGATTAAGAAGAAGTAAGTTTTTAATTTAAATAGAAAATGTTTTGAATATTAACTGGTTGATCTGAAGGTTCAACAACGAGCGCCGTAGGCAAAGAGCTTGTTCTTTGGCACAGACACCCCTGAGGGTAGGGGGAACTCAGAGGGAGGGCAGGAATGCAAACCTCTAAACATCACAGATCTGTCATCACAACCACCAGAAAATCAGTTAGCATCAGTATGATTTTAATTTTGGCAGCGAGATAATAAAGCCACAGTAAGGGTGAACATAGTGAATTCTGACAGAAAATGAGAGGGAGAAAGAATAAGATGTGAAAGCAAATCTAGTTCTTCTACAAGACTAATCTCAGATACAGAAGTTAATGATAAAAACATGTATTTCTACTTAAGTGGTTTTCTCTTACCCATTAGAAGTTAAAATGGAACCTACTCAAAAGAAACAGCTTGTTAAGAACATCACATCATGAACATTCATGAGCATTTTGCTTCAGTAAAGTCCCCCTGGTTTATCTGGGGCTCTGGAGCTCCAAGGGCCATTCCTTGTTCAAGGCAAGCCTGGCACAGGTGGAAGGTGGCGATTCCCTCAGCCACGGGGCCTGGCCTTCACTGGCAGCTCTTTGTACCAGGCTGGAGCACAAGTGAAAAGAGCCATCGTAAAACCAGCTTTGAATTATTCCAGCCCGAGATACTCTCTCCTTACAGCCCCTGCCTCTCCGTACCCCTGGACGCTGCAGCTCCAACTACACAACGGCTGCGGGGGAGTGTCGGGCACTCGGAGGAGCAGCCTCTGCCCTCCACAGCCACACACAAACCCAGCTGATGAGCAGAGAGAGCTGCCAGCACAAAGAACAGTCTGCAAATATCCAGGCTATATTTTTAATGATTAGTGATTTATTATTTTTTTAATACTGTGAAATGAGGATGAAGGATTTAAAACCTTGGGCAGCAATGCTGAAATGCCAGAGCTCCCGGTGGGTTGGCAGAGACAGCACCTTTTTGTGTGTGCAAAATGACTTTCTGACTCCTTTTGACCACCAGTCCAGTTGTTCTAGCTCTCTTGCTGTTGAAACTTGAGAATGTGCAGTGCTTCCTTCCCACGAACTCTTTGGGAGCAATATGAAGGTGACATTCTTTGGAAGGGAAGATGCAAGCTGTAACCAAAGGTGCCCTTAACTTCCAGTGGGGACGTGTTCATGAGCCTCTGTGGGACATGGGAAGCCTCTCCCTTAAAAATTCCCAAAATACCTTGTGATGTTGTGGAGTGAATTAGACTTCTTGAAACTTGGGGTCACAGTTCTGGACTTCTTGGAAAGAAAACCTTTCAGAAGAATAAATGAAATGGCTCAATCTACACTCAGGCAAGCACTCGTGGGTTTTTTCCAGGGGCCAGACACATGAGAATGAAGACTGCACATGCCTGCTAAGGACCAGGAGTTGCTTGCAAGAGGAAAGAAGCAGACTGAGAGCTTGCTGGAATACCACGTGCATGGATAAGAAATACTCTCTTGGTTTTACCCACAACTCAGTATTTTCTCTGGAGAACACACTTTCAGCAGTGCCATATCCAGCTTTTACACTGCAGTTCATGTGAGCACCCAAGTGTTACATCTGGTAGATATGGATCCCTAAAGCAACCAGAAAATGGAGATTTATGAGCCTGCTACTACTCCAGATAATACATCCAGCCCTTGATCAAGCAGTACAGACTCATGCTTGAAGAGCACGAACTCTTTGATCTATTTGCTTCCCAGGTACAACTCCACTCAGGAACTGTCACCTCCATAGCTATGTGTCTTCAAATCCCCCTGATTACCTGTCCCCTCTCCTCATATCTTCTTCAAAGTCCCACCTGGCTTGGCAGTGGAGTGCAGTGCACCTGTATGGCACAGTCTGCAAACTCATCCCTTTTTTGGGGTTGTTTTGTTTCCGTTCTCCCTGTGGCAGCACTCACAATACCATGTCTCATTTCCTGACATTCAAGGAAGCACAGCACACTTCCAAGGCCCTTGGAATCAAAAGACAGACAGGTGCCCAGGTAAAAAATAAAAGAAAAAAAAGTTAGAGAAACAATGTGGTAGAACAGAAAGTGGTCATTGTCTTCTCCCTTTGGTCACTAACACTCCTTTAGAGCCAAGATAAAAAGCAGCCTGTGAAAAGCCCTGCTATTCATTTTCCTTGGTACTGAGATCACAAGAAACCTGTTGGGTTTTTTGTTTTTGTTGTTGGGGTTTTTTAATTGTTTCTGAAGAGACATACCAGACTTTTGTCTAAAAAGACTTTCGGAAAAAAGGAGATAGGATTGCTTTAGGCTCCTCAAGGATTTCCTGCAGGAAGCACACTGGAAAATGACGGAGATGACAACATGTGCTTTCCAAAATACAATATCTCCGTGGATGTTGATATTTTACACACCACACTCATATTCTAAAAATAGATGACTAAAAAACAAGACTTAAAAAAAAAAAGAAAAAAGAAATGGAACCAAAAATTCCTGTTGTGTTTTCTCCAGCAAGCTCTAAGTGCACAGTCCATCTTTCTTAAGTGCAATACACTCCACTATCAATTTGTGCACTGGACCATTTTTCCTGAAAGCAATATCCCCAAACATAATACAGTGTTTATTTAGCTCTACAATTGCATTACCAGTGTTTCAGAGTTTAAAACAAAATGAAGACAAATCAAGAGACCTTGGTAAAAGAGGGGAAAAAGCATCTTACATCAGATTCAGGAACGCTACAAGAGATGCAGAAAGCACAAGGGACCAGGATTTGTATCCAAAGAGCTGAAACACATGGAAGGACCAAGGAAAGGCTGACCAAGACATGCAGGCACAGACTGAGGCATCTATTACTGTGAGAACACATGGACTTCTTGTTCTCCATCTGGCAGCTGCTTTCCTGGGAACCTTACCAGTTTGCAGATGAGAGATCCTGCTGTTTGCATCTGGGCAGGAGGAGAATGGGGCTGCATCCTTTGGCTCATGAGCAGGGGAATGGTTTGATGCAGAGCAGGGAATGGCTATGGAACTCCTACAGGTGTTGGCTTGATCAAAGCTTCACTCACCAAAGAGAGTTCTCTAATTTACACATGGGAAAAACTGAGGTTCCTAAAGCAAATTAGAACCAGGTTTAGAGTTTCAGCTGAGACACCATGACTTGTTGTTTTATGGATAAATTCTGCAGTCATCCAGTACTTTGGTTTGTCCACAGGGCTACCAATATCACAGCTTGAATTTTCGTCACTGGTTAGCAAAATTTACATTTCCTTGGAAAAAGGAGTTGAAATACAATGAACAATTCTTTTTAAACAAAATAAGCAGCACAGCTGATCGTTTTCTTATACCACCAAACTGAGCTCCCTACAACAAATGCTCCAACAGAAACTACCAATAATACTAATAATCATCCAGAGATTCTGTGCACAAACAGTCTAGAGCCCAAAAGAACCCAAAGGCATGCTGGAACCGTCAAGTTACAGCAAGTTTGTTGTTTTTGCATTGCATGTCTTACAAGACAATTTCACTTGTTAAATATGCTAAATTCCACTTTTAATTTATGTATGACTGAACATCCCTTATGAGGTTTCAAGAATGGCTTCTTCTAATTATGGCTCCTATCTGCAGCTCACTTTACATACGCAACAGAAGTCCTTTACAAAGTTTGCTTATAGGTCTGTACAGGTTTAAATCCATTAATATGGCAAGGATTATGTTCACCTGGAGGGCAGGTTTACTTCTCCACAAAGCAAACCTGCATGTAATTAAAGAACAGCTCCTTCACTCCTGCCTAACGTGGCTGCACCAGGCATCAGATACACCAATGTTAGTGCACACCAGGAATTGACAGAGCTAGTGAAAAATAGCATTTGGCGGAGGAGACTGCAGCCCCTCAATGCAATTAGACTTATTAATGATATTACCCAGAAGGATGCCAAGCACGATGATGTTCCCTGTCACACGAGCAGCCTTGTCCTCATATGACATACATCCTTCCACAAGTGTCAACAACAGCCCCGTGACAACATGGAAAGCTGCTTTCTAGGCTTAGAGCCTGCATTTCTATTTATCAACAATGCCATTTGTACTTGAAACACAAGCTCTCCCATTTGCTACCTCCCCTGTTTTAATCCAGATACTCCCTTCTCCCTGCTCTTGACTGAATCTTTTCAAACAGATCATGACAGCCAGGAAACATCCAGCATCCCAGCTCAGAACGCTGGCCAGCACTTTGGAACACTACACAGAATCATAGGGTGTTTTGGGTTGGAGGGGACATGGGCAGGGACACCTTCCACCAGACCAGGTTGTGCAAAGCCCCACTCCAAGATGTGTCCTCCTGCCATCCCTCACCCTGACCTGCTGAGATTTTCAAAGATCATCAGATAAAGTCAATTTTAACACCGAGAGGAACCACCAGTACTGCTGCACGTCCCTCCTGCACTGAATTCAACATCTCCTGTATCATCTCAGGGAAGTGTTAGTTGCCCAAAGAGAGGTTGTATCTCTGCTGGCATCTTGAAAACGTATCAAGTGATGCAAATGCCTGAGTGTGCTTGGCACCGGGCACCAGCCCTCCAGAGCCCCACGAGTGCCTGTCCCCGGCCAGCTGGCAACTGCTCCAAGTGAGCCTTCCCCAAAACTCGAGTGCCAGCAGCACAACAAAGGCAGGCGCTGCAAGGAGGCACATAAATGAGCTTCACGGTGTGTGCACATGCAGAGACTGCCAGCCAAGCCTCCCGCCGCGCAGCGAGCGCTGGAGCTGGGCAGGGAATGAGGGAACAGGGCAGGGAATGTGGGAGCACGACAGGGAATGTGGGATAGGGCAGGGAATGTGGGATAGGGCAGGGAATGAGGGAGCAGGGCAGGGAATGTGGGAGCATGACAGGGAATGTGGGAGCACGACAGGGAATGAGGGAGCAGGGCAAGGAATGTGGGATAGGGCAGGGAATGAGGGAGCAGGGCAGGGCATGTGGGAGCACGACAGGGAATGTGGGAGCAGGACAGGGAACGAGGGAGCAGGGCAGGGAATGTGGGATAGGACAGGGAATGTGGGAGCAGGGCAGGGAATGAGGGAGCAGGGCAGGGAATGTGGGAGCAGGGCAGGGATGAGGGACAGGGCAGGGAATGTGGGATAGGGCAGGGAATGAGGGATCAGGGCAGGGAATGTGGGAGCAGGGCAGGGATGAGGGACTGGGCAGGGAATGTGGGAGCCAGGCAGTGAGTGCAGGACCAGGCAGGGATGTGGGACCAAGCAGGGATGTGAGAGCCAGGCAGGGATGCAGGAACCGGGCAGGGAATGCAGGACAGGGCAGGAACACAGGACTGGGCAGGGATGCAGGATTGGGAAGCCATGGGCAGCCCAGTCCAGCCCAGTCCAGCCAAGTGCAAGGATGGGAGCAATGGGAACAATGGGAGCACTCGCAGTCCCCGTGCAAGAGATTCCTGTCCATGCTGAGACCCTACAAGTGATCCCGAGCAGGTCTTGCTTGGAGCCAATCTAATCCAAAGAGCTGTGTGGAAGTCTGGGAGCCTCTCTGGCAATTCTACACAGAGACATTAGGCGTGATGAAAAGCATGGAGGAGGGAGAATGTTAGAGAAAACACGCCAGATTTTGCAAGTGTGGACATGGCCTTAAATTTGTATTGGCCAGGAGAAAACAAACTGTCGCCCTTCTAACCAGCCCTGCTCAAAGCACATTATTTTTGAAAATGAGCTGGCCAAACATTTATCCCAGCCAGGACAGAGATGACTTTATCTTTGATGGAAGTTGGCAGGAAGGAAGCCAAGGAGGCTGAGCTCCTCCGCGTCTGCAATGAGAGAAATGATTCCCAATGTCCATCTTACACCTCCTTCCACAGTTTACCAGAGGGGAATGCTGAATCATTCGCCTGCACATCAGGACACAGACACACTGTCCCACCCAGCAGCTCAAGGCCCATAGGTTTTTTTTAGCTGAAAAGTGTTTCCCAGAGCCTGGAAGATCTCAGAACTTCGGAGTAATTAAAATTCACTCAATTTCCTTCACCTGTTCTGTTGTGTTGTCCAAAAATGTCTGTGCACAGTTTATTCAGTGTGGCTTACTTGCCTTAAACACGGAAAGAAGCTGTACAAACAAATCCTTCTAAGGAAATCTATGGGCTTTAACATAGTGGACTACACTAACCTCTGGAAGAGAACAGAGATATCTGTAAACTCACACTTAGAAAGTAATTAAGACTGAGTAAATGAAAATGCTCCAAGAGTTCAGTACTTCCAGCAGCCAGGCCTTCTTTTTGGCATGAATTTTCCCCTTTTTCAGTGAGTTGCACTGGGAGGGACTGAGGGAGTGGATGGGTTACAGCGGAGGTGGGGGATGCTGTCAGCACGTTGGTGCTCATCAGAAGCCCCTCCATGAGAGAAGTCCATGCTGGAGACACGGGCGGCCAGGCTGCTCGACCCACCTCCCTCCCCACCACGTGCCCATCAATCTGCTCCCCCCTCCGCCGTGGTTCTGTGGATTGACTGATTATATTTATCACACTTGTAGTTCACAGGGCAATGGTTTAAATTTCATTCAATACACTCCATCTGGGAGCGCTTTTAAAACACACCCACAAGCACATTTCTCCCTCTCACCCTGCACCCCCGCAGCGATCAGCCATCTGTACTCTGGAAACAAATCCTAAAAAATTATTCTAAATTAAAAACTCATTTTAAAAGAAAAGTAGTATTAAACTGTTTTATAAACATAATAAACCACAGTAAGCCTTGGTTGCAATAAATATCCAACTCTTGCCTACAGCTATTAGAATCCACAAGCGTATTTTTAAGTTTGCTAGCAAACAGTATATTTATTCTGACCATGATTTGTCTTCTGTGGTTTAATGCTCTCTCATGTTTCTTTCATATGTTTACAGAGGTGGGGGGAGAGAAGAGAGAGAGAAAAGCAGGCTGTCCTGAAATCTGTTTCACATTCCTGTAAGCCCTGATGGCTTTCTGAAGGACTGCCACTTCTGCACAGGGGCTGGCTCGGCCTGGGGTCAGTGACATCACACAGACATGTACTGTCCCCTCCCCTGCCTCAGTTATCTTGATTAAATGTGGTTAAATTAGTCATAAAAAATACTGGAAGGAGAACAAGAGCAAGTTGTGGCCCATAGTGCAGAGAAGCACCATGGTGGGAATTTGCTGCCTACAGCAGAGGTGTCTACATACAAAAATAAGGGTATTCATGGGAGGATGGAGGAAACAAAGAGAAAAGAGTGGCAGATCAGGGCAGCAACTGAAGACAGAGGTAGACATGGTAAGAAAATTAACATTAAATATTGGGGTCATATGTAGGGTAGAGGTGGCTTAGCCTTGTAGCCCTGAGATAACACCCATGTGATACTCCGCAACCCCAAAGAAATCAGGATGCTAATTATTTCTGTTGCAGGGGGGAAAATAACCTATTTAAACATCTCAAAGCACTTATAATGCAGCAGACCTGTTGGTTCACCAGCAAATTTTGAGCACTGTTGAGAAGGAAAGAAATAATGTTCCCCCCAGGCTGATGTGAACCCCGAAAAACAGGGGGTGCCGTGGGGCCCTCCCGAGTGTGGACAAGGGGCAGCACTGGAGGTCCCCCAGCTCAGCCCCTTCCTGGGAGCCTCAGCAGCCAGCCAGGAATCCAAGGATGGGGAACCATCCAAGCCTGTGTGTTCCCAAGGCACTGGCAGGAGGGGAGATGCTGCATCCTCCCCCAACCCCGACGTAGCCATTCCCACCACAGCTCTGGAGATGTATGTCAAAACACTCTGCATGAGGCCATGCAATGATTTCAGAGGAGAAGTACAGTTGATTTTTATCAGATGTTGGAGGCCCTGGTTTTATAAACTGATGGAACACGCGTCAGTGAAAGCCCCTAAGCAGTCCTGCTGCCTTCAGATGTTACTGGCACATGTATTGCTTTCATGAGACCTTGTGAGGAAAACCTGTGCTCCACTGCCTGCTTATCTTGTGCTTTGTGCCTCCTGGAATCATCAGATTTTTATTTCATTTAATTATTACTAGCTATCTTACCTAGATGGGATCTGACCAAAACAAAGCTGGTCGACTCAAGGGTCTCCAAAAAGGAGGACACCTTCCCTGCAAGAACTGCACCAGGGCTGGTGGATTAGATGCTTCCAAAATGTGCATTAAAAGAAAGTCAGTGCAAGAAGGTTAAATAAAAAGCTATTCCTTCCCATTTTCAAGACAATTATAGCTCATGATGTGTGAGTAACTAATACAAGTTAGGTTTTAATGATTGGAATTTATAACGTTACCCAAAAAAGAGGAAAAGGAAAGTGATGGAGAGCAAAGAAGTTCTAAGCAAAGCCCACACTAAAGAATTTATAAGCAAGAAGAACAAACATTCTCTTTGGGAATTACTCTAGGCAACACAGCAAAGAATTACAGCACATAAACTAAGGTTACATAAACAGTCTAATAAAATCATGGGACTGATTTATGTAGCAGAGACATCTTCTAGTGTACTTCCATGGACAGCAGTTTCTGCTCAGAAGAGCAACCATGTTGTAATTAGTAAAAACCAAAACAGCATCCCATCTAAGAGGGGACAGTAATCAAAACCAAACATATAAATAAATAAATAGCCCAAAATAACAAAATCAGCCAAACTCTTTTAGCTATAGGCAGATACATGAAGTAATGGCTGGAAAACTTTGATCTTCCCTGAAATAACATCTGTAAATGTGTGCAAACACAGATTTACCTAACTTGTAATGCAAAATCTTAGTTCCCTGGCCAAAGCACAGGGCAGAAATGCACACAGTGATGCCTGGGGTGCCATAGATCAGCACACCCCATGGGGCAGAGCACAGCTGATACCTGCTTTCCATACACTTTATTCAGGTCTGTGACAAAAGTCAGAGACAACATCACGGTGTACAAAGCCAAGAGAACACCATCAGTGCCTGTGCCCAGCAGCCCAGCCTTTCCAGCCCTCCGTGCCCCCCATTCCCACTGCTCTGCTCTGCAGCCACTTCAGCCTCTTGGCTGATTGACACACATCACTGTCCCCTCGTCCTGCACATCACCAGCACAGCCACAGCACGAGTCCTTCGTGCAATCTGCCCTACAATTATGGTCAACAGCATCCCAGGGACAGGGGGTGGGAGGACACAGGGTGCTCCCATGGTTTGCGTGATGGGATTCACATCATCTCATGCAATCGTGGCTCTTATGCAGCAAATCTGTTTTAGGTATAAGCCTTATTCATGCACACAAAGTACAACCAACACCACAGCCTTTTGTGTTGGCTCATTTAGGTTGTAGCCACTATTCTTCTCCCCTCCGTGATACAGAAAGGCTCTGAAACTGGTCGTGGTGTTTGTTGCCATCATCACTTTGAAATTCTCTCAGGTAACTGTCTGAAACACTACAATGGGTCTGATACACGAGGTGGGATGGGCCTGACAAAATAAAATGGGCCAAGAACACAGAGGGTTTCCCCTTTCCCGGTGTGGATTAAAGAAAGCAGAGATGTGCTGGAGGAGGACCTTGCCGGGCCCGCCAGAGCCCACGGCCCTTACGAGCTTTCATGAGCCTCATGGAGAACAGGGCTGGGAAAGCGGGGAGGCTCCTTTAAAACAGATTCTCCCAGAGAAACTTCCAGAAGGAGAGGGCTCGAAACAGAACGAAAGAGTGCCATCTGCTGCAGAGAGCTGGAGCAGCCTCGGGCCCTGCTGTGGCACCGGGCTGGGCAGGGCGGCTGCCCGGGCTGCCCTGGGCACAGGGCCGAGGGTCCGGGGGGCGGCCCCTGCCCTGCCTGCCCTGCCTGCCCTGCCCTGCTCCCCTCCTGCCCTGCCCTGCCCTGCCTGCCCTACCTGCCCTGCCCTGCCTGCCCTGCCCTGCCCTGCCTGCCCTGCCCTACCGGCCCTGCC
>JAWWTY010000045.1:9603491-9649443 GCA_035222235.1 Margarornis squamiger | reverse complement strand
GGCCTTGGACACTTCCAGGGATGGGGCAGCCACAGCTTCTCTGCCCAACCTGTGTCAGGGCCTGCCCACCCTCCCAGCCAAGAATTCCTTCCCAATATCCTATCCATCCCTGCCCTCTGGGAGTGGGAAGACATTCCCCCTTGTCCTGTCTCTCCAAACCCTTGTCAGTAGTCTCTCTCCATCTTTCTTGTAACTCCTTCAGGTTCTGGAAGGCCACAATTAGGTCACATCGAATCCCTCTCTTTTTCAGGCTGGACAATCCCAACTCTCCCAGCCTTTCCTCCCAGCAGAGCTGCTCTGTCCTTCTGATCATTCCGGTGCCTCCTCTGGACTTTTCAGAAGCTCCATGTCCTTGCTGTACTGGCCCAAAGGGCTGGAGGCAGCTCTGCAGGTGGGGTCTCATCTGAGGGGCAGAGGGGCAGAATATCCTCCCTAAAATAGACTGGAGCACACTTGCACCAGCTACTGGCATGGACACCCTCTTCTCAACCCCCATTCAGGCCCATTTCACCAGTCTGGTGCTCAGGATTAATTAATCTCATAAATTCTGCCCACCTTTGACACACCTGTGATTTGCACTGTGCTCACATTTTAACCTTGTGAGGTGGAACCAGAGAGCCAAGTTTGCTGTACAGAAGAAACCACACCAAGGGCTCCTCTTCAATTTGCTTCTCCTAGATTAACTCAGGCTGCTTTGCCAGCCCCTGGGGAAGGATGGGATGGGATGGGATGGGATGGGATGGGATGGGATGGGATGGGATGGGATGGGATGGGATGGGATGGGAATCTGCTCCTTTGCAGCTTCAAGACCTCCAGGTATGTCCAGCAACCCTCAAAAACTTCCAATCCTTAGCATTACAGAACCACCAGAAGGGCAATATTTCACCTGGAAAGCAGGTGGAAATCAAAGGGAATGAAGTAATAATGAGTTTTAAGTACAGCCATTTTATAAGATACAGAAGTCATTTCCATTCCTTTCCACATGTAGTTGTAATGGCATTGGAATTATTTATAACAGGCCAGGTTTGAGTTCCAGGAATACAGAGCAAAAATGTACTTCTGTACTACAGTATCACATTGGAAGGGGACAAAACCCCCTCAAATAACTGTAAAGTTGCATCAAATTCACACAAACAGAGGAATCCTACAAAATCACAGCCGATATTCTGGAATGCCTCAGACAGGAATACAGAAGGCTTCTGGAAACATTTGTAACTCCAGCTCCACCGTGTATTTTCAAAGCATGTCAGAACACAAGAGGAGGATTAAGTTCCTTACACTGCCACCTCCTCCTCCCTCTTCCAGGAATGACACTGCTAACAGGATAAAGTGAGTGACAGGGTTATATGATCATTACATAAAGGTAGTACACATGCAAAATCCTCAGAACATGGAAAAAAAATTATCAAAGAGGTTGCACCATCTGTCTGTGGAGAAAAAAACAACAGCTGGTGCAAGGAGCCGCAAGATGCCAGCCTTCCGAGTGACAAGATGGGAAATGACAGGAAACAGCTTTTCACTCTTCTAACAGCAAAAGAAATGTACAGCCCGTGTTCTCGTGTTTGAAAACCTCCAGATGCTGCCCTCTTCTCACATTTCCATATCTTTGTTCATGCAACATCTGAAAGCTTTTCTATTTTTACAGAGGGAGGGGAAGAAAGCACAAAGCCATCAAATGTATATATATTTTTTTTTCCCTTGCAAGAGGATGTTGGATGAATTTTAATCATGTTCGTAAGAAAAAAGAAAAAGAAAAATCAGCAGTATTTGATGTGAGAAACCTTTGAAACTTTCGCCTTCTCAGAAGAAATTGCAATGTTTGGCCTTTATAAAGGTTGTGTATGATAAATATTAGCTTATTCTGAGACTGATTAGGCCTTTAGAGTGATTCAAGACAATACTGAGGGTCATCATAAATCAGAAAATCATAGAATCACAGCATGGTTTGGGTTGGAAGGGACCTTAAAGATCATCCAGTTCCAACCCTTACCAAGGGCAGGGCCACCTTCCATCCGACAAATGTTTTGTGATGATGGAAGGCTTCCCTTGAGTGGGGAACAAACACCTTGTGCCAGGGTTTCCAAACATCTCACACCCTCCCGGTTTCTGCCAAGCATTTGATAAGGCTGTGATACCAAGTTGCATTTTCAAGGAAAAGAATCCACAGAAAACCATCCCACAAAATCCGCGAGTGCTGCTCTATGAGAGGGCTGATCGGGGTGGAGGGTCCCAGGAGCATCTGTCAAATCCGACCCCACAAACTGGGTGTTGTTTATAACTGATACACAGCTGGAAACACACCCAAGAAGTCAAGAAAGGGTCTTGCTGTGGGGTGTAACCAGCAGGCAGAGACCACAGTGTGGGATCCTGTGCTCTCTGGGGCAGGATGGAGTGGGATGTTCCCAGCACAAGGCTCAGGGAAAGCTCAGCTTGAGGACAGCTCTGATCTGTGGATCAGGGGAGGGATCTGCACAGCTTGAGACTGATGATTTCTACCTCCCCAGACAGATTAGTCCTTAGTTCATCCAAGTGTTTTGCAGCAGGGAGATAAACTAGGATTACTTACTCCAGACAGAAGGGAGCAAAAGGAAAGGTATGTGCCCATAGCAAAGCAATATTCCGATGGCAGATCTCAGCAGGAATCACACCTTCATCTTAACAACCACCCTGGAAGGCCACTCAGTGGCTAACTCGGGGGTTCACCCTTCATCAACAAAATGCTGCCTTCCTGATCTTTTTTCTATCCTGATAAAAATCAGAGATTGCTGCTGAGATTTCAGGTTATTGCATGAAAAAAGGCTCTGTTAGAGTCCAGACTGAGACAGCAATGCACAGATAACTGAGGTAACAGCCCAACTGCTGGTGGAAATCCAGGTGGAACAGGTTCAAGATACTGCTCAAGGTCGGGCAGGATGGGTGTGGAAGAGGCAGAGAAACAGCCTTACTTTCCTTATCTGAGCCTTGAGCTTTTTCCAGCTAATCCTTCACACAGTGGTGGTTGGTCTTTTGAGCCAGGAGCAAGGTTCCTGAAAGCCACCCCCTCGTGGCATGAGCACCAGCCCACACAGAGCAAGTGGAACCATAAAAAAACCCTTTAAGCATCATCAAGCAAGCCAGCTTAGAGAGAATTTACTAGGTGCTGTTTATTTCTACCTTTGATTCTCTATGTGGTCTCTACAGATCAGAGTACTTAGAAAACATAATTATTTTAATTAGGAGTAATTCAATTAGAATATCTCATTGCCAATAACAACTTTGCTAATAAGAAATGAACACACTTGACTTTTTTTTTTTTTTTTTTAATCTTACCTTTGGGGACTCTCTGAACACTTTCCCAGATGTGGAAATACTGCTTTGATGTTGCATGTCTAATTCTTTTCTCCTGTAGGGTCTGATTCAGTGTACATTTAAGTCCACTCAGGTCTCTCCTTTGCACTGGACTGTGCTTTTCCACACTGCTTTATGCCAGGAGGGACATGCACTGTAACTCCACTGCAGGAGAGCAGCAAAATGAGCATCCTGTCCATGAAAACAGTGATGCCAAGTAGGTCTGGTCAGGCAACCACATCAGTAAGAGGGTAAACAACATCCTGTGGAGATGCCTTGCTCATGGGTCTTTGCCAAGACCTTCAGCACAGGAATATGCTTTAGGCCTCTCCAGTGAGTGGCAAGAGCAATGACAGTATTTCCCTCTAACAACACGAGCCAGGCCACTTTGGGCCATGCATTCAGTGCTGTGCAAACCCTGTGCACAATGTTTGCTAAAGGGATGCAAGGCTCTGGAGCAGTGCTGGAGTCACGGGGCAGTGCTCGGTGCTTTCCAGCTTTAAGCAAAGCTGGTTTATCCCTAAGGAGATGGGTACCCTCGGGTCATGGGGCTCCTCTGCACCCCCTCTCGGGGACACTCTGGCTGTCCTGGGAACACTCATTCCAGCACACAGGGTGACCTCCCAGTGGTGACAACCCAGGGGCTCACCCAGTTTGTGCTGGCAATTCCCACTGCCAGGGTGCTGTGGGGGACAGGTCCTATCCAGTGCTCATCCTGGGCAACCACCAGGGTGTGAATCACATTGGTGTAATAGGTATGTATATGATTCGTACCAGTAGGGAAACAAATGGGTTTATTGCACCCTCATAAAACATAAAACCAACTGTTGTAAGGTCATCAGTTTCCCTGAACCTTTATCAAGGAATACCTGAATTATGATAGGAAATCTGTCAAATCACTAAAACCTAAAATTCCCCTGTCACCCCTTTACCAAGGAATACCTGAATTATGGTAAAGAGTTATCAAAGACACTAAATTGTAATGTAGTAATTAACCAGTTGTAAAAATAATGACTTAACTGTAGCCACATAAGGAGAAGTATGTAAAATGCATATGTATACCATGTGATGAATATGCATGAAGTGGCTGGATAAAAGACAGACACACATTGTACCTTGTACACGAGTCGGAGGAGCGAAGACTCCCCTGTCGTGTCCAGGCCTGTATTGCTCTTACCATATAATAAACCTTTTTATTATAAAAATTTATTTGGTTGAGACTCTGTTTCTCACATTGGGAATCAGGTAAGGAAGCAGCAATTTCAGATCTGTGCTCACATGTTTGTATGGCCTTAGCACCCACAGAAACCACACAGATGTGGAACATTTTACTATTTCTAACCATTTCCTCTTGGATCCAACCAACAGGACTGAGAAACCTGCCTCGGCAAGCAGAGATCAGCTGAGCTGTGGACAATTAGCTGCTTCACCCAGTTCATGCTCATCCTCTTAACCAGCAGCCAAAGAATAATGCTGATCTGGCTCAGCCTGAGCTGTGATACTGTCCTAGCACAGTACAGCTTGTTTTAGTTTGTATCGAACAATAAAGGGTCCTGTTATCCAAGGGTGGTACTTGAAAGCATATCTGCAAGAACAGATCTCATTATTTTAATTAAAAGCTTCCACGTATTATTTTCTAAGCTAACAAATATGGCCATAGTTGTAATTATGGAATCACCAAATATAGTCTCAAGATCTTCCTAATAATGATATCCTTTTTAAAATCTCATAATCTTAAAAAAATGTTGTAATTAAGTCACCAAGCAACTATATTTGTCTCCATGAAATAAAGCCAAATCTACAGATAATTGCAAATAACTCATTTCCCAGTGGATTAATTTTTTTGTGTGCCAATTAGGCTCACAAATCTCAAGCTGTCACCTTCATCTCCAGACATGCAGCCGGCTGAGAGCACAGCTATAAACAAAACAGCCTGAGTGCCTCTTGTTCCCTGAGTAAGAAAGAAAATGAAGATACCAACACACATTTGTAGATGTCAGCCCCTCGAGAGCGGAAAAGGGGGGCAGATAATCCTTGGATGTAGAACAATTAAAACACTTTGTCGAGCTTTTAAGAAGAGTGTTCTGGGAAAGCTCCCGAGAGACTTCTGTGATTGCAGTTTTTGGGGTAACAGCTGCCTCGTGACTCAAACCCACACAAAGCCCACACCCCCAGCCATGGAGGGTTATCCCTCTAACATGTCCCAAGCCCTGGGTGCCCTTTCCAATGAACCTCACCCAGACACGTGCACTGATTGTGTCCGTCACACATATCCAAATACACCTGAAGGCTCCTTGAAATGCTGACTCAGCCCCAGCAGGGCACTGGCAGGAGCAACACCTGGAGATGCTGTTGCCTTCCCCTCTGCCCCCAGTCATTTTGGAAGGCCCCAGATGCAAAGCTGCTTGTTGAAACCCCCACCCTCAGGCACCTGCACAAGCACCTCATGCAGTCCCTCACTGTTGCCTCCCCTTTTCCACAGTGGCCACTGAACATGGCTCTGTGAGCTGCTTATACCTGCTGAGGGAGTATTTAGGAGCATTTCACTGAGTGATTTCTTCAGAACAGGTAGACAAGTCTAAGCAACTGCCCCAACCAAATCAATAAAGCAGCTTTGCAACCTAAAAAATTCAGGAGTGTTTGCAGCAAGGATTTGTATGCAAAGGAGTCCCTGTGCCTGTCCCTGCTGCTGCTGAACCTCCTGCACTCAGACCTGCAACCTGCCACTGCAGCTCAAAGGAACTGCCCAGAAACACAAATCCAGGGTATCTGAGAGATCACAAACCCTCAAAAAATGGAACAACTCTATTACATGTCTCTAGTTCAAAAAGTAATTACATACAATTCACAAAACTTGATAACTAAGTTGAACCATCAAGATGTGAGCTGGTGGCTGAGGCTGAACACTCCTTACTCCAACATCTACTCCTCAGCCCAGTGTTTTCTCCTGCACGGGTGCTTTGAACCTACAAAAGGGCATGTATGGGAAGCCTGGGCTGATGGGTCTCATGGGCACAGGGGTTCCTTTGACTCCTTTTGTCATTCTCTGGAGTGAAGATGGAATGGCTCCTCCCAAAATTCCCATGCCTGACAAGTCACCAAAGCATTTGCCATCAACACTATCACTGTTCCCATCCTCAGTTACCTAAGATTCCCTTCACCCAATGAGCTTAAAGATTTTCCCATTCCTTTCAAAAAATCCCTGACTTCACTCCTGCAGGGGAAGGGTGTGTCAGGTAACCTGGACCTCTGCCACCTACATTGTTTCTCTACCTAAAACATCCAAGTTTTCCATCCTTGTAACTATTGAACCCACCTTTGCACACCCATCAAGATGAGGACATTGCCATACACCACGGCACTATGAATACTGCTCTAATTCTGGCCCTGAATTCAGTTTGGGATGGGAAGAGGCCGATTCTGGGGGAGATCTGCACTTAAAACAGCTTAAAGATTGCACAGAAAGAAAAAAATACATCCTGTGGAAAGCAAAAGTGCTAAGATGGGGCATTTATACCCACAACCAAGGTTTCAGGAATGCTGATTAATCCCTGCAGCCATAAAGCATGGGAGGTACATCTCCAACACACTTCTGAAACCCTGGCCATGGAGTGTAAAGATGAAAACAACAGTCTGAAAAGCGTGTTCTCCCCTTTGTCAGCATCCCTGCAGAACAAAAACTCAACCACAAAGTGTTTGTAACAAAACACACTGATAGTCAGGTAGATATTTCATTTTTTCCCTTCCTGAATTTAACAAAAGCCTGGATCCACCACTCAAATTAAACAGTGTGCAGTAAAGCATTAAGTCTGTATTCAACAAGTTTAATTACTGTGTAAATGAAAGAAATTATTATTCATTCATGACATTTATTTCAGTTCCAGAGCTAGCTGCTTTTATAAAACTGGGATTGGGGGTGCAGGGGGAGGAGGAGGCTGGGTGTATAATTACTACTATATTTCTTTGCCAAACATTAGTGAACTTAAACAAAAAGTGCTTGTTTTCGCTATGGAGGAAAAAGCATGTGAGCTATCAATGATGAATCTTAAGGACGCCCACAGCCTTGACACGGTGCCAGGCTCTGATAGGTACACCAATATTTGGGAGGCTGATAACAGAGAGCTCATTGAAGCCCCAAGAGCAGCTCAGGACTCTGGTGGGTCAAAAGCCACCCAAACGATGGGAACAATCCAAGGCGGCCGCCCCCAGGAGTAACGGGAGCCCCGGTGCAACATGAAAGATAAACTGGCAGCTGATGCTATCGGGGCCTATCCAACAATGCATCTTTTCTAATGGATTTTCACAGGGCTTAAACTTCAAACAAAGGAAAGGGAAAATAAAAACCTCCGAGCTGATTCAGACCAGGCATTTTTGGAAGCCTGAAGAAGGCGAGGGAGAGGCTGCACAGGGAGGGGACATGCAGGATACCAGTAAATCTGTCACACTCTCTGCCTCATCCTGCACACTGTGCTGATCCCAGGAGAATACTTGTTACCTGCTCGGATCCACCCAAAACGTTAGAGCTTTCTGGAGAGCACTGTAAACAAATCCTGGCAACTAATCAAAACAGATCTTCCAAAAAATATGCTTTTCCTGGAAGAAGTAATTCCTGTACTTTCCTTGCCCTCCAACTATCAGCATTTAATCACTGTGCTACAGGAGTGATTATGCTCTGGCAGAAGTGGCCTCGGTTTACTTTAAGGAAGGAAAAAAAAAAAGAAAGAAAAATCAACACCGGGCCACACAAGTTGTATGTAAGAAATTAGAGTTGATGCATTTAGATAAGTGGAAGGAGCAGGAATGATCCTGAAGGTCAGCCTAAGCAGGGGAACGACTGCAGTGATGTTTCACATTCACATTTAGACATTCCACTTCTCCCCTTGTGCTAACCAGAAAACACCCCCTTTTTGAGAGAAGCTCCACAGAACAGCCACGGCTGCCCACCTCTGAAAGCCCAGGAAGGGTGCACACTCAGCTGAGGGAACAAACATGACTAATTTTTTGCATTTCAGGGTAGTACAAATCAGTCTGTTCTGATCTCATTCCCGATTCAAAATGAGTCGCTCTGAAGTTTGTTCCCAATTCCTTTGCTGAACCTAATCAAGCCAAGTGGAACAAGCCATAATCCAAGCAGAATTCAATGAACTGCACCCATTAAGAAGGCTATTAAAGCTTGTTCTCAGGGTTTAAACCAGGAGAAGATTTAAGGTGAAGAGGAGATTATCCCACATCTGCCTCCCATGACCTCCCTCTGCTGGCACCAGAACTGCCACGGTCAGAGGGACAGATGTCAGAGCGGGTGGATTTGAGACACTGACCTATTCTCCCACGTTCTACACGGCACTTACTTCACAGCTAACTCTTTTTTTGCCCACAGACTGCATTTAAGGCTCAGAGCTGTCACACTGCTGCTTTCGTTCGAGCACGCTGCCCCTTCCATCAGGCTGGGGCAGTCACACCACAGCCCACGAACAGCCTGATCCTCCCTCCTGATTAGACCACAGGGTTTGCAGACACAAAGCACTATCTCGTGCCAAGACCTGATTACTGCTGCACCCTAACAGCCACAGCAACAACAGGCAAGGTAATTACACCCAGAAATAGGTTACACACAAAGCCAACTGCTGTGGCCAAGCCTGCACAAGAGTATCTGCATTTACTTTTTCACTTGCTTAAAAGAATTGCTGAATTTATGCCATTAGTAGCAGGAGACCAATCGCCACATCATCTCTGGACTTTTGAACATCACTGAGAGCTGAGGACCAAAGAGGTGCAGCATTCCTTCCAACCTCCATCAGCACACCCAACCCATGGGCACCTCTCCTTGCGGGAGAGCCGGGCTCTGTGCTGGGGGGACACCAGCTGTTAACAGAGGCAAAGAGGGCTGGGTTTGGTGTTCTGGAGGAGGTGAGGAGGCACTACCTAAATCCAAGCCCACTGATCCAAAAGCTGAGGAATGACTGCTGCACAAGCACCCGCATTGGACACGTCACCAGAGACTCATTTCAGAGCAGCTGCTTCTGTCCACCCTCCTCCTGGGTGCCTGCACATGAGCAAGAGGACTCAAACCAGCTCCTCAGGGAAAACACTTTGCCACACTGCACACACATACACAGCATGGCTTTGCCCATACCACTAACGTCCTTGCCTCAGCCAGTCAAGAGTTTTCAACTGCCCACAGAAAAGAACAACCACAGAAATGGGGCAAGTCATCCTTTCTGCCCATCTCCATGGGAAGAAGTAACTTCAACATCACTTAAGAATAAAATGGGCAGGAAAAATTTGTTGCATTGATAGTACCAGAGTGATACTTTTTGACATTATGATTTCTTGCCTAGCAGCCTGTGCTTACTGATCCTCCCTGATCACAGAGACTTCACCTCAGAGGGGTCAAGTGCTCGGTGAACATTCCATGGGGAAGAGCAAACTCCTCCACCGACACAGGCACTCACAGGCAGGGGCCAGCCCGCCTGGAAAGCACACTCAGGCTGTCACTAGGCATTCCCACAGCCAGCTGAGATGCATGAACAATTCATATAAGGCAACACCAAAAATAAAGCTAATTACTTTAGGCTCATGATAAGAGAGATCTTTTTCTACAGGCAACTTTGCAAGGTCACCTTTCTTGCTTTAGTTAGTCTCTCTCTCTTTTTTTTTTTTTAAAAAAAAAAGGAATGACATTGAACTGCTTTCAAAGCCTATCTAATTCCACCGCAGGGCAAGAAGGAGTTAAGACCTTAAAAAACACACACACATGAATAGAAAGCCAGGCTGCTAGGGCAATGTTTTAAAAAAGGAAAGGGAAAAAAAAAAAGTATTTTCTTACAGTCAAAACAGAACCACAACCCCAGTGTTTAAGGTCATTTCCTCTCCTCACAGTGCTGGGAGCAATCCTGTCAATCAGACGGTGTGCTGGTAGTCTCTGCTCGCTGTGAGGACAGAAAGTGGCACAGCAGAAGAGTAACATTTGCCCGCTGGGAAAGGGGGATGGAGGACGCAGCTTTCAATTGATTCCAAAGGTCCTTTGGGAAAGATGGAGCCTCTGGTTTATTAGCACTGACATTCAGCTCTCAGAGGAGCAGGCTGATACCTATTTAATTTAATGCCATTTTCCAGTAGGGAAATGTTTGTCAGGCTCTTGCCAGGGAAGCCCAGCCAGCACCACCCGCCCGGCAGAGCTCCTGCCCTGCCTGGTGGGACAGGACAGCCCCAGCACAAGGCAGCAGCAAAGTTCTCAGCTCCATCAGGAAAAGAGGGCCTTGTGCTCCAGACTATTTGCTCCTGCCTTTGATCCAGTGGAGGGGGAAAATGCCAACACAACCACCACTGTGTTTCTTTTGAGAGGAGTGTGTGCCCAAACCACCCTGACCCTCTGAAAGCCAAACCTGACCTGGCTACACCCCAGACACAACCTCACCCTCACCTTAGTTTGTGACATTTCTTTGGGCAAGTTCCTCAGACAGGTGCTCTTACATACAAAATGGAGGTATCTACCTCATTTTAGAAATAGATTGTTGCATGACAGACAAGGGTCTTTCAAGATACGCTACCATTATTCTTCCCTTAAAAATTCATCTTTAGATGATGGCACTGACCTGCTGCTGTCTGGTTGCCACTATGTGTGTTACAGATAGTGTACACATAATGTGAGTACACATTATGGTGGGATTGTGTGCCATGGTGGTGTGTGATCACACCACTAACCTGATAAAAGGAGGACAAGGTCTGGGGCAGACTTAGGAAAGCTCCAGGATGTGAACACGACTTTGGCTCATTAATGAGACCTTAGGCTTCTACAGTGAAGCCAGTGGGGCTACACAGAAATACCCCATACTAGATCTCCAGTCAGGCATCAAAAGATGCAAATCCATGCTTGGTGTAGTATTCAATCTCATGTAAGGAATCTGGGCATCTGTTTCTCACTGATCCCTTAAAGCTTCATCAGTCTTGTGAAGCTCAAGGATCTGTCTACAAACAAACATACTGATGAAGCTGCTCCACAATTTTGATTTTTGCTAAGCCCTAATCCAGACTAAGAAGATCTGTAGAATTATACAAAAATTACCCTGTCACAAAACAGAAGAATATATCAGGAAAGGTCTCCATGACATTTCCAGGTTGGTATCTTCTCTCCCACCCCTTGCAATGCTCACGAGGCACCTATTAGTGCATCTCCAGCCAGACACATTGGCTTTCACTGCACTGATCATGTGAGTCAGGATTAGTGAAGGAAATTAAAGGCTACTGCAATTTTCTTATATACACCTCAGTGAATTGTTCCAAAGTAGAAAAATATTAGACTATATATCAAAATCATACAGATCCAATCAATGCTGTACCCATGTCTATGTTTAAACCTAGAAGTATTACATGTCTAATGTACTTATATATTAAACACTACATGCCATATTTAAACCTAGAAGTATTACATTACATGTATAAATGTGCCCACACACAGACACTTCTACACAAATCTCCTGAGTTTTGACTACAATCATGATAAAAATCAGTTTGCAGCTGTGGAGGCAACTCTCCCCAGGTCAGAACTGAACACTGACTCTGTTCCACACAGACTCCATTCCTGGACAGAAATGGTTATGGAGACACAGGCTCTATTTTGACTTTTTCAACTGAAGAGGATGGAAGAATTGATGTGACAGCAAAGGATATGCTGGGCTTAAGAGCTCACACATTTCCTTGTATATTTATATCTCTGGCCTCAGAGATGCAAAGCTTTTGCAAACCAGTGTCCAGTGATGCGCTGAGTGCCAGGACTGCTCATTTTGAGTGCAGAGAGAGAGGGCAGGATGAGCCCAGTGCTCCGAGGGTGACCTGCTGTCACAGCCAGCTTTCCCTCTGCCACTGACTGTGTGGCCTGGACAGCAATCCACACTTCCAGCAGCCACTTCCACCCCTGAGAGACCTGCTGTTTGTGTTTGTTCAGTGTTGTGAACAGCCCTGTCCTGTAAGGCCCTTTCAGCTGCCAAGCTCTCAGGGCAAGCCTTGTGTCACCACACACAGTGCCAAGCGTGGCTGCAGTCAGGTTCCGACTTTCCTGGTGTCCTGCAAGTGCTACTTTGGGTAAAAACAACATACACAAGTGTAGAGCTGCCAGACCCCTGATCAAGGAACATCTGTAGGTGCTTGTTCCTTCTAACAAACAGGGATCACTCAGAATATTTGAACATACAAGCCCATCTGTGACCCTGCAGTAGCCGAGCACCCCAGTGCCTCTAACATTCCAAACCTGATCACCCTTTGGAGAGGGAGAAATTAAAAAATACCCCTTTTACACAGAGATGCAAGATTACACCTACCTATAAAAAAGTCTAAACAACTAACCTAAAGGCCTCGTTGCCTGGGCTGCTGCACTATCAAGGAAAATCAGGAACCCTCAAAAGCCCTGGAGTGGGCTCATTTCTCTCCTCCCAGATCAAGGACCTTAAGGAGATGAGATCCCTAATTCAGACATATTCACATGTTTGAAGTTAGAGAAGAAAAGATCCAAGTCTGAGTTGCCCAGAATAAGAAGGGAAACTTTACTGTGACGTTGAACCTACAAGTTTTTAAGACAGCCCTCACTATCCCTTCCCTTTTCTGGTGCAGGACCCCACATGGGTCACTCACTACCCTACAGCCATCAGCTGAAGTACCTTCCAAGGCAGGTGGTGCCCTCAAACATCCATAACTAATTGTTTTTAAATATGTCTCATGATCCTGTAAGATATCCTTTTACTCAGTCCACTGCCTAGAGCCAGGAGAGAGCTGGGTTTAACAGAGTGGTGCCTTTGAAAGGAGTGAGCTTTTATGTCCCAATCCCACACAAACCTACAAGGCACAAAAAATGCAACATAAAATTCATGGGGCACCACTCCAGGACACTTTTTGGAACATTTTTCAGTAAATTTAATATTTTTTTAGATTTATTACAGATTTAGATTTATACCTCCTGTTGGTCTCAAAGGTGACTACTAGACGAGGTCACAAAAGCAGTATCTCTTTCAGTAATCTCCCTCCACAGACAGTGGAAGGACCCACATCTCTCCCTATCACCTTCTGTCCACGTCGAGGAGAAAAATGGGATTTTGTGCTCCCAGCTTCTCTCATTAGCACACCACAGTGATATTTGAGCCCCGAACAAACCTGTTTTCTAAGACAAAACAACAAAACTTCAACCTGTACCTTGAGCCAAGGAGGGGGATGATTTTGGCTTCTCTGTGGTTTCTTCTTTTTTACAAGGAAGGAGGGGAAAAAAAGTCTGGGAAGCTGGTGAGGACACCAGCAGGAGCAGGAGCCAGCAGCGAGGGCTGGGCTCATGGCACCGCTCTGCTGCACAGCGCTGCCCTTCCTACAAGGCTTCACAGCATCTCCCGGAGCACAGCCCCAAGAGCACACCCCAGGCACTGACACTCACCCTCGGGGCCATCCCCAGAGGGTAAAAGCTGTTCTCTCCTCCCACCAGGCAGAGCCCTGATCCCCAAGAGCTGCACTCTGTGCCCAACTGCTGCCACTCCCTGACGGGAACAGGGGCGCTG
This sequence comes from Margarornis squamiger, assembly GCA_035222235.1. Taxonomy (NCBI): domain Eukaryota; kingdom Metazoa; phylum Chordata; class Aves; order Passeriformes; family Furnariidae; genus Margarornis; species Margarornis squamiger. Next base: position 9,635,581 of record JAWWTY010000045.1, on the reverse strand, counting down.
CCTCGGAGTGTAAGGAATACCTAACACCTCCAACGTTCCATATGGGTGCCTCTCTCCAAACTTGCCAGCTTGACCCCTTTCCATTTCAGCATCCCATTCCTGCAGCAGAACAGAGTTTATTTCAGAGAGAACCCCCGGACCTGGAAGCAGAGACCTTTTCTGACCACAGCAGGTGATGATCCTCAGTGACACAGGGGTGAGGAAATCCAAACCGGGTCATAAACTGAGGCAGCAAAAAAACCAGCATGAAATTGCCTCTGAGAGGCAGCTGATCTTCTCTGTCCAGGCAGTGCTGTTAATGTATTCTTACACAGTTTCAGCTTTAACTCTCCTGGATTGACAACAGAATTGAATTACCCTTCCAAATCTCTCTCTTTCAACTTGTCATAAGATTTTTTTAATCCAACAAGAAGCACTTCCTTGGCAGAGTTGCAATTGTTATATTTTTTCCAGCTTTTCTGGTTTAGGGATTTTAATCTTTTTAGCCATGAATTGACTTCTCTGTACTAGCACTCACAGAAAAAAACCCCAGCTATTGCTCGCCACACAAACTGCCAAGTTCCTGGGACCAGATGGAACGGATCCTAGGCTTTTAAAGGAAATCATTGACAGTCAGGGAGAACACACCAAACACAAGCGGAGTTTCAAGAAGGCTGGACAAAGATTGATCACAACACAGAAATGACAGAACACTAAACAAGGAAATAGAATCCCTATCTGTTCATCTCTAACATCTGTATTGTGTAGAACGCTGGGAGCTACAAACACTGCCTGAATAAAGCTGCAGGGTAATGCAAGCCACGTGCAGCCCCAGCTCGCCGGGACGGGACGCGCTGCCCTGCCCCGACACGGACCGCGGACGGCGGCCCCGCCACCCTGCGGGGAATTCGTTTGCCAAAGTGCACAGCAAAGCAGAAACATCAGCTATAAGGGAAGGCAAAAGGAGACATCAAAACCATTGCTGAGACCTACAGATGAGATGTTTGCCTCAGAGCATAACTCTAACAAGGTATGTCAGAGCTGCCATCAAAGTCACGCAGAGAAGCCAGCTGAAAAGGGGGGAAAGACCAGCTACAGAGCTTATAGAGCATTTCTATCATTATCACCAAGCCATAGGCAGCATTTGTGCCTAGGCAGAGCTTAATTCACCTCCTTTAAGCTTCTCTGACTTCTTTCACAGTTTATATTTGGATGCTCGAGAAAGGAACTATTTAGTTACTGAACTCGAGTTTATGATACAGTCAGTGAAATTCAACCCAGTCTTTTAAGCAGATTAGGATCTACACACAGACCTTTGAACCTGCTGTGTTACCGTGTTGGCTTTCACAGCTCATTCCCAAAGGAATAAAATTACTCCATTTAATTAGACTCCTCTCCTCATCTGCCCCAGAAGTTTCCTGTCACCTCATTCAACTGTGAACATAATTTAGGCCTAAAGGTTTGTCCTGATTTTTCACTGGGGTGCTGAAGAGCTTTGTCATGCAATAATTCACCCATCTTCAAACTTTTCTGGAGACACTGCAATAGAAATGCTGCTTGCCTTCTCTTCGTTCTGTATCTTGTCCAATACCTTCAAAGAAATGCATTGGAATTCTTCCCAAAACACTGCATAGATAATACTCCTGATAACACACGTGCCTTCACATCCATTTTATGGGTGAAGGAAATGAAGCCCATAGAGGAGTTGATGTGAGATTCCTCTTCCCAGACTCAGAGTACTTTCAGCAGAAAATTAGGAACCCAGCTATTAATACCATGCTGTAATCACCATGTGAGATGCCTTTGTTTGAAGGGAATGACCACAGCCAAAGCCCCAGCAGCTGAGCTTGGTGGGTGCTGGAGAACACCCATTTTATGCAACACTCATCATGTAAGGCAAGATGCTTCAGCAAGTGCTGCCCCAGAGCCACCAGCACAGAGAACGACTGCATTGGGCCAGATCAAAGGCTCAGCTTGCTCAGCATCCTCTTTCCAACGGTGGCCATAAATGGGTGTCCAAAGGAACAGAACAAAAATAGGCTAAGTACATATAATACTCCTGTCTCTATTTATAATACCTACATCTTTCCCCCTTGCCTCCACCTCCAGTCATTTCCAGCTCACTGAGCTCCTGACAGTGTTTCTGCCTGCTCAGTGGCAACCCACTGATTTCTTTTCCATTAATTTGTCCACTTTCCCACATGTGATGTAAACATTGAGCATCCATAGTTTCCTTGACAACAAGCTTCCCAAAGAACCATCCACATCTGATCTCATTCCACCTGGCTCTTTCCAACTTCCTCTGACGTCTCCAAGTCCTTATGTCAGAAGGCAGTGAACAATTCCCATCCCCCCTGTGCCCTGCCTGATTTCCCGGAACTTCTGTCCCATCTCCTCTACCCATTCACCCAGCTGAAGCGTTCTAGGTCATTCAGTTCTGCCTCACACTGGGGCAGTTTGACACCTCTGAACAGCGTTGCAGTCTTTGCTGAGCACTTGGTACCTGCACGTCTTTGGAGAGGGGATGACGAGAGTGGCACGTGTCCAGGACAGGGGTAAATCAGGGATTTCTATCCCATCACAGCAACATTCCCTGTTCCATTCTTAGTATATTCCCTAATTTTAGTAAGTTAGTCTTTTTTACCACTACAGAGTGATGTGGTGATGTTTTGATGGAAATATCCATAAAAGCCCAAAACCTCATTCTTGCACAGAAATGGAGTTAGAACCTCCCTGATTTCACTCTTGTGTGGAAAGCAGCTCAGAGTCCATCATTTCATTAGGACTGTTTCAGGGAATGGTCACCAGAACCGCTAAAAGCAGCACATGGCACATGTGCTTTGGCCCAGGCCTGATACTAAGGTGAACTTAGACACAGGTAATTCCACTCGGAATCCCTTCTCCAGCCCGTGCTCCCTCCGGCACCCACCCCACGCTGTAACAGAACGGGATTTTAACATGCCCGGTGCTCTTTCATACAACCAGTGTCTTCAAATTTGCTAAAAGCACCCATAAATATTTGATAGAGCAGACAATGCTGCTCTCACATCCAGTTGCAAACAAGATTGTGTTTTCTTCCAAGCAAATCCAATAACTTGATTATCTGATCTGGTCTGTTCTTATTTTCTCTGCTTTACGATTTTCAAATATTTGCAGTTGTAAGTCTTTTAAAGCTTTAATTTGCTTAAAATGATTCACAAGCACCTTGTTAATCTTTTATCAGTTTTATTGCAAACTGTAAACAAAACCCAGTTCTTAAATAATTAAAGGGCAGAACTAGCCCTCAGGCAAATGAAGTCCGGGAGGGGAAGATAAAAAATTTAAAAATCAGAGTAAGCCCGTAGATTAATTTTTTTTAATTCCCATCTACAGAATTGGTGAATGTAGCTTCAAAACAGAGAGCAAGTCTAAAAGAACAGATTGTGTGTGACATCCCCCCAGCCAGATTCTCTCATCTACTGTGTCCTGAATATTAATCTATCAAGTACCTACACATTGCTGGTTACGGAGTTAAACACACCACAGGCTTACAAGTCAAAAGTTGGGTCCCAAAGAGCATCTCAAAAGAATTCCTCTGCATTTCTGCGTGCCCAGCGATGCCTGAGCCTCTTCCTTGTCAGCCTCAAGAGGGTCTCCCCCACCCAGCAGGTCTCACCTCCGCTCCTCACCCAAGACAAGGGAGCTGCTGCACACTCTTGTCCTCCAGCAGCACCCCAGGACCTCCTCCTGCCAGCCCAGGGCAGAACTCGCTGGGCACAGCCCATGGGCACAACTCAGGCAGCTCCTGCCCACATCACCCCAGCCGGGGACACATTCCTGTGCCTGCCAGCTCTTGGCAGGGCAGTGAAAGCACACCCTGCTCAGCCAAAACACCAGAAACTCCCAGAAAGGAGAGCCACTGGCGTGATCAGAGGGCTGGAGCAGCTCTGCTGGGAGGAAAGGCTGAGAGAATTGGGATCGTTCAGCCTGGAGAAGAGAAGGATTCAAGCTGACCTCATTGTGGCCTTCCAGTACCTGAAGGAGCTACAAGGAAGACGGAGAGAGATGATTTACAAGGGTCTGGAGAGACAGGACAAGGGGGAATGGCTTCAAACTGACAGAGTCGGTTTACATGGTATAATGGAAGGAATTCTTGGCTGGGAGGGTGGGAGGCCCTGGCACAGGTTGGGCAGAGAGGCTGTGGCTGCCCCAGTCCTGGAAGTGTCCAAGGCCAGGTTGGACGGGGCTTGGAGCAACCTGGGCTAGTGGAAGGTGTCCCTGCCCATGGCGGGGTGGGGCACTGGATGAGCTTTAATGTTCCTTCCAGCCCAAACCATTTATGCTTCTCTCAAATCACACTTTTTCAGATGTCTCCAATACTGCCAGTATTGCTGCAGCCACTCTCAGTTTCACTGCACCCTGGGGAACAGCTCAGCCAGGGCCAGCCCAGCAAGGTGTGTGGGCAGATGCCAAAGGGGAGCTGGAGTCCTCTAACACAGGTGACTTGGGAAACAGAAACTCAGAACACAGATGCTGAAATTGAGGCAAAACACTGCCTGGAGGACTTTCCAGCTGGACTGGCTGGTGGGGAGGTGAGGGCAGGACCTGGGTGTCAAATGAGGACCCCTGGGGAGTTCTCATACAGAAGACACACAAACGGTGATGACTGTGAGCCTGGTCACCCATAAAAAGGGTTCTGCTACATCCACATCTTGCTACAAAACTCACCTCTAATTATTCAGGTTGAGAACTGTTATTTAATGTAATTATCACTGCTTTTACAACCCACTCTATCAACTACCAGCTCTTCAATCCAGCTGTGCTGAAGAACACTGTTCACTGATACCAATGGCTGTACAGTCATTTCAGAAATTCTCATACAAAGGTTCCAGCTTTCTAATGCATTGAGAATTGTATTTCCTAATGTATTCAAATTGTATTTCCTTCTTTTTACAGAAAAGACCACTTCTGATGAAGCTCTCCAAAGCACTGAAGTCAGAAGGAAACCTAAGGAACTATGAAAGCAAGACTGAGCAAATTCTAATTATCTTTTGAAGGCTACACTGCCATGCACACAAAAATGGATTTAAATGCATTACAGACCTAAAAATGTGTAATGGATGCATTGCTAGCCTATTACATGCAGTTCATTGTGCAAAGGTTTTTGGTTGTATGTTTTGTGCAGTGGGCTGTAAAAGTTGCTTAACAGAAGAAAATACATTTGATTAAAAATTTACATCAGAAGAATGTAACAGGCCTTTTTTTTCCCCTTTGGTATTTTATCTGCCACTGACTATTCCCATTAGTATTCTTAGTCTCACAGGCAGAAAACAAGGACTAAAGATGGAAAACTTTCAGGTCTAGATCCCAAACTGTATTAAAAACAAAGCTGCCCAGAAGCTGACTCCAGTTGGGAAAAAAACCACACCTATTCCCACTTATAAGTGTGAGGGTCATAAAGTGCCAGTGAGAAGCTTAAATAGTTATACTCCAATGACTCCCCTTGTGAGAAACATCAAGGGGAAAGCGGGTGGTGCTTGGACTTCCTAATGCTGCAAGACCCACAGGGCTCCCTGCACCTGTCCAGGCAGGAGCAGCCCTTGAGTCATCCTGTCACACAGGATGCAACAACTGCCCCAGATTCAAGGAAGAAAAAAATCCTTTAAATCTCTACCATATTCCCAGCAAAGCCCAACAAACTTAGAGGCCCTTAGTGATAACCATTTAGAGCAAAAAACAAACTGCAAATGTTCAATTTACAGCACTGAAAGAAATCAGGAAGATTTAACAGCTTAGTCAAACACCCTTATCCAAAACCACACAAGAGCTCTCCCAAGAACTGGTCCAGCTACCCAGAACTGGCAGAACTGGAGAAAGATGTGTTTAAATCACAATAAATAAGTAAACATTACAAAGCCCAGCAATCTCCAGTGTTCTGTCCAAATGTTCAGCACTCTGAGCTAACTTTATGACCGTAAGGCCAGGTGGAGAATATAACAAACAGAGCCTGTCTGCCAATTCCACAGCCCATCCACCACTTTTAATTGCACAGAAAATGCAGCCAAAAGGAGAGGGAGCAGAGACCTTGCACATGGCTCACGGTGCAGGATGTTATTCCTCGTGGGAGGTCTGGCTGCACTTCACTCAGCGCTGCAGCCCCGGAGCAGATGAGAGCCGAGGGGCAGCCTGGCCGTGGGCACCCGTGGGGAGCCCACCTGGCATCCCTCTGGGGCTGGACACTGCACAGGGATGGCATTTCTTCCCCTGGCTTTCAGCCCTGCCTGCTTTTCAATAGGATCTCCTTGGAATCACAAGCCCGTGTTGGTGCTCCAGCCCAACCCAGCCTTCGAAGGGAAGAACGTTCTCAGAGCCACTTGCCGGCCTCCAGCAAAGCACAGCAGCTGTGCAGGCTGCACCCACCAGCAGCAACCACCTATTTGTGTTTGCAGAAAGGCCAGATAAAATCAAAATGCAATAATAAAAGGTCAAAACACAAAGCAAGGCAGGCCTCTGACATGGCTTATGGGCAATCACAGGGTCATGCAGCCAAACCAGGCAGGGCAGGAGCTGAATCCAAGAGAACACAGGCTCCTGAAGCACAAGGGCACATTAGAGATTAGGATGAAATCCTTCCCTGGGAGGGTGGGCAGGCCCTGGCACAGGTTGGGCAGAGAAGCTGTGGCTGCCCCATCCCTGGAAGTGTCCAAGGCCAGGCTGGATGGGGCTTGGAGCACCCTGGGCTGGTGGAAGGTGTCCCTGCACGTGGCAGGGGGTGGGACTGGATGGGCTTTAAGGTGCCTTCCAACCCAAAGGATTCCAAAATTTTATGATTTGCAATAATCCATATTTACAAGTTAATTAAATGTCTACATTCATTTTCCTTGATTAGGCCCAATCTTTGTTCACAAGCACATAAAATGACAAATCTCACTCATTTCCCTAAAATGCTGGCAAGTCACAGTTGCTTCACAATTTTAAAAAAAATGCAAACTTGTAATATTCATAGGCAGGAAAGGAAAAATTTCAGCAGTTAAAAGTGATAAAAATAGTGAACCAGGTGTCTGTGCTGAGTAATTCTGGAAGACACAACCCTTTGCTTATCATCCCCACCAGATTAAGGAGTAACATCTGATTTCACACCTGCAGAAATCCATCTACAAAGCAATAAGGAAAAGAAGTAGCAATGATAAATAAATAAAATTAGCACAATTATCTCCAGCAAACACTTTTGGAGAAAAAAAAAAATAGGTGGTTTCCCACCTCCCAGAGAAGGATGGTTTGAGTGCCATTGGAACAGGGAGCCTCTCCAGGAGCAGGCTGGTCAAAGCTCTGCTGATCCCTCTGGGCATAGGTCTGACCCAGAAAGTCACCGACTCAAGCAGTTATCCCTGAGTCCATCAAGCCGTGGGTACAGATTTCTGGAAGAGTTCATCATTCCAGGGAAAACGAATGTTTCGGTGAGGTGAGCTCAGGTCACCAGACTGATTTACCACCTCGGCCATCAGGTGCTTTGGGGCACTGTATTATGCAAACACTGTGCACGTTTCAGTATCCGACCTCAAAAACCACAGACTTCTGAAAATGTGTTCCCTACCCCACCAAGGGGAGGAAATGGTCTGGGATGAAAAAGCTGGTTGTGGGGAGTGGGAAGGAGAAGGTGCCACACAGGAGATAAATAACCAAATCTTTGTCAAATTACTGTTAAAAGGGACAAGGCAAATCATGAGCAGAGTCAGGGATGAAAAAAACCTGAATTCTCTAAAAATACAGCCAGCTCATGAGTCTCCAGCTGCAGAGCAGCCCTTTCAAGATGCAGCTCTCAGTGCTTGTTGAGAAAGATGCTTCCTGCCTCGATCCCCCTGGAAGAGCAGCACGGTCTAATGGAAGTCACATTTGATGTGCTCTGTGCTGCTCAATGCAGAGTGGCTGAATTACTGGGTGCAGACCTCATCATACTCTTAAAAAGTAATTTGGAATCAGGACTTTGATTTAGATTGGCTTTATCCTTTACTTTCAAAGTACAACTGGTAATAATGTAGTCTGTGAGTTTAACATTTGAAACAGGAGTTCCATTTACCTCTTTGTACTTACTGGAGGAAAATTACTGTAATTGAAATCTTTCTGCTGGAAATGAAGCCCTTCTAACATTTAAAGTGGTTGCTTGTCCTTCAGGCTTTTTATTTTAGCTGTCAAAACTGTAAACTGCCTTTCAGAGCACTGAGAGTCTTACAGGAGAGAATGAAATGAATGTACCCTGGATCTAGGTACTGGGTGTTTTAATCTAATTTTCTAGCTAGAAATACAGCACTTCTCTCCCTGGGGCACTGCTGGGAACAGGAAAATTAAGCTTCACTTCAGTTCAGCAATATCTATCAATGAACCTCAAACAAGGGACAGGGCTTTTCAAGGACAAAGCAAAACCTTCCAAGTCCTCCAGTTTCATCCATAAGCCCCCTCACATCCAGGCAGCAACACGTGAAGCCAGACTGCCCACTCATGCCTCCTCTCTCCACACATCTCCCACACTTTCTAGAATTTCATAGATTTTCCAAGAGCTTGCCTTTTTCCTTTCCCCCTCAGATCAAACTGATTTCCTAGTGTCAGCACTATTATTTGCATGAAGCTTTTGAATTTTAATTCCAGTGTAAATGCACTCGGGCTCAATACGGGTATTGTGTGAAAGTGGCTCGTGGCCAAGTGACCTTATATTAAATCTCTGAAAGGGTAAACATAAAAATTTTGGGTCTTATCCAGTAGGCTCCCCTTTAGTTTGTATTTTAGAATGTTAGCAATTAACTTCATAATAGACTGAAAGATAAGTTGTGTGGATTTCTACTTTAGTTAGTTTTATTATCTCATTAAAAATACACTGCTGTGAAAAGGTTTTACAGTGCCTGTCTGCACAACTTCAAAAAACTGTTTGGATGACTTGAGCAAACAACACACCAAAGTACATCAATATAGCCAAGGTCTCTCTCTTCTATTTCCAGTTCCAACATGTCCTTAGGATTAAAGGTGAACATCCAAAGACAGTTTAAGACCATTTTTCAGGCTTTGCGTTGCAGCTGCAGGACCATTTCCTACCAGTACAAACCAGCCACTGCACAAGCAGCAGATGACCTGAATTAACTGCTTAAGAGACCTCAAGGTGCCAGGTGGATCCAATGAGTTTGGAAGCTCCCAGAGGTCCTGTGAGGGCTGAATCCTTGAAGCTCAGGCAAGTTACATCAGCACATCTTCGTTCAGGTCTATCTGCAGAGGCTGCAGATAACCCAGATGGGATGAGCAGCTTCAAACCCAATCAATAGAACAGTTTATGGCAGGAAAGTGTAGTGATACCAAGAGAATAAAACAGGTTGACAATCTATATGGGAAGGAATATTTTACAATATACAACCTGCCTGCAGAGTTACCTCTGACATGTATATAAATGTATAAGCTTTATCACAGCAGGGTCTTCAGACATCAACATCATCTGAAGTAAATCAAAATAAAAAAAAAAAAAGAAAATATTTGTGATGGCCAGAGGCAAGGACATCAACTTCAGCAAAGCCAGCCAGCTAATAAAAATGTCAATGAACTTCTTTACAAGAGAATTAAGAGGGAGCGGTGCAGTGTCAGCACTGCAGCACACTCAGGAAGAGCAGCCCCAGTTCTGATTAACCGAGACACTGCACTGGCAGCAGGGCAGAGACCCAACCTTTCCCTAACCTAAAATGACCTCCCTTAAACAGAGATTATGTAACACTTCCACATGAGGAGAGTAAACTTAAATTACTTTAATTTTCACAGGCTGCTGCCAGAAGAGACATCACTGTCCTTTCCACTCGCCCTCACCCAGGTATTTCCAGGCACAGCCCGTTGTACACTTGTGGTGAACTGGGACACATGCTGACCTGCCTGAAAACAAAGCCAGCGACAGAAAGGAATAAAACCTGTTCAGTTCCAGTTGGATCACCTCCCCACGTGGCTGCACAAACACTAGTGCTGACAAGTGGGAGTGGGAGCACTCGTTCCTGCAGCAGCCCACACTTGTGTCAGCTGAAGAGGAGAAACTGCATCTCCAAGTGAGATTCCAAATCCACTTAGACAAACCGCCGTAAAAAGCTGGTTTGAGAATTTCAAAGGTTCTTCAGCTTAGCTCACATAAACCCAATTTCTAAAACCTTGACAACATGGAGGAGTTGCAAAAGAATTTGACCTAATTTTTTTAAGTCAGTGCAGTTTCCCTATTGCAGAAACGCTTGTTCCATGGAGTGTGTACCCAGAGTGTCCAGCCAGAGAACTGCAATTTAATAAATTCAGCATCAGTTCACACCTAAGCCACACTAGCACAACTTTCACAGGCAAACAAGACTTGAAGCTAATGCAGAACAAGCCAAGGCACAGCCACAATAAGAATGTTGACCCAAAGTCCTGTGTTCAGCACGGGAATACAGCCCCACCTCATAGCCAAGACCACAATTTCTCACGAGCCTTTCATTAGGAAACCCCCACTACAACCCAAAAGGATAACAGTCTCTTTTCACACATTAAATCCAATAAAAGACCAGCCATGTACTTCAGTTTTTGTCTTCCTAAGTGCGTGCATTTTGGTTTGGGGATTTTTTTTTCTCCCCAACAGATGAACAGACTTGGCAACTTCCCTGGTGAATCGGAAGAAAGTCTTGTAAAGGCACAAGTAACTCGAAGAATACAGATTAAATGGGCTTCCTGGATTTCATCCACGATCAAATTTCCCAGGTTGTAGATCTCAAAAATATCTGTCTCTGACAAAACTGGTATGACAGGTTATGTAACACACACACAGAATCACCCGGTGACAGCAGAGCAGGAACATTATCTGCTCTGTTCAGGGACTCGAGGGCTTTCTGGATGAACTGCAAGGGGTATTAAAAAAAAAGAAACAAGAAACTGAATCACAAAATGTAAAGGAGAAGGAAATCCTCGTGAGTTTTAAATAGCCAGCCTCACCCACTGGCAAATAACCACTGATTTTCGTAGATTTTTATTTCCAGGAAGTTCCATATGCTAAATATGCTGAGGTGATTTGTTTTAATATAGATGTTTATAGGTCTGATATGATTTTAAAAACAGAATTACTGCAGAGAAACATCAAGGAAATAATATATAACTGCCTAATAATGTGGGGTTTGCAGCCTTTATGAGACTGCCCAAAACAAACGAAAATGGAAGTTACATCTGAGACTGTTAAATATGCTATTTGCAGCCTGGGATAAATGATAGGACAATCTTGTTAAATGAAATATAAATGCTTCTTGTTAAATGAAATAGATATGCTTTCACTGAGTGCAGTATAACTTGAGGCACAAAGACAAGAAATAAATCAGTGTGGGACTATTTGCCAGAATAGAAAATTTCAGGCTAACAGCACATGCATGGCTTTTCTCTCGGTTTTAAGAACAGCAAGTCACAAACTGCTCGAGGATGTTTAGGGAACAGATAGTGAAGCTGCTCGGTATTTTCACAAAAAAAAGTTGTCTTGCTCATTTCCCTATGCTGCCGGATTAAAGAGAACAGCAAAGCTGCATCCACAATGCTGAGGGTGTCTCGGCACTGTTGGCAACCAGACCGTGCCCTGACCCGGGCAGGGAACCCTCCCGGGGATCTCCAGTGCAAGTGCATCACTGTTAGGCAGGTCCCCGCTGCAGTCTTGGTCCATCCTCTCCCCATCCCCATCCCCGTTTCCCCCGGGCATCTCCCCTGTTACCGAGGGGCAGGCGAGATGGTGCAGCTGTGTCAGAGGAAAATCCCACCGAGCCCCCTCTGCTCTGGGCAATGGGAAATACAGCAAACTCCACAGCAAACCCCCGGCAGAGAGCCTTACAATACATCTCGCTACTTTTTGATCAATAAAACTTCTTCCTTCCCGTTACAATTATGGGCAGTTAAATACTTAGTTACTGAAGGGGAAGAAGGACCTGACCTCCCTGCAGAAGCAGGTCACATCTCACGGAACCACAAACATCCCTCCCTTCCCAGCTCCACAAGAGGAAAACAAACGCATCTCCACCACCCCTGGGCTTTTCCTGACACAGCACTGGAGGAATTCGATCTCCTCTCCTGCACCTGCACCGTGCCCAAGGTGCTGTCACATTCCCAGCCCGTGCCCTGCGCTGCTCCGGCTTCGGCACAGCCTTATCCCTGGAGCCCCGGCAGAACCGATCCACGGGAAAACCCACCCAGGGGATAATCAATCCACGGGAAAACCAACCCAGGGGATAATCAATCCATGGGAAAACCCACCCAGGGGATAATCAATCCACGGGAAAACCCACCCAGGGGATAATCAATCCACGGGAAAACTGATCCACGTGAAAATCAATCCACGGGAAAACCGGCCCACGGGAGGGGACACTGCCACGGGAGGGGTCCCTGGGGAAGGGCTGCAGGACCAGCCGTGCCTGCAGGACTTACCTTCTCTGCATGCTTGAACTTGACGTAGAACCAACTTGACTTGATCATCGTGTCACCTCCTGCCCTCGCCAAAACGCACACAGAAAGCCACTCAACTCTGTGGTGCCGGCACTCCTGCCGTCCGAGCCGGCGACCTTCCGAGGGGAGCAGAGGCTTCCTGGGGCTGAGGTGAGGGCAAGCACGAAGGCGGAGGACGGGCGGGCAGCCCGGCGCTCCCGCGTCCCCTCCCAGCGCTCAGCCCCGCTCGCCGGAGCTTTGGCTGCCTGACAGCAGAATTCCTCAAATGGACTTCAGCTGCATTCATCACGAATGGCACATGTCAGTAAAGCCAGGAGGCTGGCTCCGGCGCTGGCAGCCTCCCAGGACCATGACCTCCCCCAGTGGGATGAATAATGAATTCCAGCACTTCCCTCCAGACACGGATTAACACCTGGCTAAACATTATTCTGACAGTGAGCTGGTTCCTTCCGAGGACCCTGCATGGCCGCGTTAACCCCTCGCTCGCCCACCGGGCAGGGTGGTGATGCTTTGGAGCCTGTCCCACAATACCCTCCCCCCTCGAAAGAAAGATTACAGGACTATATATAGTTTAGAAACAATAAAGCCTCTTAAGCATAAAGCAAATATCTCCTTTCCGATTCTGCAGCTGCAGTAACGCTGCCGTGGAACCAGAGCAAGTGCTCTCTCCTCACCCCTGCTTTGTCAGCCCCCCCTCTCCAAACACACTTGGTAAGCTGTGGTGCTCTCAGGCTCATCTTTTAAAATAATATCTGTAAAGACATCTGAAAGGAAAAAAAAACCAACCAAAACAAACCAAAACAACCACCACCACCAATATGAAACTAATGCATAAAAAGTCCTGGGAAGTCACTGGTCAGACTGTTCTTCTGCCTGTTCAGAAACACTGCCCAATTCCCTTGCTCTGGTTTAAAGTGACACATTGATTTGGCTGCAAATCTCCCCACTCTGTGCATGCCATGGAGCAGTGAATATCAAGTTACAAGCTACAGGATGAATATAATCAGCCTCCTGTGTTTCCGCTGTGCACAGCCAGGGCTGTGCTGGAGCAGAGCTATTGGCCCAGCATCCTGTGCCCAAACACTTAAGGATGCACATGGAAACAATGTCAGAAATCTCAAGTCCAAAGATGTGCCCCTCAGTATCACATGTAATAACAGGGATGGAGCTGAATTTGTCACACAGATAGCTGAACCCCTCTTTATGCTTCCATAAGGTGCTAAACAAGATTCAGAATTTCACTATGGAAGCAAAAAGTCACCTAATTTTGCAGGTTTAACCCACTGTCTGGTTATCTAAGTGGCAGTCTCACAGTCTTCTATCTCAACAAAAGAGAATAATTTGCTTCTCATCATCTTCAGATCATGACTTTACAGATTTTTCTGGTCCCCCTTATATCACAACTTTTGGGGACCAGGGACTCCCAGATCATTATATTTCTCCTTGTAGGGAAGCTGTCCATGTCTCCACAGATCCTTTTCATCACTTTCTGGTCTTTTCAGGTCTAAGTATCTTTTTCATAGACAGAAGGAGATGGAATAAATACATTTACCACTGAATTACCATCTCCAACTATATACACACAGAGATATAAAGCAGATGAAAACAGATCCTGAAACCCAGTTTGTCAGTATTACCCACCTAAAAAGTACTATCAATGCTGGTAGCAGTGTCAGTGCATCATCTGAAAGCTGTGACTTTACCTGACTACTCATTCACCTGCCAACAGAGGTTTTTAGAACTTTTCATAAACTAAGACTTATACAAGGAATCCAAATATCAATATTGAGCAATAACAGTCACCATATTTAAGTGGAGCTGAGGCTGCTCAGCCCTGCTCTGCCCTTAGACCCCTTCCCTGCTCAGCCCCACTCTCTGTTAGGCCTCTGCCCTTCTCTGCTCAGCAGAAAGGGAATTGGGGTGAATTCCTTTCCAACCCCTCTCAATGCAAACAGCTGGCCATCCACAGCCATAGCTGTCAGAAATTACTTTCCAGTGATGCCACAGAAAAATATTCCCACTCTCCCTTTATTTCTGCCTTCCTGTGGGACAACTAGCCTATGCCAAAAGGGTGGTAAAATGCCCCAGCCTTTTTCAGAACTATGGAAACATCAAAAATGGATGAGAAGTTCTCATACAGGGAGCAATATACACAGAAAATTAAAACACTGATTTTTCTTGGCACCTTCTATTTTCTGCACCTAAAAAGCTGCTTTTTGGATGAGCAAATGGATAAATAGGACAGATCTGGCTGCACGACTGAATGAGATCAGGTCAGTGCAAGAGCCACGCTGCTTTCCCAGCTCCAGCTCTGCTGTTGCTCCTCCAGGCCCTGCAGCAGGACACAGTCCCTGCAGCAGGACACAGTCCCTGCAGACACCACATGTGTGGTGTCAAGAGCCGCTGTCCACATGGACACCATGCTCTCTTGTTCCCAATTAGAGGAAGTTTGCTTGCTCCACTGACCCAGGAGCTCCCAGGGGGGCCTTGGGACAGCATCACAGGGCGCAGCCACCGAGGAGGCGAGAGCCAACACCCGTACCAAGCACAAACAGCTGGGGCTCAAAGCAATTACCAGGCCCTGGATGTTTTCCACTGGTTCATTAGCATCTGGCAGGACCTAAAGTTCCAGGGTCACAAAACACAGAGCTGTTATTTTATGTCAGGAAAATGCACAGTGACATCCCTCGAGAGCTGTCCTTTCACAATCAAAGGACAAGTGCAGCGCAGGGAATGGAGATGCAGAATTTCCAGCCACCACATCCCCCAGCCAGGCAGGGATGGGCCCATCATGCCACACATTGCTCATTTTTTGTCACACTGTTGAAACCACCCCCCCTTCAGCATCCACAAACAGCCCCTGGCAGCAGCAGCAGAGCCTGGTGATTCCTTACAGCACTGACAGCTGGGTAGGTTTGCACACACAAAGTACACACCAGCTTAAGTTTTCAACACTTCATTCATCTTTGCAGCAGAACAAAATACACCATTTATTTCCAAACCTACAGCGTCAGCACTTTCTCTGAGATGTGTTTGGTTCTATGTTTTACAGAGCTATAATCTGTGTGTGCATGACACCACAGCTTCGCTTCTGTTTGCCAGTCCATGTTCACCCCCTGGGGACACGCTGCCAGACAAGCACCACCTCGGCTAGGGATCCATCCCTAAAAGTTCTGCAGCACTCGTCTCCACAACCCTCTTAGCCCACACCTGCTCTTTCAATCACCATCAATAACATGAAATCACGTACTATTCCAATTCTGAGTTTGTACAGCAAAAAGCCCAACTTGTTTTTATATGGCCCCACAAAGGGAACAATGTTTTGATAGAATTCTCACAATTCTCCCAGAATAATCATACTTTGATTTATTCAGCAGGTTTTGCCATACTCTAATAAACCACTTCAACTGTGAGACAGTGTAGAAAGGAATTGAAATAACCACCTTTTTAACAGACCATTGGCTCTAAGCCTTTTTAATACACCCTAATGTATTTTTAGATATCGATCCACGTTCATTTCAATTATTGCCCATGACAAAGCTAATCACACACTAATGCAATGTGCAGTGTAACAGTGAGTACTGAGCTGATTTTTAAGTCTCCTAAGAGCAGTGTGTAGCTCCTCCTCTTCTCTCTGACTTCAGGTTTGTTGGTGAGTCAGACTAACTTCTTGGTGCCACACAGGAGGAAGGGAAGGAGCAAACCAGACGCTATTTCACCTATTTTCACATGGCAGTATCAATGCCCTGAAGAAACCACTTGCACAGCAGAGGCAAGCTACACCAATCCTGGAGGAAGCTCAAGAGCCCTGATCCTTATGCCAAGCAAAATGAACCTCTGCGTGTGTGCAGGGAGGCTAAAGCAAGATGATGCATTTGCAGCAGGGACTACATCCAAGATGAATTACATCCATTCCTGTCTTCTTGGCACTATGAGAGCAGAAAATCATCTCCCTCCCTATTACCATAATAGCTTTCACACTTCCCAAGCAGCAGAGTGAAGTGTGCGGATACTGAAAGAAATAGCACATAAACAACAAGCAAGAAGTTTAGATAAATAGGAAGATCCCATCTCCAGAAAATGTTTACAGTCATTTTTATAATTACCCTGTAGGGGAAAAAAAAGAAAAGAAAAGAAAAGCAATTTGGAATAAGTACAAATGAAAAGGATTCTGAAATGTTTTTCAGTTCAGAATGGCTCCTAATGTATCAGCCAAAGCAGGGATCCCTGGGAGATTTCATGAGGCTGAGAACAAAGCCCATGGGATGTGCAAGCCCTCTAAGAGAGAAAGTTTTTCCCAAGATCAGAGAACTGTAGAGTAACATGGATCCTATATATAAAGTACAAGTGCTGAAGCTCCTGCCTGGCTTCCAACACGCCCAGCTCTGAATGCACAAATACCTGGGTCACTTCAAAGCACCCACATCCCATAGCAGCCCTTCTGCTTTAGAAGTAACCCAGAACTACACCAGCTCTGTATTGAAACACTTCACATCCTAGAAGGATTCCCAGGACATGGGCAGTGAGAAAAAGGGTCGGAATGGCCAAACCCAAATCAATGGCTACATGTCAGAGCCAACATGATGAACAAGGCCGGTGTTGCCAGACATTTGTGAGTCACATGGAGGCCCACAGGGAACTGTCCTCTTCCAGGCTACTAGAAAGCACTGTGGGATTTACTGTCTTGTTATTAACATGGTAACAATCCCATCTTGTACCTTATAACCCTGCTCGCCCATCAACACCATCTGCTCTTTCATCCTGAGTGCTGCCGAAAAATCTCATCATGAACATGCTGCTGTCAATTTGGACTTCTGTGCACATTTTCAAAGGAAACTCTCTGGGTCACTGCTTTGAACCCAATGTGGGCTGGCAGAATCTGAGAGCTCTCAGGCTTTAAAACCCACGTAGAGCAGGCACAGGATGAGCTGCATCCTGTGTCTGGTGTATCAAAGTTCCTGGGATAGGTACTATTTCAGACCAATGACATACAGGATGAAGTGGTCCTGAAGACCAACACCCCCATCAGAGTCATCCTTTATGGAAAGACTCTTTTGCAATGACTAAGAAGTGCAAGTGGCCTTTTCCCTGCCTGCTCTAAGGTCTGCCATGTGTGCAGGTGCTCTAAGGTGGTGACAGGTCTCACAGCTGCTTTTCACTGGGACTAGGATAAAGCCTAATAAGTAAGGCTACCTGATTCAAAGACAAAGACTACAGATTAACTCGAGAAAAACAGTCTGAAGTACTTTATCTCCCGCAGCAAAGTGCCAATTTGTAATGAGTTACGGTGAGGGGTAACCCAGCTGAGGCATGTGCTCAGCTTTCTAGGTGAAATTATGGCTTGGAGGCACAACCACAGAACCCTGAAAGATTTAAAGACACCTTAAGACAGTCCACAGGGGACAAGAAACAGACATTTGCTAGTGGTTTACAACCTGCAAGAGACAGACTGAGACAGAAGCAGGACAGCCCATAAGCCTGGCTCATGATGGCTCACAATATGGTACTTCTGCCACACTGAGTTAGATCAGGGTGCAGTAAGGAGAGCTGCTGATGGTATATGATATGTATGTAACTGTGCCAGGAAGTCACGTGTGAGTGTCTGCAGCAACGGGAGGCAAAGGTGGCTTAAAATGTCTTTTTAACCTCTCTGAAAAAGAAGGTGGAGTGCTATAATCTGTAATTTAAAAAATAGCAATAATTGCCAGCTGGACAAAACGGCTTATGATATTAAAAGAGCAAATGATGCTTTTGTAAACCTACACAATGGTTCTGCATTTTGTTCCCTTGCTTTCTGGTTTGTACAGCTCCAGCACTATTTGGACAGGGTTTTATTACCTGGAGAAGAAAAATCACTTCTGAGAACACACCAGTACTCAAAAGTGTTTGAAATGACACAATTCTCAAGTGCAAGAAGCAGTGATTTCTGTGACACTCCACCATTTCATCCTGCTGAACACAGCCCTGCAATACACTACAGGGCTGTGTGTATGTATCTCCCTCATTTACACATGGAACAGGGATGAGGGAGCAATACATCCAGTGGGGAGGGGGGAGTAAAGAAATGCCTGATAAAACAGAACCTTTGCATGCAATGTACGTATATACATAAAAGCACTACCACAAGTTCCCTTCGAACATAAAAAGGCATTAGGTGGCAGGGCACTAATGCCCACAGCTAAATCAAGTGCTGTTCAGCAAAACGTTTTACACTAAAAATCCATGGCAGCACAGATAAGGCTGCAGTGCCAACAGCTCCTGCACCACCACGGATACAGGGCAATTTACACCTCAGCAATAAGTGCTGTAACCTATTTAACACTTACCGAGGCACAAGGGGCAGTGAGCAAGGACCAAGGAAGGAGTTACACAGAGCTGTGAGGTCCCTGCAGCCATGCCCAGCACCCCAGCAGGTCTCAGATCCCACTCCCAGCAGCCCCGGGCAGTTCACTCACATCCTCATCACAAGCATAATAACCTTTGGCATGAGCCAAAATTCTTCTTGTGTTACACAAAACAAGTAATCCAGCACAGTGCAGGAAGGCAGAGACAAAGAAACAACCAGCATCTCCCCAAACATGGGGCTATTCATCCCAGCTCCCCAGCAGAGAACCCTCTCAAATGTCCTTATTGAGGCCTGGCATGTGCACAATTCACATCTCTGGGAAGCTCCCAGGATCTGCCCAAAGGTTCACAGGTTGATTGGATCAGCTCTGGGGATGCTTTGTAGTCATCAAGCAGAAAAAACACCCCGAGAGGACCAGGCTGGAGCCCGCAGCTGAGAGCACAGGTGTTGGTGCCTGTGCATGTAACACCTGAGCAAAACACAGCCCGGCCACTGGAACCTGCACTGCTGTTTGACTTCCGAAGGAATTCTAATTCTTGTGAAGTTCCCCTTTAAAAATTAGATTTTGTTCTTTAATATTCATTGACTTCTAGTTTGCTTCCCACACACAAGGCATTATTTACTCTACAGTGGCTCGGTGCATCAATTATGGTAATAGTTTGTGAATAACATTTGCATTATGGGAAAATGAGCCTGGTTATTTAGCACTAGCCGAAGCATCCCTCTGGAAAATTGTCACAAACATACGTATCATATGCCTCCACTTAAACAGATCTGTAATTACACTAGTTTATTAAAAAGAGCCCAGCTTTTTTTTTCTCCCCCCTTAATTCTCTTTCTGAGAGCAGACTAACATCTACAGAGCCCTTTCCCTTACTCGGACAGCCAAAGGTAAAGGCTAATGGCTGCTGCTACCATGATCTCTTTACACTGAGATTTTAGGATGTAATGCATCTTCCACGTTAGTTTACTTTAATGCAGAAAGTGTGGCTTGGTAATTGTGGCGTCTGATTAATGCTCCGTTTCAGTCCCTTCGGCTAAATTCCAAGCTCAGTTCAACTACTGTACATTCTGATTAACATCTGTATTACATCAGCACCAGGAGTTTATATCCCACAAGCAGGACTGCCCAGTACAAGGCACTGGACACAGAGAGCACCACATCTCAGCGAGTTCAAGGTAGCAAATAAGGCAGTTTACCTTCTCAGAGTTTACAAGTCCCTGCCTGAAGACTTGTCAACTTTTTTAAGCAGTTAAGAAAAGCTAAGAAATATTACAAAAGGGAGTGTTCACAAAGCCCCACAAAAACACCCCAGAAAAACGAGCAGCTTTGTGCACTGAGGAGCCGTAGTTCCCAAACTCACAGCATTTCTTATGCTCACACTGCACAATTCTTGTAAATAAGCAGGTACATTATTGTAGAGCAGCTGCTGACTTGCTGTTACACTGTCCACTGTAAACTCAGGTGTATTTGGATAAGTCAGTCGAGGCTTCAGCCTTTCTTTGAGCACCGGGGCTTTCCACAGGGCACCCAACTGCTGTCTTAATACGTAAGAAATGCTCAAAACTGTCCCTTTGCACGAAAAGGGACAGCAACACAGCCAGAATGATCCCAGCACAGGTACCTGGATCCTAAGGTCCTGAATGGTGATGGGGACACCCATGTCGGTGTCGGTGGGATTGGATCTGCACAGGCAATCCCATATCAGAACCAAGCTTTCATAGGCAGAGAATGGTACAAAGAGCCTTAAAACAATCAAACTGAAGCTGGGAAGAGAGTGGCATGGACGGTGTAACACAAGGTGGTACCCGAAATGATGCACTTCAGTGCAGCTGGCACAGCTGTGAGCCCTAACAAGACGAGATACTTGGTACTATTTAACAGCTCTTTCACAGCCCATGACTTGGTGATCTCAGGCCAATTCCAAAGTTTCCAGCCAAGAAATCATCCTAATGAGCCATCTCAAAAAGCAGTCAAAGATTAGATAGCTAATTGACACGGAACTGCAGCCTTGTTATTCAGACACATTTGAAAATAGAATAATAATGTTGGACAAGCTTTAGTTTGCTCTACCTCTGCAACACCTTCCACCTGAGCTCCCCGCACATGGGAGCCCCCAGGTATTGGTGTACGCAACACCAAACCATCTTTACACCCAGCACAGCACACCACGTGTTTTCTCCACTGTAGTGACAAAACTGAAGCTGGTCTTACTCTGTACTGGAAGTTGCTCTAATGCCTCTAATTCCAGCTGTGATAGGAAACTCTCCACAGGAGAAGCTTCAGCAGTGGCACAGCACACAACTGCACCAAGTGCTGGGTGTTGTACCTCACACACGGGCTGGGAAACCAGCTCAGCCCAAGGCCAGGACTGCTGGCACTGAGCTGAGCCTGGACCTCCATCCACCTCAGCAGATCAACAGCTCCTTGGCATTTCCTCTCTTCTCCGGGCTGCTGTAAAGGCTGAATCAAGCTGGGCAGTAAACACGGCCAGTAAGTCGCTAGTCTTAAGGTGGAACTGCCTGTGTGAATGGACTGTCACTGTCCCAGCTCGGGGGCACTTTGTAAAGCAGCATTCCAGCCCTGGGCTCTGCACAGCCCTGCTGTACCGTGTCCACAGAAGCCAACTGTGACCATGGCACATTGTGTCATGTCCAGCAAGGACTCACTGTCATTTTGAGCTTCAAAACAGAGATGTCAGTAACTGGACGTGCAGAGAATTCAGAGACAGGAGAGATGGTCTTAAAATGAACTGGGCAAAACCTCCCACTCAGTTCAACATAGCCAGGACACTAAAAATGCCTCAGTAGAAAATGACACTGTAAGAGTAAGTCTCCATCCAGACAGCATCATGTGTTTTGAAATGTCAACTCCAATATACCATATCTTTTTCCACGGTAGGTGAGGAGGGAGGTATAAAACAGAAATTAGTTATTATTCTTGTGATACACTTGAAATTGAAGTATTAACTTGTATTGAAGCTCTTGATCTAACAAACTACCATTACCAAATGCACAACAACAGGATCCAAAGCTCGTCCCCATCCAATCCAGGCAATGGTGCACTCACCACAGCAATACCAAACCTTTCCCTCTGCCTTGGCCCGCTGAGCAGCACAGCACCGTGCTTGCCACAGGGCTCCAAGGCGACGCTTTGTGTCCTGTCTCAGCAGGAAAGGAGAGCTTGTTTTAACAGCAAAGAGAACAGGTTGGCAGCACTTGACAAGCCTGAATCAAAGTGTCTGCAAAGAGAATGGCAAGGGTCAGGCTGATGCTGCGAGCTGGCACTGCAGCGTGTGCCACGAGCTCCCATCTCTGCTGGAGAAACGTTCAGCTCTTGTCTTTGACACACTCTCCCTTGCCACACGTTTATCTTCCCCATCCTAAGAGAGGAAAGATTAAAACAGACATTTAAAAAGGATGAGGAAAAGAAAACTGCAGAATAGTCCCCTCCCTCATTTTAATTATTGATGCAGACAGCCTAAGCAATCTGTAAGCCATATACATAATGTATTTACTTGAAAATCCCAGCAAATCCACACGGTATTACAGAACAAACTACAAGCTGATCTGGGAGCACTGTCTTAAGAACTGGGTAAGCTGTCTCCATGTACTCAAAAATCTGTTTGACAAACGGAAAGATTAGATTAATGTTAATAATGCTAACGTGCTCAGCAGCACTCCCTGCCCCAGCTAGTTTGGGTGTCCCGGGTCTTGCCTTTCATGCACACCAGACAGGTCTGTGCTGCAAACCACTGTGCTTAGAATGACAAAGGCAAGACTGGCTCACATTCTTGAAGCCCCCCAGTTTGATTATACACCCCAGCAGTAATGTTTAGGGATCAGCCAGAAAGCAGCAGATGTTTTATATAGCAAAACACCATGTTTAAAAAAATAAAAGGCACTTCTTGAAACAGCTGCTTCTAGGTTTGGGGCTTAGGAGGGTGGGTGGGGGAAAAAGGAAATGGGGGCAGAGACTCAGACTTCAGCCTGACTTTGGTGAAAGATGCTGTGTCCTCCTTTGCACTGTCACTGACTGGAACCACCTGGACAAGAAACACATTGATTAAAAATAGCGTTCCTTAGAGAGCTGAACAGACAGCATAAGCAGCAGCAGCAGCAGCACAGTTTACTACACAGTGAAAATGCAAAATCTGGAGCTCATTGAGCCATTTGCTGTGTTTTAATTTCCAAGTTCCATCTCGCTCCATAAAGAACTCGGGACAGCCAAGGCTCTGCATCCACGGTGTGAAGCACTCAGTGAGCTTGTGTGCTACAGCAGAGAGGAGGAAGGGGCTGGGGACAGGGACTGCCACTGCCACCCCAATGTGACCGGGGTGTGACACAGCAAAGGCTGAGCACCCGCAGGTCCTGCTGGCCTGGACACCCACCCCTCATGGCCCAGATGCTGCAGGGCAGAGCCTGGTTGCAATTTTCTTCTCAGCCACCAGTATGAAAACACAAACCTTCAGACAAACGGATCCTTCACTTCCTCCTCGCTGCTTTTAGTGGTTTCTTTAATCTTTTAAGCTTCTGGGTCTAATCCAGCAGCTGCCATCAAAAGTACTTATACAACTGCAGGGGAGGCAGGAGGGAAGGAATGGGATACACCAAATCATGACACACGTTTGCTGAGCCTCTTCATTCTTACCTGCAAGTGCAGGTAAGTGCATTTGGAGGGTATCTGTTCACAGCCCAAACACATTTATGCACATCTACCTGTGATGTTCTCTACTGCCTTATCTATAAAAATATGCCTTAGAGATACACTGCCAAATGAATGACACATCTGAGTTGGCAAACTGCAGCACAGATGTGGGCAATAAAATGGGGTATCTCTACAGTAAGTAGCTCATGCATGAATATGGTATAGGCAGACAGCTCCCAAGATGATAAATGCTGCTCTTTTCCTAAAATTGAAAATATTTAGTGGTGTTCTTCAAGGAAGGCTTCTGGAGTCAGCGGGCATACAAGAACGCTTCTTCTCATTTCAACAACAGCAGAAATCACATTTCAGCTCTCCCAGCAGAAAAGTTGAACTCATGGTCTGAGAGCACAGTAAAAGTTCAAAATCCATAAACAAAAAGAATCAAAAATTGTTGAGATTTCATTATCTTTTAAAAAAAACCAAACATACTCTGCTAATTTTGAGCACCAGAATCTTGCAATTTCTGCAGAATGCCAACAATTGTACATTTGCTAAACCCCACATTCAAAGTGCCTGGGGGGTTGGAGAGGCATCAGATGGACAAACTCCCTGCCCTGCTCAGGGTAGTGCCTTTGCTCCTCATATTCCCAGGACATGGCACACACAAATGCTCTGTTTATGCTGTGCTGGTACATCCTTCTCTGTGAGCACAGTCTCATCTCCCAGCATACTGATATCTACATAAAGTTTCTAAAAATAGCATGTCCTTCTTACATAAACTTGACATAAAGGAATTAGGTGACAGCTGACCAAAAGCATCCCTTTAAAAGGCAAACTTTGCTGAGCACCAAATGCAACCACCATTTATAAGCAGCCAAGCCTTTTCATATTAATTGAAGAAGACAGAAGAAAGCTTCTAGATGAAGTCTCAGTTTGCCTGGAAAGGAAAGGTATTTCCTCTACACACTGACTCAATTACTCCTATTCCCACTTATTTATAAGCTAATAAGTTTTCCAATGGATTTCTATACCAGAAAAGGATCTGCCATAAACACCCTTTCAGGTGCAGGTCCCATAGGAGCTCTGCTGTTCCCATTGCAATGGAGAACTTTGGCATTCAAAACCAGAGGTACCATCCAGCTTTAAAAACTCAAGATTTTTCTTGGAGGAAAAGCTTCTAGAGTTTCCAGAGTCTTTTTAAATTACATGACAGCTGTCTGAATACAAACGAGAGCAGTACTAATTCTTGCGTCTGCAGTCGTTCTGAGTAATTCTTCAGTGTCTCATAGCTTATCCCTCCTAGCAACAGGATGAACTTCACCAGAACCAAATCAGTAATGCACAGGAAAGTTAATATGCAAATGAGTCTGTAGGGAAAAAAAATAGTTTTTGCATAACCTGGATAATCCCTAAACCTTGGGGTGCTGAATTATATATGAATTATTAGAGCAGGATCGTCTCTATGCCAGTGTAGAATACGTCGGGGAGATACAGGGCACAGCCCAACACCGAGCTGCCAGGAGGTCCCTGTTGTAGGATGGAAAGAGAATTAAACAACGACTCCAGGGATGTACAGCTGAGAAAGCCAACACCAACCATCCCTGATGCCGGGCAGAAGGGGACTTTGTGCCATTTGCTGCCGAGTCGACAGGGAAAACACAGATTGGCACAACCTCGGCTGTGTGGGCTGGAGCCAGCGAGGCAATGCCCCTGCTTCCGTGCCGCTGTGAAATGCTGCTTTGGCTCTCCACTACAGGTCACAAGGCTCCATTTCACCCCGGGGATCCCCTCCAGATGCCATCCGTGGTGCAGGGGGCACACACGGCCGTCAGCCGGGGACACCCCATGGAGCCCTCGGAGCGTGTTTTCCCTGGCAGCTGTGGCCACGTTGGAAGTCAGAGCTCTGCTGAGGACAGCCAGCATTTGTAGGTTCAAGTAATTCTCTGCTGATCCCCCTACCATGCTCCCTGTTGCCAGGTAACAGGGCTGTGGGCAGGATTTTCCCCCCTGCTGATGCACAGCCTGCAGTGATGGCAGACCCCACACCTCCGACCCTGCTCCGGGTCGTGTTTAACTCTTCCTTGAAATTTAAACAGCATTGACAGCGAACATTGAGATCTCTCCTGAGAAAGGGGATAGATATCTAGGCCACATTTCTTGGAAAAACTGGTTTGCAAGCCCCTGCAGAGAGAAATTAATTTACCTGGGTCTCCAGCATGCAGGTCATCCTCTCCTGCCAACACATCCTCACAGAAGGAGAGCAGGACAGACAGCATCCTGTCTCCTGGTTTTGGTCTTCCAACAAGTACCCTCCTCCTCACTGCCATTTAGACAGGACACAAATAATAAGCTGCTAAGCCAACAGCTACACCATCATCTGAGGACACGACCCCAAATGCTCAGTGTTAGGACTCAAATATCTCCCGGTGAAAGTAAGAAATGGAAACTGGATTTTTTCCTATCCTTGGTAAGCCACACTGCTGGACTTGCTGCTCATCTCCAGAATTTCCTACATTCTCCCCATTGCTGAAATTCAACAACACCTAGCTTGATTTATGAATAGCTTTGGGAGATATCAGAATCAGGTTTTTGGATGGGCTAGACCCTAAAATAACTACACCTTTTAAAGTACCTTTGGAGCTTTGCTTCTCAGATGTGCTATTCCTGCAAGTGTCAAAGCCTTCAAAGCTTCAACAGAGGCTTCTTCTTCCTTCAGACTGTACAAACTCGGTGCCAAAAAACTAAACTACTTTTTCATTGTAGCAACTTCAGCTGTAGGTTTCACTCTTGTGCACTCCTTTCTGATGGGTATTAAAAAAGCCCTCAGTGGTTCCTAACCCTGGTCCAGGACAGTCATTGCAGCAGCAAGGTTCGTACTATTTTTTCCATAACAACACATTTAGACCCATAAAAAATGGAATCCAGAAAAAGGACTGATGTGTTTCAACATCGCTACTGACATCAGTCTTCTTCAACCACCCAGCCCTGCAAAGCAGGAGGGCAAAGAGCTCCTCACAAATGACTCTTGTTTCCCCCCTGAATGTTTTTATTCATTGGCTTCAACACTGTTGCAAAGCACATGGCAGCGATGACCCAAAGGGATGGGATAACATCCCCACACAAGCTGCTGCTAATAAAAGCAGCATTCAGCAGTATTGCCACGCTGCTGGTCACATTTTCCAAGGGAAAAGACAAGGAAGGGGAACAGCAGTGTGTGCACTCAGGCTGCAAGACACTCAGTTTCACACAAATTCAGAAGTTGGATAATCAGCCTCTTTGTTAAAGGTAACATATTTTGGGCACATCTACATACTTGATCCACTGCACATATTGTATTGAACCAGCCAATAAGTAAAATGAATTCTACCAGTTATCTGTGGAGTCCACTATGAAAATTACTGAATTACAGCTCCTGTTAAATTAAGTAGTAACAAGTCCTCTTAAACACCACCCAGCAGGACTGCAGACCTCGAGTTGAACAAAAAGAAGGAGCAAGGTGGACGTGACCTTTCAAGCTAAATTAAAGAAAATTAAACCCTTTTATATATAATTTCCTCCTTTTAGCTCTCATTTTTTATACAATTATGCACTGCTGGGTTTTAGCCAGATAGGGAAGATGATCTAGGTCAATGCTTCTCCAACCCCTTTTTCCACTGAAGGACCAAGCTGTTTTGGAGAGGGAAAAACATCCCAGTCCACATTATATTCCACATTTTACCCCCAGCTGGGAAGAAAAGGTTGCTACTGAAGCACCTATTGTTTCTTTAAACAGACCCATATTGCTTCATTTATATAATTGCAACCTTAGTGTTACAAGTTGATATATTTTCAATAGGCACCAGCAAAGACACATAGCAAGATTGTTTCAGGAACATGTCCAAGAGCACAAGGATGAGGGTGTTTACAGTTGTTTGGGTTTTTTTTAATTAGTTCTTTTGTGGAGCCCCTGTGTTGTGGTAGAGACCTTAGAATTAATTTGAACAAAGCTCCTCTAGTAGAAAACAGACCAGGACCAAGAAACTCCTTTGTCATAGTCATGCCTAAGTTTCCCCAGCTTTAAGATTTTGTTGCAGTCCATTTCATTCAATTGTCTGACTGCTTTGACCATCAATGTTTGCATCGTGCTCCGAAGCCCTCAGACGACAAAGCCTGATTTCAGGCAGCTGGAGATTCCCACTGCCCTGCCCCAGGTTATTCCCTCTGACACCCCAGGACTCAGCTGTACATTGGAAACACAGAACATGCATACAGGCTTTCAAAGGAATGGATCTGCAGCCCCAGTGTTCACACTTTCTCAGTGGTCTCTGCAGGTAATTGGTGAATCACAACCTTGGTTTCCCATTTGGAGCAGAAAGGGAATGAGCACCTTCAGGAGCCTGTGGTGCTCAGAGCCCGAGTTCTGCTCCTCACCCTCCCCTCTGCCACACGAGGGGAGCAGGTGAAGGCTCAGCATTGCTGATTCCTGCATAAGCAGCTGGATCTCCTAAAGAAGATATACGGGCTAGAAAAGCAGGAGGAGGCCAGATGTATCGGTTCCACTAGCTCAGCATGGCCTACAGGAAGAATATGAGAGTGCTCCCTCAGACTCCTGTTTGCATTAGGGAAGTAAGAGAACACACACATCCCCTGCAGCAGCTTGAGCTGTGGCTCCCGACGGACCAGAGCAGGGCATGGGGATTTGCTTGCACAGCTCTGCCTTGTGCAAAATCTGTGCCATTCACATTGTCTTGTGAGCATTTTTCTTCTGGGAAAAGTGTAACATATTCCCCAGAAGGTTTGGATGGCTGCCTCGAAATGACTGTGGATTTGGTCTCGAACAGTCAGGGGATAGAAGCAGAGTCCTGAGGTTGCAATGACACCTGCTGATGAGGAAGGCTGTGAGGGACAAGTGAAAACAGCCAAGACACAGAGTTCACAAAGCAGAATTACAACTCGCTGAGTACTTCTGGAAACACAAGGCTATGGGTGGGCAAGTACACAAGGGGATGAAGGAAATGCTGCAGGGTAAAAAAGAGCAAACTAGTCAAATCACTGTTTCTAGATCCTCTGAGCACAGACAAGGTACCTACAAACCCGAGCAGCTGTACACACACTGTGTAATGGCTTTCCAAAAGACCTCCTCCAGCAAAGGGGGTATCAAAAATATTTTGGCAATACTAGGAAATGAAAATAAAAGCACATTCTCTTTTCCCTGTGTGATCTGACAGAATATGAATATGCGATACTTTTTCCTCTTCTTTCCACATCTTCTGGTCACCTCCTCTAACAATCCACACCAGGAACCAGGGAAAAGAGAGGCAGCATTCACCATTTTGACATGGGCAGACTGTCACTCCATTACCTGCAGACACACTGCAGGTAAACACAGCAGTGGGGAGCAACAGCTCCATTCCACAATGCAGCAAGCAGATCCAAATTCAGATCAATATACTGCACTTCTGGCAAGACAGTCTGTATTTATTCCCAATACACCAACTAACACACACATGGCACTTAAATCCTTTGTGTTTTCCTAAGGATGGCTTCTGCTTTCTTCGAGGGAAGAAGTCAGGACACAGCTCAGAATTTCTGTCAAGCAACTAGGGCTTCTGTGAACAGAGAAGGGGACAACAGCTGCTGCTCTGCAGCATTAAAGCATGCCATCCATAATGACATTACACTGTCCCTTTTGCTTAATAAACACTGAATTTAAAAATAAACTAGAGCTCTCCTTTGATCTGTGGAAGCTCAGGAGGCTGAGATGGAGGGTGAGGGGAGAGAAGGGACAAAAGGAGCACTTCTGTCAGGCAGGGATTGGGGAGTGGTCCCCAGGACTGGAGGCAATGAATCCCCACAGAATGCATGGAAACCAATGTAACACGACAGCAAAACCATGGGAGGTGTGGACATGCAAAGTGCTTCAGGTAATTAATTTTCTTTTAAAAAAGCAAAAAGTAGCAATTAAAAACCATCTGTACATCCCAAATACGAGACATTTTCAGAAGACTCTCAGCTAGGGCAATTTGTTTAACTCATGCACTCGAGCCAGCAAGCATGAAAAGCTTTTCACAGATATGCCATGCCCTGGCCTAAACTGGTTTTCCCTCCCAGTGGGCCACCTTCTCTTGCCCTCAGTGTGGATCAAATAATACTGAAGAAAAGAGAAAGTAAAAGTAATAACTAACACATGAAAACTAACTACAGGAACACCAGCAAGTGCAGAAACCAAACTCCCCTGCTCCCGGTCCTGAATGGAAACCTGCCTGCTGCAGGCTTTGCTGCTTTGTGTTTGCCTTGGAGCTATAAATGTTATAATAAGGTCAATGTGTACACAACCAGTTCTCTGACAATAATTCAATGCACTCAGAGCCTTTAAGCCCCCGTTTGTCTCCTCATGAGCCTCTTGGTGGAGTGAGGAGGCAGTGGAAGGCAGGGCTGCCTGAGGAACAACCCTTTGTGTTCCCTTCAAGCATCTCCCACCTGCAAACAGGGCGAAATGCAAACAGACAACATGAACAGGAAAATAGGTCACACTTCAGTGATTTCAAACTTCAAAAATACGGAAGGGATTCAACACAGGAGAGCAGGGATGGTGACAGGAGAGAGCGCATCACACATCTCTGATGAATCCATTTGATCCTGTGACTGAACAGACTTTTTCAGTGAGATTGCTTTCTAATTTATGCCTTTAAATGGAAACAAAGACCTTGATCTTAGCATTAAATTTATGCAGATAGGTCCTTGAGGCAACACTTCTACAGAAGACACCAAAGTGCAAAGACATTAGATTAATAATGCAAACATTGTATGTGTATCTGGAGTGACTCTGAGGATTCAGCAGCTGTCAAATCCTCCAGTAGCTTCTGCTCTGTCATTCTGACTTGAGTAGCATTGGAGATTTCTTGAAAACCGCCAGCCCAGGTGCCCTTACCCTTTCTAAGAGGCTGTATTTGGGATGGACACACTTGCAGTGGAAGGGGTGGCTGTCTCCTGCCACTCATCCAGGCTGGGCAGCAGGGCTGGGAGCTGGCCCAGCTCCACCTGACAGGCTCGGTGCTGCACCAGCTCCCTCACATAAAGTGCCATAAAGTGTCAGTGCCAGGGTTTGGTGGAATTAGGATCACTGTTAGATTAGTTAACAGCTGTATAATTAGCCACGCTAAGCCTCGATGTTTCCCCTTGAAACCCAGTTTTTACAGTTATAAATAGCAGTGTTAATGATCTCCAGCATCACTGCTCACACTCAGAGCCCCTCCTGCCTCCACCAGCTCTGGTGTCACTCACTCAATGTCACATTCTCCTGACTTTCTTCTTACAGCTATAAAAGGAGATAAAAAGAACTAAAAAAGGCAGAAACCAAAAATAAACTCCAAACTGAAGTGGATCAAGAAGGACTTTTTTCCTTACACCCATTTAAACCTTAGCAAATAACAGCTGCAGCTTGTACTTAAACTGCACCTTCAAGCATTAACTTAATTACATTTCACTAGAGTGGGAGGGGATGGTACCAGCATTTCATACGCAGGTAAACTGAGACAAAGGAGTGCAATAGTCTGGAGTCACACAGCAGGATGATGAATGGGCCCGAGAATGAAACCTGAGTGCCCAGCACATCACCATGCTATTTACCAAATGGGATGGAGCACCAGGGCACTGCAGCACCGAGACGCCTTTCATAAATCTGTCATGGCACACTACATGCTAATGAAGGGATATGAAGAGCATTTTTCTTTATTTTGAAGGTATTCAGCACAGGAAAATTTCAAAAAATAGAGTTCACGCTCTTTGGATAAATTCGATTTGCCAAATCTATGAATGAGGCAGAACCCAGATTTGTCATCTCTGAAATCTGAAGTTCAGACAATGCAATTCTTAAATCCTCTCCATACTGTTATCACCAGCAATATTACCACCTAATCAAAACCATCTACCACTTTCACCAATGATTAAAGATATTTTTTTTAAAACCTTTAATTTCTGCAGAGCTTTCTAAAACACTGCAGTGCAGCAACACAATCTCTAGAAATGTCCATAGCAGAGATTACAGACAGTTACTGTAAGAAAATTAAAATACATAGGTATTTTCAGCTGTTCCATTCTCACCATGGCTAGCACCACATGTCTGAGAGAAAGAGTATCTTTGGAGGTAAAATATAATCAAGTGAGAATTTTAAAGGCTGTTTCCAGGAACACTGTTAGGGGCTTTAATGAAAATGTGAGATAATACAATAAAATGAACACTGCTGCTCACAGTTCCCTCTGTGGTTACAATCAGAGCTGCTGGTCTGTGCTTTTGCACCTTGGGTTTCCAAAGGTATGTTTTGGGGTACCTTCACTCCAGCAGCAGAGCCCCAGACTGCCTGAGGAGATGGCAGGCCTGAAGCAGAGCAAAAAACTCCAGGATATCCCCTCCACAACCCCAACAATATTCCACGAATCCACTAATTGCTTTAATGCAGTGAAGAAACAAATCCCCATATGCCAAGGCTGCCAGGAGCTTCTGCGAGCAGGGGAGGGCTCTGCCATCATCCAGTCATGCTACAATCACAGAATCCCAGAATACGCTGAGTTGGGAGGGACCCCCAAGGATCCTGGAGTCCAACCCCCAGCCCTGCCCAGGACCATTCCCAAGAGTCACCCCCTGTGCCCCAGAGCATCATCCAAACCCTCCTGGAGCTCTGGCAGCCTCGGGGCTGTGCCCAC
>JAWWTY010000045.1:9559781-9591667 GCA_035222235.1 Margarornis squamiger | reverse complement strand
GGGCAGTGGGCACAGCCCCAAGGCTGCCAGAGCTCCAGGAGGGTTTGGATGATGCTCTGGGGCACAGGGGGTGAGTCTTGGGGATGGTCCTGGGCAGGGCTGGGGGTTGGGCTTCAGGATCCTTGGGGATCCCTCCCAGATCAGGAGATTCCGTGACAAGCAAAGCCTTTTCCCTGCATTACAGGCTGGTTCCAACTACAAAAGTCATTATAGAATGTTCCAGCAGAGATTACCTGGTGGCAGAGAAAACTGGCTGCAATTTATCCTACTCAGGGAGTCAACACCAAGGGAGCCAAGTGCCCCAGCACAGTTATTAGTGGAAAGGCATCCTCCTTCCTGCTCCAAAAGCACACAGGCAGCCTGGGAAAACTGCTGTCATAAGCACGAGCATGCTTTGTGTTGATGTAAAAGAGCTAGCAACAATTCCCACAAGAGTTACAAAGTCTTGCCCAAAAATAAAAAATTAAAGTATTCCAATCATAGACAAAAGGGCCCTTTTATCTGTAACATATATATACATATATCTATATCTTATTATTTACCTGGCTCCTATTAATTCCTTCTGATCCAAACCCATCCCTGTTAGAAAAAAACTTCAATCAGGACATGAAAAAAAGAGGGCAGTCAAAGCAGTACTTAAAATTGAATACCCCAAGCATTGAAGTAAATCAAACATCAAAAATATTGTAAATAATCACAATTCTAGAGTGTATTGGATGGACAGAAATGTCAAATGGCTGACTTCCCCCATTCCCCACATGTGCAAACACAACTGTATCTGCTGTCAGCAAAATCTTCCTAAATACCTTAACAACCACTGCTTTTTCTTGAAAAGCCTTTCTGGATGGAAAATGGAGAAAAGGTTCTTCATTTCGCCTAGCAGGCTGTAGAAGTCCCAGTTCAAGGGTGAAAGGAAGGACAGAGAGAAAATTGCCTTTCCCCACCCATCCAAGTCAAACATTTGAAATGTATTCAAAACAGCCTTTAACTGCAGCTTGGAGGCTGGTACTGCCCTGCGCATTGCACAGCCATGGGGATGCTGCACGAGTTTATCTCACCCTCCAGATAAACAGTAACTAAAGGGGTAAATCCTCCTGTGGAACACCCCCATCCCAGCTGCCCTGACCCCGGCAGAACCGCCCTCACCAGCCCTGTCACTTGACCAAGTGTTTCTCCCTTCCAGCTGCACCTCCTCCCACAGCTCCCCACGCCGTGCTCGGGGTGCTCCAGCCCACGCACCCCATGGAACCAGGCGAGGAGCTGAAGGAGAGCTGTGACAAAAATCCGTTCATCTCCACTTCTCTTTGTTTCAGGAGAACCTTCTCGTTTCGTTGTGCTTGGCTCTGAGTCGCCAGTTTTATCTTGCATTTCACACTTAAGGAAACCCAGCCAGGCCTGCCAAGTACTACAAGGTTTTCTGTCAAAACTTGGACAAGCTGAAAAGTTTTACATTCTTTTAACCGTAAACCTTAAAGCAACTCAGACTTTTATTTTACTCTCAGCTCGAGTTTGAGCGTTCCATGACATTTGGCCAACCTGGCTTGAGTTTTCTGTTTGAGGTTTCATTACGAAATCCTAATTCCCGAACAGAGTAATTAATACTTTTATTAATAGTATCTGTAGTAAAAGGTTATAGGACTTGGAAGAACGACTCTGAGTGCAATTTGCTGCCCAGCAGACTACATGCAGACCAAAAAGGAGATCAGTCCTTTAGTTCAACTTGCAAAAACTGTGTGCTAACAATCAAACAAAGGCCTTTGGAGACCCAGCTGCAGGGACCATTGCCTTGGCTGGCTTCAGCATTGCTTGTTATCCATGTTACACCAAGAGCCCGATGGCAGACACCAAGTAATTGCAATAGACAGCAGTTTCTGTTCCCAGAAATCACTCGCTCAGCGGGACACACAGTTTGGGTTGGAGGGCCCTCAGGGGTGACCTCATCCAAACGAGGCTCATGCAGGAGAGATCAAGCTGCTCAGGAGAGATGTGGAAATCTCCAAGGATGCAGATCACAGCCTCTGGACTGAAAGGACCTGCCCCCACAGCACTCCTGGGTCCAGCTTTGTGTTGCCCTGTGCTCCTCAAGGCTCTTCTGTTGTCACAGTAACATGACAGCCAACGTGGAACACCCCACACCACTAGGACAGACCACACCTGGCTGGGTACAGATGCCAGATTTGGAAACAGCTCTGGTGTCCAATTCCCTTATTTTCTAGTCTGCCCCAAAATATGATGACGCTTTAGAGTCTTAAATACAACCACTGAGGAGCTGTGGCACCCTGCAGGCTGGGCAGCACAGAGTGCAGCAACACTTTTTGGGGGAGGAATTGCCAACACTTTGCCATTGGGCTTGGACTGTGTCAACCCCTCAGCTGGATTTCAGCGGGACTGGTAGCACGAGGAACTGTTACACAGGCTTGTTATGGAGCTCAAATGTTTTCATTAACATAAACGAGCAGAAGTTAGGTTAATAATCTGAACACACTGACAGATGTTCAACAAACACTTGGCATTGCTGTAGCCAGAACAAGAAAGAACTCAGTACTATCTTGGAACAGCCTGCAGAACAACACAGCATGAAGCAGCACTGCTGTGGTACCAGGTCAGACACATGGATATGCAGAAAGCCAGGCTCCCTCCCAGGCCCAGGACAGACCAGGACACAATTCAGCCCCATGGACAGACCTGAACATTTTGCAACTCATTATAGAAGAAAAGGTGTTAGCTCCAGTGCAAGCCGACAGTACAACAGTGGGGGTGAGGCTGCTCCTGCAGCCAAGGAAGGGGAGTCCCCACTGGTTTACATTAGAGGGAAAAAAAATTAAGACATCTCTTGATTTTTTTTCTTAAATTCACATTCTGTTCAAGTTCAATCCAAGTGTAAGTTCTGAATGCACCAAAGGGCTCCAACTGCCCTCAAAATGTCATTATTCTATAAAGTCACAGGATCAGTAAAAATGATGAATTTTGGGGGGAACTGTGACATGAAGGAATTCTGGTCAGATAAAGCTAAAAAATACTAAACTCTCATTGAACAGTTAATAAAAAAGCTCCAGGAACACCATGTGTGAGAAGCTGCATCAGGAGCAGGGAGCTGGGCATGGCTGGGCTGGGCAGCACCATCATTACTGGTGGTTCCTACAGAGTTTTGGGTAGGTTTGGCGTACCTGTGTTGGAAAGCTTCAAGTGAATACACTGGTTTGAGCTTTTTAATGTGTTAACACGATTCACAAGTGTAAGGGAAATAGTATGATCTAAAGCTTGTAAATGAGCTACAATCTTGGAGGAGCTAAAGATTAGATCGACCTATGTTGCATCACTTTACAAGTTAAATATTTTTCTTAAAGTGCTAATCCAATCCAAACAAGGGTTTGAGTCTAAATTAAACAAACTCCACTTTTATTGGTATTAACAAAAATATGCAATGCTAATTTCAGCAGGCAGGCACTAACAAGAGCAGCTATACAGGCTGTGCTTTCTCCAGGGCAAAGGAGGAAGGACATTAACTTCAATTTCCTTTTTTCCAAGCAAAATGCATTATACTACAAAATCCACAGCAAGGCTTGTTAAAACAAACAAACAAACAAACAAATCCCTAAAAACAACAACAAAACAAACCCCCAAAATTTCCTACGCATCCATGCTTTTAAAAAGTCTTAAAAATCAACTTTCATTCCATCTCCACTTGTGATTCAATTTGCTGTCAAAGGTCACGAGCTAAAATATACAGTTTACGCTAAAAGCAGGAAGCAGGGTAAGTAATTGAATAACATCAGGAAATGGAAGAATACTGCCATTTTCCTAATGGATATAGTACAAGGTTTACTCTCTCCAAATTGAATTCTAGGAGCTCCTGTAGTAAGGGGTTTATTTTTCTTCAGCTTGAATTTTAGCCTATGAGGTTTAAAGAGAAATCCTCGTGCAATCAAAAGGACAAAATACCACAGCAGCTTTATTTTCTAACAGACAAAGATGATCATTTCTGCAGGAAAGAGAAACCCCCCATCAACAGTGTCTGAAAACAGAGCTGGCATAGCAGGTTGGCTGCTTAATATACATGGGATGGAAATAATTCTACTAAATCAGACCTCTGAATTATTCATGAAAAACAGATTTTCATGATTTAAATTAGAAAGACTTAAAATTACAAGCCTTGCATTGCTATTGATAGGTAAGATCTCTTTCCTCCCATGCAGTGTTACACTCTCATACAGTTTCACTCCTGGAAATGCTTTATGATCACTCTAAAATAGTACAAAAATTTCATGACATTTACTCCTTCTGGAAACAACACACCCTCTAGTCCTTGCTTTAGACCAGTAATAGCTCACTAGTAATGGTTATATCAAAATATATCATTATGATAATGAATAAAGTTTGAGGGGGTCATTTTCAGTATTTATTGCATAATAAAGCACAGGTTCATTTAAAACACTGAAAGCACAAGCCTTAGTATTGCAAATAAACTCTTTCCATCATGGAAAGCACTGCAGTTCTTACAGGAAACATCAGACCACAAATCTGACTTCAGATCTTTCCAAAGCATTTTGTAATGATACACAACCCAGCCTCCCTCTGTGTACTGTTATTAATTTATAAATACAAAGCCACTAATAAACTAAAGGTTTGCATTGCTTCCTGGAGCTGCTCCCCAGTCATTCAGCACAAACTCCAGTCACCTGCAATGGCTACAGCACTGTGTGGCACAGATTATTAACATTCATTTATCACACAGGTACTGAACCTTTCCTCTGAAGATCTCCAAATACTGCAAAAATTCTCCGATTAAACCTTTATGCCTTGATTAGAAATTGGTAGAGAAGTTCTTTATGATCAAACACACTTTCCATACAGGATGAACGTGGGGAAATGAGGCTGGGGCTTGGCAGAGACCACAGCAGGTCCTGGTCCCCAGTTCCCCCCAGCCAAGGGCTCTCTCAGGGTCACGTCTGGACATCGAGTGCCTGACTCAGACCTGAGCAGGGGGCAGTTCATTCGGAAACAACTCGAGGTTCTTCTACACTGAAAGAGTATTTGTATAAATCCCCAAACTGAGCTACAGCTGAAATGTTAATGCACCTGAACCAAGTGGAGTAAGTGCAGCTCGGGCTGGGCCACGGTCCAGAGCAGGACAGCCAGACCCACGGGGATGACCCAGCACCCAAAGGGCTCGTGAGTCACAGCTTCTGGGGCTAAGGCAAAGTCCCTGTTTCTACAATCCTTTCCTTTGGCACCAGAGATATTGAAACTCACTCCTTTTACAGTGAGGAAGATCAGTCCTCAGCACACTGTTCTGTATCATCAAGAGAAGTGAAGACAACTAATACCAAATCTTGCAAACTGAGAGCAGCAAGTCACCCAAATATAGCTTTTATTTGACAACACAACACTAAGTCATCAGTATCCTGTCATTTCTTTCTTCAGAAGCAAAGCACAGAGCACTTGTCTGGATATTAATTTATTTTCTTAAACATAGGAGCTATTTTCCTTCACCTAGCAAGCCCTATTGAACAGGTTCTATAATTAACATCAAAGCAATTTGAATGCTGCTTGACTTGCTAAAAGCTGGTAAACAAGCAGGAAGCAATAAGGTGCTTTACAAGAAAAGAACATGTGTTTGGGGGAGGGGAGACCATAAAACATTAAATAGATTGATTAGTAATTTTAACAGAATTTCCATTTTTATTAACCCTCTGCCTGCCTTGGGCACTTGATTTTATTTTTAGTTAAAAAGGTAGGAGATTTTTTTGTTCAGCTAGATCAGACTGTTTAGAAAGAAATCGTGAGTATAGTTAGCAAAAACAAAAGTACTATGGAGAAAGTTCATGTACCAAAGGTCCCATGGCTAAGACAAAATTCACCTGCTTTGCTACTGAAATATTATTATTCTAATATTTAGAAAAAGCCAAACTGAAATCTCAAAGAAAAAGTGCCAAACATCAGCTTCCAGTTCTACACCCACTCTCAGCTGTACTATTTTTATTGATTTGAGGACTTGAGCCTGGGGTCAGGGTTAGCAGGGCCACCAGGGCTTTGGCTTGACAGCATTGTATGAGCAAACTTGGGGTCTTCTCTCCCATTTCTCTGCTGATGCAGAAAAGAGTTGTGGGAGAGGGAACTCAATTCTTTTTAAACCTGTGTGTTTCTACAACTATTTGTAACTCCACTACCTGAGGAGGCCAAGGGGCACACAGGAACTTCAAGGTCAGTGATTCAGCTCTTTTCTGTCAGAGACTTTAATGGCATTTAGCTTTTTATTTTTTTTGTGGCCTAAATCAACTTGTGCCTGCACACCAATTATTTTCCTTCTTCCTTCTCCCACAGTTTCTTGCAGGATCTCACTAGGCTTCAGGTTGAAAGCTTAACTTCCTGCTCTAGTTTAGCCCTGTGTCATATTTTGTCAAACTTTTCCTTTACCTTAAATAGATCTGATGTCTGAGGATGTTCACACATGGACAGGTCTAGAAAGACTAACATCCTATTCCTACATCTTTGTGTTGCTGGACTTCAGAGAGCACAAAATACTGGTGTCTTCCATACAAGGAGGAACTGTGATTAAACTGTAATAGCAATTCTTCTTTAGTTGGAGAAAGTGAAGAATTCCATTTTCTTGAAAACATCTGCTCCCAGAGCCCCTCAGTGGAAGAAGGCAGAGCCCATGGCCAGGGACAAGCTCATGCACCCTCCTGAGTAAGGGGGGACTCTTCAAGAAAGTCCATTCACAATAGAATGATTTATTCCAATAGTCTTCCCACCAGCTGATCCAATACAGACAGATAAATCTGAAAGTGATCCTACACTGACTATTAAAAAATGGGACACACCAGGAGTAGGTATTTTGTCCTGGCCTGTACAGTGTTGCCAATATTAGGGACAAACTTCCAACTTGCACTGGAAATGCAAAACCACAAAAATTTTTGCAGTCAACCTTCTATAAAAATATTTGTTCTCTTTTAGCAATGGCAACTTTTTCTTAAGGGTAACTCTTTCATTCTTGCTCATAGAACTCATTGTATTTTAATATTGAGCAGAGAAAATTGTTCAGGGGAAAGACCAGAACAAAAGGAGCTTGTTTCTGTTTTAGCAGTCGTGCCTTGCACAGTAATGGCCACACCCTTCAATTCAAAATATCCCTTGGAATTATTCAAGAGTACAGGAAGCTCAGCGAAAAAAATACTATGGCATGTTTTTGCTAATAACAAAGGAGGCTTTCCTAGTGCACAGAGATCATACACTGCTGATAAAGGGTTAAACATAGGAAATGGGGACTTAGATTTAAAAGTTTGTTCCATTTCAGTGGGTTTGGGCACAAATTAAAAATGCCTTGATTTTAAAGAATTGTGAAACCCCATAGAGAACAATCTCCTCAGGGTTGAGGAAGATTATCAGTACTTTTCCTGAGCTTTATACAAAGGCCATTTTTGGTCAAAATGAAGTAAGTAGCAGAAGCTTTAGCACTGCACACTGCTCCTTGCAGCAACGCTGTGCCACCTCTGGGGACACAGGCCAGAGCCTCCCCTCCTCAGTCACTGCCAGGCTAAATCCAGGAAGGCTCAAAAACTCCACCGTGGCATCCCAAAGCCCTGCAGAGCATGAGAGCAATAGTGTGAGCTCAGTCCTGGAGCTTCACAGGGCTTTACCACCCACTGCCATTCTCCCTGCCCTTGGATTCCCCCTTTGGACAAATCTCAGCCCAAAAGGCAGCTGTTCAGATCCAGGACAGTCACAACCTCCCTCCTCAGCAGAGGGGCTGGAACGAGCTGGAACAGCAGGAGTCCTGCCTTTAATCTACTCAGAGACAGGAAAACAGCTTACCCAATTCAAGGAATTGCTTTCCCTTGGAAAGGCTGAACAAGGGAGCCTTCCACACCCCTGGGTAAGGGAACAGTTCCTCTGAGGGCTGTTCACTGACCCTGTAAAAGCATCTCCACATATTTCTCAAGCCCATGGTCTATGTCTGTGCCAGAGTCCATGGAGTTACAGCACTCAGGAGCTGGACCCAAGGTTGCAAAAGCCTAACCAAGACTTAAAGCATCAGCAGGAGGCTGACACGCTCCTGAGGCTGCTCTCCTGCTCCCATGGCCCTTCCACGTTCTCCCTGTGCCCACCCTGCACCAGACTCCGCTCCCAGCACCAAGCCCTGCCCACGAAGATGCTGCAAACCCACCCTGGGCTGTTGGGTGCTACAGCCACGTCAAAGTGCACCCTCCCACACCTCCTGCCTTGGACAATACTGAGTTTGTGGAGGAGAAAAGAAGATTCAAGCAACGCAGCTTCAGCACTCCAATTTTGCATAACAAATCTGAGGATGAACTTCTGTGCTTCCAATTAATCCATGGGCAAACCTATAGGTTAGAAGTCTCGGCCTAAATTTATTTCTAGAATACAAAAAAAAAATTATTTTAAAAAGTTCTGGATGATTTCTCTTTTTTAATTCAAAATGGTCACTTTATTATACTGTCTTATATCACTTAAGCTAGAGTTTAATTTATCTCTAGCAGAGTCAGTCAAAATTAATTTTTTGTTTAATTTTTTACTGGTAACATGCACGGAAATTTTTAAGACAGCAATTGATTGCACTGCACATTTAAAATATGGTTCACTTCCCAGCACCTTTGACAGTCATTTAAGTTTTCAATTAAAGTGGGGTGCCAACATTAAAAGAAAAAAGATAATCCTGAGAGACAATAACTGCTCTGTGCACAAGAATGTTTTTTTTTAACTAAAATTCTCAAGACATCTAATTGATTAATATAACTAGGTTAACCCCAAAGCCACTGTTTCTAATCATCTTTTTTCAGTTTGGAATCTGCTGGGAGTTTGCGTCATGCTGGATGAAGTGGGTGGGTGGTGCAAACAGGGGCACCTTCTCCCAGCAGCATTACCTGCTCAGGTAACAGGGTGGTGACATCTGTGGCAACTCCATCTCACAGCTGAGTAAACTGGAGCCAAAAGACAAGTGAGATGCAGCAGGGACAAGAACAAAGAGTGGCAACATTTGCGTTAGAAACAAAAACATGCCAACATTGCTCATTTCCTTGCAAGGCTGATCACACACAACACAACACAATAGCGACAGGGGAGGGAGAGACACCCTTCCTCTGCCACAGCCCAGGGACCATCAGCTCACACCATGGGAGATATTAACATCCCAACATTTATTCCTGTTTCTAGATATGATCAAAGTGCTTTCATGCTCTTCCTTGACTGTACAAGCTCTACCACCTAGAACTGACACTGCCACAATAATCACACCACGTCAGGTGTTAATGCTCATTCTGAGTCCTGGTTAAGGGACAATCCCCACCGCCCAACAGCTGATATTTTAGCCAGAGTGGGCAAACACCAGCCTATAACCAAGTTTCAGGTTTATATTCTTCTGCATCTACAGCTGGGGACTCTGTGCCTTGAGCTACAGCAGGCTCCAAGCTGGGTGGTTGGTGCAGCAGCACAGGCAGGATCAAACCAGGAGACACTGTAAAACAATTATCATGGTACTGGGTCTAAGGTACAGCATTTTCTACTTCAGCATCAATAAACAATACCTGGATACAGTTCCTTGTACCTTTGAGCACATACACTCACTCACAGGACAGGGGCATGGCAAAAACAAGGCTCTTTTCTTCCAACCTCATCAGCTCTGCAAGGGAAGCTCTCCATGGAAGCTCTCCATGGAGAAGCCATTTTGAGTCCATGGGATTTCCCAATATGTATTTTTGAGCCATCTAGCAGGGATAACATCCTTAGTAATCGATTTGACTCATGATTCCTATTTCAAACACAGGCTCATACCCAGACGAAAAAAGCACACTGTACACGGCAATATATACAGAACAATAACATTGCCAGATGGTACAATACTGAACAGAATTAATTTCACACATGATGTTTTCAAGGTGTTAAAATATGTCACAGCTTCTGCTAATAAAACATCTTCCTTTTCCCTCCTCCTTTTAAGAAAACACTCCGTTCCCACCAGCCTGTATTTTACATTATATGTGTTTCCACTCCTGATAAGGGCAGCTGATTGCTTGCAAACCTAATTACAGTCAAATGAAAGTCTTTCAGAACCATCATTAGCAATTAGGACCCGCTGGATTCGCAGTGTATCATTTAGAGAGGTATAATTCAATAGCTTATTGAAAAATTGCAGGTGAAACTGGTGATTATAAGCGGGGGAAACGCCTGTGACACGTCAGTGCAGGCAGAGCCTGGGTGAAGTGGCAGCTTTCCCGTGCACTGATCAATGGCTGCAGGTGTCTGCTCCGGAGCACAGCCCTGCCTCCCTCGGCAAGCTGCGTCCTGGAGGCACACGTGGCTTTCTCAGTGCTCTGCATTTCACGTGGCGTGCCTGGGTTTGTGTGTGTTCTCGTGGAATCCAAAGGGCCTGTGGAGGAGCTTGGTTAAGCCCGGGGGGGTGTGCGGTGCAGAACAACGCGCACACCGCGCCATGCATCAGTGTTGAGTCCTTCCTGCAGAGAACAACAATCTCTTCTGTGCCCATTGAGCTCAGTTCTATACTATCAGGGCCCAGAAGTTGTTTGGATGCTTTCGAGCAGCTGGGTGCCTTCACAGCTGACACACTGGATACGGTGACTGCAGGTTAAGTGCAGCTGGAGATTTCCGTGGCCTCTGATCAGAGGAGAACAGCAGTCGAGAATCACAAAATGCTTGTAATTCAAGCACTGTTTGTCACCAGCGGTGCTTTCCAAGAGGGAAACGAGAGGGGCAACTGAAGAGCAGCCCAGCCTTCAGCACAGCCTCTCTCAGAAGAAACACACAGAAACCCACCCACAATAAAGTGCAGGGCCCTTCCAAGGATGAAACTACCAATGGGCCAGCATGAAGCACTCGGTGTTTCACAGCACCTTGGCAGACTAGAAGACACTGAGCTGGACATTAGCAGAGGCAGACGATGTTCATTCACACAACAGGTCCCCTCTCTGGGCATATCCCTACACACACACACCCCCTTGTGTAACATTTACCCCTCAAAAACCCCCACAGAGCCCAGCCTAGACCTGCTCAGAACCCCACTGCTTCACTCCTTCCCCTCTTCCATCTTCAAGCCCAGATCTACCCATCCCCCTTTATCTTCTCCTACTGTGTAACTACACCCACTCACACTGTGATGTAACCTCAAAGCACAGTTACCTGGATATGGCCCCTTCTACTCTTTCAGAATAAACTGATTTTTCCATAATTTCATAGTTTATTTTTGAAATTAAATGTTGTTTAAGGTGGTAGATTAAGAAACAATGCCTTGGGTGACACAACACCAACACTGAGCAGGCACAGTTTCATTACATTAGTGGCCCCTGCGAGTCCTGTTGCTGGTGACACTTGCTGTGGGTGCCTTCAAACTTTTGTCAACACTTGCACAGAATCAAACCACGCTGTGTAGGCTGCAACACAAACAACAAATCCAGTCATTTTAAAGTGGTTGCATCGGTATTTTGAAATTGGGAAAAAACCCAACATCAACACACCAAACAACTTCTCTCTTTACAGATAGAATGGAACAATTTTCTCCATTTCCATCAATGCATGGCCGTATCCCTGCTGACCTGATCCCCGCTGGAACTACTCCCAGGGCACACGACTTTGTCCCACACTCTGTGTGTTGGTAGCAATGTTTCCTGCCACTTCATACAAAGCCAGACCAGCCCCAATGCCCCTGCACGGCTTCCAAACCCCTCTGTTGTCCTGCATGAGCTAGTTTGAGGCCCAGGGTCCTTCCTCATCTTCAGAAGTTCTATAGTCACCAAATTCCACTGGCTGCCAGTAAAGTAATCCCAAATCCCAGCAGCCATGTACAAGGAGATTCGAGCCTTTATCACTCACTCTGGGTGCATGCACACTGTAGGCAGGATTTCCAAGGTGTCTGACCTCACACTGCA
The DNA here is from genome assembly GCA_035222235.1 of Margarornis squamiger. NCBI lineage: Eukaryota > Metazoa > Chordata > Aves > Passeriformes > Furnariidae > Margarornis > Margarornis squamiger. Next base: position 9,579,767 of record JAWWTY010000045.1, on the reverse strand, counting down.
AAAATTCATACTCCTTTTTTCCCTTGCACAGAGCTCCAAGTAGGGAGTCAAAGAAATGGAACAGTTCTCCGTGGCTGTGTATAATACTTGTAGCTGCTACGGCACTCCCAAAGCCCACCCACAATTTCATTTTCAATTAGCAGCTCTTAGAAAAGCAGTAATGAAAGCAGTTGCTAAAGAGCACTCAGATGTCATTGAGAGACTGCAAACCCAAACTGTAAATAGCACATGGTAAATCGCTTGTCACCACAGTCAGCTCTCCCTGGGATCACACTGCCGGTGACAATCAAACCCATCTGCTCCCTCCCGACCAGTGTCACCACAACCCAGGCAGCAAACACCCACCCGCCCTGCTCCCATTACCTGCCATGCAGGGGCTTGTCTGAGAGCCTGCAAAGGCCATTCTGGCTGTAGGGGTGATTAAACACTCATCACACCCTGATGAGAGGGGTCATCTCACCCTCCACACCGCAGGTTTGATGCACCTTTGCACCGGGGACAAGTGTGCTGTCCTTACATCCACAACGCAATTAATGACAGGATGCTCACATGTGGGGATGGCAGGGGACAGTGATGGCCATCCAAAGCACTCTCAAATTTAAGATGTATAGATTCGGGGTGAGACTGCCAAGGGGATTGTGGACTTAATGAGGAATGAATGTCTTGAATGCTTCCCTCCCTCTCCTTTAATTGATTCATGTAATGCACTACGAGGTGCAAGCTAATAGTTTATAATGCTTGTAGCTGATGGCTGCCAGAATCAGCAGGGTATCCCTTTCTGCTTCTCATTTTGCCTTTATCTCATTAAAATTTACCTCTTAATTCATCTCTCCATCCTGAGTTTCCTTCCCTTTATTCACCACCCGCCCTGTATTTATTACCATTTGTCTCCTTCCCTGCTGTATCTGGGATTGGGATTTGATATTCTGCAAGTGTCTTTGGGATCAGGTGGTGAAGGCAGAGCCCAGCAGCAGCTGGCTCTCACACAGACACAGCCAGCTAAGACACCCCTTGCCCAGCAGGCAGGTCGCTGGTTTAGAAGCATTTCCAGAGACGATCCTTTTCTGCAAGAAGACACAAGAATCTCCCAGCAGATGAACAAAACAATGAAGGAAATGGTGGAGGTAGCAAAAGTCAGTGTCTTCTGTTCTTTCCAAAACACACACCCACTGAACAAAGAGAAATGATCCTTCCCTTTCAATTATCAAAATACTCTCAACACTCCTGCTCTGAAAACTCATTGTTTCCTGGCGTGCCACACTGTGCTCGGACCTCAAGGAATAAAAACTCATTAAACCCCATTTAAAAATATTTGCCACCCTTTTACTAGTCTAAAAATGTTCACTTTAAGATTTCCAAATGATTTTTACAGAAAACACATAAAAACATGCCATCACCAATTAATGTAAAGGAAATTAAATTTAAAACGCTGGAGAAATATTCTGATGAGTCTTATGTTTGCTTAACGCCAACTGAAATTTCCTTGAGGCATTTAATAAGTACATTTATAAAAGCTCACAAAGCAGAGTTCAAAAGTCTTCTCGCTAGTAAAATATGAGCCTTAATTAACCTACAGTTTCACATTTTCTGGATTTCAATAAACCTGTAGGCATTTCAGCAGAGCTGGATAAATACCTGCATGAACACTTTAAGGATTTTCTCTGAAAACTAATTAGCAGTGCTTTCAATAGCTGACTTTAACTAAATCTGTTTGACGAGGGAGCTTCATACCCTAAATCCTGCAGTGAGAGTTACTTCCAGCAGATAACAGATCTCACAGAAAGGCATATCCAACAGGACTGTCAGCCACTGGTAAAACTACGAACGAGAGCTCCAGGTATAAAACATTTCCCAACAGGGACAGACTGTAGCCAAGGTCTCAGGGCAGCATGGGAATGTAAGTGACAGCATTAGGATTGCATCCTGCCATCCAGTTACAATATTCACATGTGACAATTCAGGACTCCTCCAGAGACATGAGAGGGAGGTTAAATTGATTATGTATAAAATATATAGCCCTAATATAGCAAGGACACCATATACGTCCAGAAGCCTCCTGAACCTGAAATGGCTCTGGACACTCCCACTGTGTCAAGTACAAATGACAGTGGCCCCACTGCTTGGATTGCTGCCATCTGAGAAGGCTGGCAATCAACTCTGCTTCCCCTTCAAGAGCCCAGGAATTCAGTGGGATGGACCTGGGTGGAGAAAGCAACCCAAGGTGTGCAGGCAAGAGTCACTCGAGGAGGAAAAGTGTAACATTATCAGAGAAAACCACCCTTGGAACTAATCATTCACCTCTTTCTTTTGAGGTCTTCACCATTTGTCTTGAAAGAAGATAGAAAATGCTTACCAGAAACTCTCTCTATGAAGCTGGTGGGCATGCCTTTTCAAAGAACTTTATAGTCTTTTTTCCATGACATTGTTTTTCCTTGTCTAAGTGCCAAAGCTGCATGGATTTGTCAGTGCCTACACTGTTCATGAGACTAAAATGATCTTACCCAAGGAGCTACACCCCTCCCAAATGTATTAAATTTATACTGAACAAGATATTTTATTTCCTCTCAGTCTGATCCCTCAGGAATTAAGCAAAGTACTCAGATTTATCAGCTCAAGGGAAAAGCATTTTCCATGACATTTGTCAACTCAGTACTTTCCAAGCCAGCATATCCCCAAAAACATAACCTCACAATTAACCCCCATCAGCAGCGAGGCCAATTTCCTTCACAGCTGAAATTCGGGGCAGAAAGGTTCCACCTGACAACAGGCCACACCAGGGGAGTCAAACAGGATGACTCCTGTTCCCACTGCCCAAAGCAGGTCCATTTACCATCTGACACACTAAAACAGAACAGAGGGAAGACCACGTAGGTGAACACAGCAAACAGTCAAGGAAACACAGCAACCTTCAATATCTACTTATAACCATTGCATCAACTATCCTGAAGAGTTTTCCCCACCTCCCTCTGAAATGCCAAGTAAAATTAAATTAGAAGAAATACTTTTAACAGCTCTAGTAGTGTAGAATAGGCATTTTTACAATCTGTTTGCTCTGCTGAAGTACTGTATAATCTCCTGTTTTCTTTCTATATACAGTGTAGGCTTAAAAATCATCATGAAAACCCGTTTTTTCCCAGCTTCTGTAACTCTGAATATCAAAATTGAATACAAGTCAGCATACTTGTCATCCTCAATGTTCCTTCCATTTCCCTGAGCTCACAAAATGAGAAGCAGTGAATTCTCACTCTTTTCCACAAGTTTCTCTGCAAAGTAATGTTTGCTTTGCACTAAACCAGGATATAGACTGATTCCATATATCAACCACCGCCATCAGACACATAAATTTTGGTTCAAGACATTAATATCACTCAAACGTAGGCAAAAGCTGACCTTTTTACTATTTTTTACTTTTTTCTGCATCTGCATCACAGAAATCACACTTGTCATGCTTTCTTCTTTTTTAAAAAGCAGAACAAACACAACACAGTCATGAGGAAGAATCCAGTGTTTCCAGCCTCAAGCTCTGCAACCCTGGATGTGACCTGCTCACTCTTGCCCCACATGTGCCACAGCTACCCTGATAAGGACACAACACCTCTGGGAAGGCAGAAGTTCTTGCTTGGGTAACCCAGAGGAGAAGACACTGGTGCTCCTGATGCCCTAAAACCAGATCCTCACACCATTAGTGGTCTCAGAGCTTTGTCTTGATTAACATCTGCCCTTCTTGCAATTACCTCACCTTGCCCTTGATGTTCCAAGGGGGTCTTTGTGTTTCCCTGTATGAAGTCTAAAGACAAGAATGCATATTTATAGGACAAAGTTGGCCTTGCAATGTAATAGAGAGACCACATTTGTTTGCCCTGACAGCCTTACAGCCAGCCTGTGGAAAGCTCTCCCAACCTTTGCACATTGATTAATCAGATCAGCTCTACCATCAATACACCACTTGCTCTCCCGCTCAGTCAATCTCTGCCGCTGGCAGGACACAGAACCAAGTGCCACCCGAGAGCCCAAGAAAAAAAACACCACAAAATGAGAAATTGGCTTCTACATACCATGTGCCAAGAGCCAAAGCCCTCCCTCCCCGCAGCAGGTGACTTGTCTCCCACCTGTCTGAGGCCCTTCGGTAATTTCTTCCTTTTCCCGAGGTGCTGGCACAGGTTACGATCATTTTCCCGGTCGGAGCTGTACTGGTGGTGGTGGAGTCTGTTCTTTTTCGGGAGATATGACAGCCCATTGGTAAGTGCCTCCCGTTTCTTCTTGGCCAGAGGATTCTGTCGCTTCTCCACACGTTCCTGAGGTTTCAGAGCTACGTCCTTCTGCAGAGGGAGGGAGCGGGACAAGGAAGGGGAGAAAAACACAGCAGTTAAGCCACAGCTCTGATTTGTTGGCCTCTTGAAGCAGCAATTCTGGGTGACGAGCAAAGCACTCGGGAGGCAACGCTACAGTCACCAGAAAAGGAAGAACCCAGTCCTCCCTGATGTCCACTTAACCAAAGGACAGGCAAATGCCAAGTAAAGTTGGCCAGGTGAAGTGAGTGCATGGAAGCAAACACATCCTCCTTGAGATTTCAAACCATCAACCTCACAATTCTCCAAAGCATCTCATGTATCAAGCGAACACACATTTAGAGGACAGCATATGTTTATAATGTTTAAATTAATTATTTGCTTTGATTTAAACAATGCTCGACTTTTCATATTTATTCTTATTATTTCTTGTATTTGGCAAGCCAAGGCATGAGCTGACCTAAATCCAATTAGGGCAAATGAATCTCCATTGCCTTCAGGGGATGTTTCCCTCAATGTTTCCCTCAATGTTTCCCTCAAACCCGACTCAAGTAGAAGATTTCCAAATCTCAGGGAGTGCCCAAAAATTCAGCATGTCTTTGAAAACTTTGTAACTGAGCCTTTAGCCCACAGAATCAATGTCTGACTGTAAAAAACACTCCAGTCTTGTAACACAAACATGTTTTGTCACTCAGCCCACAGTTACTTTCTCACTGATATTCTGCAACACACAGAACCCCTATTTTTATTTCAAATAAATGTTACTTGAAATGAATCTTTTTTAACAACACAGAATTAAATGCAGAGGAAGAAGAGGCTGGAGAATCCATTAGGAGAGAAGAACTATTGGAAAGATGTTAGTTATGGTGCACATGGTGCATCTAATAAATGCAATCTGCTGAGTCACATCTCCTCCAAGGGCTCCCTAAATAAGGGTCTGGTACCTCCATATGAGGGGCATGAAATAGTGTAATACTTCCAGCTCTCTCTACTAACAATCCTGGCTGCTTTGACCAGGAGCTCCCCATGCCCCACCACAAAGCACTCTGTGATCTCGTAGCCTTTCAGCTTTGTCTGCAGTCACTTAATATTATAACTGACAGCAGGAAAGAAATTGGGCTATTGGCCCCTCTGTCACATACAGGCTGCAGTTCAGGAGAACAGAATGCAAATTATGCCACCTTTTAATGCAAAAAAACATGCCTAAAGGCAAAAATCAGTTTGGCTTTAATTAAAGAATGCTCCCTAAATGCCTCTCTAAAACACAAGAGCTTCACAAAATTCATAACTGAAACCAATGAGATGATTAATTAAACTGAAGACAGTCATCATTCACCTTTGATATTTAGTAAAAAGAATGATTTTACAAGTATTAAAGATGGGAATACTGAACAGAAGCTATAAGACACTTTTTCTACATTTTATTCACATAAGACACCATAGGAAATATCCCAGGCTTTTCTTCACAGTGTTATTCATATCCCAAAAAGTTAGGAGCTTTATCCAACCTCATGAGAAAGAATTTTAGCATCTTCGGCTATAAAGCAGGATCAGTATTTTAAGAACCTCATGTTTCTTCTCCCTGGTTCCTCCACCTTCTGAGCAAGAACTCAGTAGTAGCACTGATCTTTGTGTGTTATGCTTTGAGAGCTCAACCTGAGAGAACCTACAGAGCAGCCCAAGGAAATCAAAAGCAAGAAGAACCCCTTTCCTCAGCACACCTTCTGTCTCCCTTCCCAGGAGGGTTTGAGGTTTAGCTACATGCCCTGAATGCAGGATGGCAAATTCTCAGGTGTCGTATGGTGAGTAACCATTTCACCAATGTGCATCATCCACTGCTTCATAAAACTGCAGCATCCACAAACATCCCTGGACCTCCTGCATAGCAAAGGCAGGTTATAAAAACCCAATTAGATATTTTATCATAGAACTGATTTGTAACCTAAGACTGTGCTGCTAACAATCTTTATTTTTTTCAGGTCAGTATAAAAAAATCAAATGCTTTATGAGTAGTACATTATATCAGCAAGGCTTCTGTTAAAACACAGAGTCCATGTTTGTAGGTAGAAATGCCATTAAGAGGACTCAGTCTAAATGTGAAAGGTTGAGGGAGTGAACAAAGGGAAACTTTCAGGGAAAAAAAATAAATTCTTCTAATGACTAAGAAGCTTTTGTGGGATTTTTTTTCCCCCCAAGCTATGAGTGATCTAAATGAAACGGTGGCAGGTTTCCAGATGCTTATAAAATGTCTAATGGGGCTAGGACTTACCATCATGAAATTACTAGTTCCCATTAGCTTTAAAGAGGGTGTAAGATGGGTCAGACTCTGCAGATCACTGTGGATGTGCCTGGGAGGAGCCAACTGCAGAAAGTTTCATTAATTGTCAGACACACCTAAAGAATGTGGAGCTTTTGTCAGAATTGGGACAAAAGAATCTGAATATACACCTATGGCAAAGATGAGTGACACCAAATTCACAAAGCCTTCTACAAACTGGATGACAAGGCACCTTCTGAGACAGAAGGAATGACTGGCAGGAATCTTCAAAAGTAAGGTGGCTCCTCTGCTCACAACCAAACAGAGCCAGCACAGCTCTACAGGTACATAACTCAGGGTTCTGCACATCGTGAAAGGGGCCTTTAATCCTGTTTGGTGGGTGGGCTTGAAATGCAGACATAAGGATTGGTATTTAGACAACCCCATTCCTCCAGGACAGCTGTCTGCTTTTCACCAGCTGACACCAGTGCAGAGAAAGCTACAACGTGCTGTGGGTCAAACCCTCGTGTTATGGGATTGTGTGGTAGAACCTATCCCTGTCTTCCACAGATACATGACTTGGCCTTAAAATATATATGTCTATAGAAATATATAATTAAAATCTTCATCTGCAGACTAGACTGCCACAGGACATGATAAAAGAATGAAGCTTAGACCCAGGTGGAGAGGATGCACGAGAAGCAGCTCGAACAGGGATCTCAGGGGGTGTCTGGGGGTGCAAACCGTGCGGGACCGTGCCAGACACACACAGGGACCCTGCCCCTCGGAGCCCCTGGGCCTGGCAGAGGCAGTGCCTGGCTGGGAACCAGGGCCCTGCATAAATCACTTCCCCACTCCTGCCCTTTGTCCCTCCTCCCGTTTTTATCTCTCCCTTGTTTAGATAGGACAATGGCTGTACCACGCCGCGTGCTCCTACATTAGCCAGCACAATCTTAATTACAGACTTCAGGCATCACCATGATTAGAGTAATAAGCTGTAATTACTCTAAGGTGACAGAACTGCACAGACCTTATCTACATAGATAAGAAGATGTAGTAATATTTCATGTTGAGACGTATTTTTCAGCAGCTGCCCATGGAGCTGATTCAAACTAAGCAGCAGACCCCATGAACACAGCCAGCCTTTAGCAGAGGTTTTTCTCCTTTCCCGCCAGCACACAAGCCCACACATTATTAAATAAATCCTACAAACATATTAGGCACAGTTTAAAACCATCTTATTCAGAGATATCTTTCATCAGTAAAGTGCCTTAAGTGTATCAGGAAGGTGACTTAAATGTATAAATACGTAATTACATGCAATTCAGTACAAAAATGCATTAATATTTATGAGTGTACTGTATAATCTAAAAAAAATTCCATTTGTTTTATTTCTATTGGGCACATTAATCAACCTGATACCAGTGTAAGTGCCATGGTGGAGAAGAGCTGTCCCTGCTGTGATGTGGGGAGGCTGCTGGAGCCTGGTGGGGTGTCCCTGCAATCACCCCGGCTCCAATTAACATGAACAGCTTCAAGCCAAGCCCTGCATTTGGGGAGGGAAGGAGAAGCAGCTTCTGTGGGGCCTCAGATAATTTCTCCAGCTAGGAGGCTGGGAGGACACGCTCATCAAGTGTTCTGCTTTCAGGGAGCTGTGCCTGATTTATTTCAGGAGAGTCCACCTTCCTGCTATGTACATGACAACTCACTGATTGAAACTCAGACCCTCAGTGGCAGCCCAGAAGTGCTTTGTGGGGTACACAGGTCACCCCAAAGACCCCACCACGAGCTGCTGCCCTTCCCTCCTGCCCCTGCCCTCGGACAACAATCAAAAACTGCATGTAGATCACAGGAATTCTGCCCCACTCCTTATTACAGGATTTTTCTATGGGAACACAGGATGAAAAGCGACACTGTAAGTGCAGTGTGTAGCAAATGCAGAAATTTCTCTGGGTGAACATTTCAGGGGCTGCTCAGAGACTTCAAGCCTTGGTCTTTCCAAACCATCATGACAATTTCAGTGTTGCAAGAACTTATTTTCTCAATTTGCACTGAATGTGACCTCAGTAAAGTGCAACTTTTCAAACCTGATTATTAAAAACAGGAGTAGCTTGCAGTGCAGTGCAGTGCTAGTTAAACCAAATAAAAACTGCAGTGTTCTACAACTGTATTCCAATTATTTGCTCCTCAGGTTCTTGCTAAAGTCCACTACAGCTTTATATCAGAGCCCAACAATTCCTCCTTCGTTCCAACAATATTTTAGGTATAAAGAAATTAGACATTTTTAAAAAACCACTAAATTAGTAAATAGACATGAAACGTCAATGTAATACTCCACTTAAAACACGAATATTTAGAAAAGCAAGCTTGAAGCTGCCAGTCTACCCCTTCCACTATTCAGACATCCAAGCAACTGTGTCAAATAGAATTGTAAGAAAGGCACTTCTGGAACCTTTTGTCTATTTTCAAGGAACAAACTATTCACATTTGACCAGGAACACAAGCACAGAAGGAAGCAGCCAGTTAAGGGGGGAAAAGATACATTTTCACTGGCTACAAAAGCTGATTCGACATTCTTTCCAGTTTCTGGGCACGGCCATGGAACAACCCAGCTGGGATGGGATGTGGGGAGAAGCAAGAGCTGCTTCCCATGGAACAGCACACAAACAGGAACAATGACAAAACCACCTCCATATTCACCGAGAACATTTGCTGCAGACGTTTAGCTTGCAAGAAATTCAGATGCCTAGAGAGCACAGCTGAGAGAAATCCTACAGCTTGGTCAGCACAGAATCACAGAGTGGCTTGGGCTGGAAGGGACCTTAAAGCCCACCCAGTGCCACCCCCTGCCATGGGCAGGGACACCTCCCACCAGCCCAGGTTGCTCCAAGCCCCATCTAATCTGGCCTTGGGCACTTCCAGGGATGATGCCCAGCTTCTCTGGTCAACCTGTGCCAGGCCCTCAGCTCCCTTCCAGGGAAGCATCACACAGTGGGAATCATTAGCTGGGCATTCAGGACAGCAACACACACAAACAGCTGCACAAATGGAACCAAAGTCCCTCAGAATCAGGAAATGCTGCCAGTCGCAGGGTAGCACATTTGCCATCCTGTCCTGGCAGTCTTCATTGACTCATACTGTGTTTCCACTATATTTGGGAAGAATTTTTATAGCTAATAGATGAAAATGCCCCAAGACTTCATTATCTATCTCATGTTTCATAATTTGCTATTTTAGTTCAGGCAGAAACAAGATGTAAAGGTCTAAAAATAGTGCACTGACCAGTCCCTGTAATCTTACCAAATCAGAAAATAAAACAAGATTTTTGTAATAACCACTCATTTCCCTCCAGATAAAATAGCTCAATGTACTCTGTGTTCGTCTGATGAAGAATTAGTTCCTCAAATCATTTACCTAGGAGAAAAAATTGCAAACAGTCTTAAAACAACACCAGGGGGAAAGGAAGGCAGGTGTAAAGTGCAGTGCAAAAGAGAAAAGGATTCTCAGAGTGTCGATATTATGGTATTTTAGGACACAAGGGACTGGTGAAGAGAGACACGATGTCAACTACAGTGGGTGCAGCAGCCCATCCACGAACCTCGGCAATTTCTTCAACTCGTGAGACCTCCACAGAAAGGTCTGATCCTGTTTTGCTTGCTTTGCTTTCATAAAGCTGCAATCCATTGCCTCCTGCATCTCTCTGGAATCCAAAACCCAAATGGTTCAGTGTTGTGCAAAAGCAGTTGTGCAAGAGAGTGAAGATGAAATGTGGTGCCAGGCTGCGGGGAGCCCGCGCTGCGTACAGAACAATAGCAAAGCAAGTCGCTGTCTGCTTGAGATATGTTGTCTGAAAGCGCTTCTGTAGCAAAGAGATTGCTTTGATTTTTCATCCCAAAACCATTTGTTAACAATATCTTTGATAAACAGAAGGCTCCTTTTCAGGTCCTGCCGATTTAAATTACACACAAACAACCCCTACATTAAGGCAGCGTTATTGAGGTTACAAAGTCAAGGACTTGGAAGTTATGAAAGGCCGGGATTAAGGCTGCAGCCACCACCTTAATTCAGCCCTCTTGTGCATACACATCATGATACAATCTTTAATTACATGATCCCATGCTCCTATTTCCCTAAACAGAATGGAAGGTGTTCAGCTAATGAGCAGCCACTCAGGATTTTGTTTTCTCCTCTTTGTCCATCCTGTGAACCTAAACCTTGTTTACTGACACTCCATTCACACCCTCCTGTGAATGCACAATTATTAATTTCCTCAAGGGCTTTTCTATACAGCTCCTTGCCATAGTATCAGATGCTCAACAAATACCTATGGCCCCTCTTACAGTCGTTTTGCCAGACAAAGGTATTTCACTGTTCCTCTTTTATTGGTGCCAACAACAGTTCTGACGTGTTCAGGTCAAAAACATCTGCTAATTTTAAGCATCCATTAGGAAGAACCTAAGATTTGATTTTTCAGAGAACTTGGCTCTCCTGAGCACTTTATCTAATGAAGCTCAGCCTTCATCGATTTCGGCAGCCACGGGGAGTGCTGAGTTCTGAAATCAGGCTGTAGTGAGCACCACATACTGTAAGGACACAGGGAAGGGCTGTTTCCAAAATCTGTGCTGCAATGGCCTCCCTCAATGCCACACAGTAAATACGAGCTGCAGGCAGAGGAAAACTAAGACTACAATGCCAGCGGTGGAGCTGGCAAAAGCTGAAGTCATACTTGAAGATGAGTATAAGAGCAATTGATTGCCATTCATTTATTCATATCCTTCCCTCTCCCTTCTCATTTTGTCCCTCAAATGCTGTACCATACCACTTACAGTTGTGGAGAACAGTCAAGAAATTAAAGTCTGTGCAACTCGAGTAAGGAAAAAAGCTCATCTTGGATCAGGTGTCAAGAAAGTGCTGAGCAACTCCAGCTTAGATTACAGAGCCATGGAACTGTTTTTCTTGAAGCTGCCCAACTTTGTAGAAGGCAAAGTACACACAGCTGATTCTGCTCAGACTGCTTTAGCCAGAAGCCTGTGTACTCCTGCCAAAAGAAAGAGATCCTCAAGCTCTGACTCCAGCCAGCTCCTGCCAGTCTAGAAGTCCCATCATGTTTTTTCTAGAAATTTTTTTTAGGTCTTGCACAAGTTGCCAGCAAAAGCCAAGGTTACCTCTTTCTTGCAGATTTGACTAAATGCCCTCCATTACACCTGGGACAGCCCTTTGGAGTCTGTGCTGTCTGAAACACCAGTGAGTCTTGGCCTCTCCTAGGAGGAATCTGTGTCCTCTGCTGCCACCACCTCAGCCACGTTCTCTCCAACTCCTCCACAGACACTCTCTCAAACTTTTCAAATCATCTTCAGTAAGTCCCTGCCATCCCTACACCTCCAGCCTTGTGACCTGGCAGGGCACCCAGGGCAGCCCCCCAGCAGCCAGGGCAGTGCTGCCCATCCCTGCTCCCTGAGCAGAATCCAGGGCCAACTCCAAGGGCTTCCAGCAGGACTGGGGTGTTACTGGTGCAAACCCTCCCAGCCCAGAGGCTGCTCACACATGTGCAGCCCTTGCAGCCAAGGGAAACAGATTCCCACTGGCCCTGGGTTTATTTCACAGCACTGGCCCTTAAAGAAATGGGCTTGATTTACCCTGTGAGCAGCAGGACCACATGCTCATATTTATTTCCTTTGTTTGAGTAACAAAAAGAAATAGAAAAGAGATGTGGAGAGGAGTCCCTGGAGAGGCTCCCTTTAAATCTTCATGCCAACAAAGAGGGCTCCACTGCTCCAGCACTGCTCAGTGAGGATTAGAGATTAGGCAGGGAGAGCAGCATTAAGCCAGCTCCTAAAGCAGTGGTGAATTTGGCCTGTGCCCTGTGCTGTACCACACTAGTTGCACATTCATGGTCATCACTCCAAGGGTACAGGACAGTTTGGCCAGGCAAGCCCTGCCCTGGTGCAGAAACATGTGGGGCTGTCGGCATCTCCCAGAGCTGTCTGTGCCTGAGTGCAGGGGCAGCTTCCTCTCACAGCAGGGCCAAGAATGTTTCTGCTTGGAAAATGGGATTTTCATGGTGGAGAGAATCCAGCTGAACCGTTATCAAGCACCACATAGAGAAATATGAGACACAAATATTTCAGTTTGTCTAAATAATTGAGCAAGTCCTCAGAGTGAAACTTCTCTTTTTTTTTCCCCCTTCACACAGTTTTCTTTATTTTCACTTTTTGTTCTGATTCAGAATGGAAACAATCTTTTAAAATTTCAGACTCTCTCCCCAAAATAAAAATTTTATATATTTGTATCTGTAGTTACACAAGACTTGCACACACTGATCAAAACACACATGCTGACTTTGGACCCAACTACGTTGCTTTCTTAGCTTTAAGGACAGAACACACTCCCTCCTGACCCTGTTTATTTTTTTGTTTTGTTTTGCCCCATGTCCTGCCAGCCTTTCCAGGAGATTTCACTGGAGGGAAATACACTTCCATTGTAGGAGTGTCTGGCACTGGGGGCTCCTCCACTCCCCACACACATATTGTGTTTGCTGAATAATTCAAACAGCACTTTGGTTGGCAGGCTACAGACCCAGGCAAGGAGTTAGTGGGCCAATAAATTTTACATTTACAGGGTATCCCCCTCATTGGTAGGGTTAGAATAAATGGATGTGGGCTCAGACAGCTCTCATCCCTGCTATTCCTGCGCTAGGGTGAAACAGATGACTTCAGCCTCCAGGCTCTCACACTGGCCCCATTCATTAGCACAGCACTCAGCACTCATAAAAAATGTATCATGGTTTGTAAATCGAATCAGAAGCACCTCTGTACTCCTCTTCTTGCGGGAAGATAGTGCAGCACCAGGAAAGTCCAGTGCAGTCCAAAGGTCTCACAGTGCCCATAAAATCTGGAAAGGCTGAGTGGGGCACACAAAGATGTAGCTCTGCTGCCCTGCCTAGACTGGGTCAGAAAACCTGACGGCAGGAGTCAGGACAAAGAAACTACCCTGAGACAACACAGGGGAAAACAACTGGGAAGCTGTGCTATACTGAGAGAGGGAACATCTCTGTCATGTATTTCTGTATCACACATGCAGCCTTACAACAGGGAAACCAGAGCATCCCTCTGCACATGCCAGCCAGCAGGACAGACCACACAGAAATGAGCAAGGAAAAGGACAGAATTAGAACTGCTCATGGATTATGCCAGATGGTGTAACCATGAGTAATCCAGTGAGTAATCCAAGCTGCAGATATTTTAACCAAACAAAAAAATCCCCACATAATAATGAATTATAATTATTGAGCCTTAACAAAAATTTAATCTGTTTTGAAACAACTGTTTTGCATCTTGTGGGTCAAGAAGTCAAACTATTTAACACATAAGTTTTTCTGAGTTCTTACTGTCTTGTATTCCTCTTGATTTTCTTTCTCCTTCTCTGGGAACCCCTTTACCACTGTTTTGGCATGTGGCTCTATAGCCTCTCATAAAAGATTTTAAAGAGGAAAGATTTTAAAATGAAAGAACAGCGATTAGAAAATAGAGAGAAAAAAGAGTTCAGCTAGGACCTGAGGACTTGCAACACTTAAGGAAAGCTTGGCAATATTCCTCATTAGGAAAAGGATCAGAACCTTTGTGCAATTACAGGGGAAAAAGAAACAAGGGTTCAATTTTCCATCTGCAAACGAAACCTCCTTCTAGCATTCAGGCTGGAAAAAATAGTAAAGAACAAAAGTTTAAGAAATAGAGCCATATGTAACCTTTCCATTTGCTGGCTTATTCTTCCCCAAGGAAAGAGATACAGTGAAGATAAATTTGATGATCAAAAAACCAGAGGGATTACATTCTTGTACAGTGCTGATCACTGGCAAATCCTCCTCTCTGCAGTTCAGAAGCACAGCTTAGCATAACAGACAAGATTTATCATTGCCTTGTCCTTCGCACCACGTACAAAGTAGCTCTAAGTTGCTCCTATCTCGAGGGTCCTCCTTCACATGATGAAATAAATACCAGAACTGCTCTGCTGTTACTGTACAAAGGTACAAACCCTGTACCCAGTGCAGAGCTCAGACCCCCCAGTTACTGCCACACATTTTCCATCTCTATTTCTCACTGCTCTGAATCCATCACACCCTGGTGGCAAACCCTTTGCTCAGTGGATGCTCCAAAGTCTGTGTGGTATCACCCAAAAAACCATCAGGTACATTCAGCAGCTCCAAGGAGGTGAAACCAATCTTCCCTTCCATCCTCTATGTAGAATAGAGAGTCTCCAGTTAAATGGGCACAGAAGACAGCATGAAAAATAAACTGGGAAAACCAGAGATGACTGCGTTCTCCAGTTTTATCACAGGGCACAGACCCTGCAAAGCTCCCTCATACACCAGAGAAAAAGAAAATTTCCTTCACAGTTCTGCTGTGGCTGAAAATATAATGTCTTCTACAAATATTCAAGATACTTTGTGGATAGATCTTTTAAAACTGAAGTGTCATCTAATATTCAGGGCCATTTAGGGGCTCGGAAACTGATTTCTGTCATATTTCTTGTTTATAGCCACCTAAAAGCTACAAATTTAACTTGGTAGGGATGCACAGTCAGGGGATCTCGTTCCAAAACAGAACATCTCAAGTCAAGAGCTTTGCTAATGCCTGCAGCAAACTTGCGAGGAGTTACCAAAGCTGTGAATCACATCCCTTCAGCAGCACTCCCAGTCAAACCCCGCTCCTCTGCACCCGCCGCCGCGACTGAACCCACAGCCCTCCCCTCTGCAGCAGCATCCTCACTGAGCCTCTGCAGAACTTGCCTCGAGCAGCAAGCAGATAAAGCTCTGCAATGCATCTCTCGAGAGCCACTGAATATGTTGAAGAGAATTAGAGCCCTAAGCAGGAATCAGTCCGCACTTGGAAGGAAACCTTTGCTATTCAAGATTTGTTTTCTAAGCTGCTTGTTGGGGCTGGTATCCAAATCTCTCCTGTCTGACCTTATGACAGCTCATACCCTGCCAGGCACAGGATTAGAGCTGGCCAGGCTGAGAAAGTAAGTTATTAATGTGGGGACTTGGAGATGTAGGTTGAAATTCCTGATCTCCCCCCCACCCCAACTCTCTGTGACCTGCAGCAGTAAGCCAAGCCCTGATCCACAAAGAGGGCATTCAGGGGCCTAAAACTATTTAATTCCCATTGACTGGTTTTCCAAAGGAAATAAATGGCTCTGTGAAATTGGGCCTTTAGCCCTTCCATGCAGCAGTGCTTGTCTATAAAACCACTTCCTACTTCATCTGTGCCTCACAATGCTAAATACTTAACACAGGTAAATGGATCGGGCACCACAGGAACAAAGGGGCTGCACACATGCTTACAGAAAGCAAACAGGCACTGCAGAGGTGACCTGTGCTCATGGAGCAGTTGGCACACCTCCCTCTGGTCAGACCAGGATCGAGGCAGCCTCTTCTGGATAAGAAACAGAAGTGTCCAACTGCTACACATCATAAAAACATCCCAGGACTCACACTATCCATTCCTCTGTTTTGGAAACAACAGCAAAGGCAGCCTCTCACCTTCCAAGCCTCTGCTTCCCTTCAGCTTCATCAGGCCAAACCACCACAGCCAGTGCATTCCCACGGGACCCTCTTCCCTGCCTCCTGCCACGCAGGTACTTCTTGCATCTCCCTGTTCTCCTCCAACTGATGTATAGAGTGGGAAAGTCATGCCTTTTGAATCTTCTCCATCATCCTTACTGGAAGAGAGGAGCATCACCAGCCTCACTGCCATCACTCAGCCACATATCTGCGTGTTTGGTTCTTGCTTTCTCCCGTTTTCCCCTCCCACACATGGAGTATCCATGCATTCCCTGTCCCACTCCCTAACACAGCACTTTCCCTCCCTGTTCTGCACCCTAATTCCAGACAGCTCCTGGTCTCTGGCCCTCTCCAGGAGCAGCAGTCTCACCCCATCTTCCTCACCATCATCATTCCTCACCCTGCACCCTCCTCCTCTGTGCTGAGCCAGTGTCTCTGCTTCCCAAGGAGCTCTCTCCTGCCAGCCCCACCACGAACCCCACACCAACTGCAGCTTTGGAAATCAATAAAGACCCTTCATTCTCCTGCAGGCTGAGAACTCCTGACACCTGCATGGGAATGAAAGTGGGGGAGAAAGGGAAGAAGAGACTGCAGGGAGTTTCCTTGCTCAGCTCCCCACGGCCCTCGAACATCCTCCCCAGGAGCTCTGGGGGAGCAGCTCCGCTTTGACCGAACACCCAACAGCAGAACTGGCCCTGTGGAGGTACCGTGGCAGCCTGTGCCTCCCTCTGTGACTTCCTGAGGGTCACACTGGTGCTTTTGGAGGAACCATCACCTGCCAACGTCGTGGAGATGCACAGATGCTCCCGAGGCCACCAATGCACTGTCGGCCACAAGGGATTCAGGTGCAATGCCATTCTGCTGCCATTATGTCCCTGTGGAAGCAGTGCTCCTACACACCTGGCATTTGGAGTGAGCCAGCCCCTGTGAGGAACAGACCTGAGAATAAGGAATTTGAGAAGGTCATCCCCCTTTTTTTTTTTTAAATTCTATAACCCATCCCCAGTCCCTAACCTTTTTACATCTCATGTAACTAGGATACTCCTTAGGAAAGGAGTTCAGGATGGAAAATCCAAACCAACACTTCAAAAAGCCACCCAAAGTCTGCAGTTTTATTACAAGGCAAAAATTACCTCAAACCTCTGGACTAAACAAATGCCTGGGGTGAAGAAGATGGAATAAATTAAAGGATATAATTATGGCTGGGAAAAGAGGGAGGGAGGTTGCTCAATAGGATGAAAGAGGGATTTGAGGAATAAGAAATGAAAGGAAGTGTCAGCTTGAATCAGCCAGGTTGAGAACTGCTGCTGATTTTGACTGACATACTGAGACTTTCCGATTGCAAACTCTTTCTCTAATAAGCTGCAAATTCACCACTACAGTTTTACTTTGATCTTAAAGCAAATGTTTTATAATGGACACATTTAATGATTTTCAGGTGCTTATTGGTTCTATCGGACTTGATACTGGAATCAATCTCCCCATTTAGAAAGCTTGGGTTAATGGCAAAGTTTATTAAACTGCATGCAGTCATTCAGAAAAGATCAATAGAGACATGATTACAGAGCAACCAGAGGATTAAACATGAGATTTATCACAAAATTAAACTGAATTAAATGTTCTCTGATAGCACTTGAAATGCTGTCGATACTCTTAACTGATAATCTATGCTTTCTGTGTTTACTTACCAGGCAGCAGGGATGTCTGACTCGAGGAAATGACTGTAATGTAAAATCTGCAAAGATTTGCTGAGAGCATTAAACCTCACCTAGGAAACCATTATTTCTTCCTGTTAGAAGAGCAAAAGCATTTTGCTTCTTTGCCCATTTCCTTTCTAAGGGTGAGCAGGATACAGTCCTCTCCCACATCACACTTCTGCAATCTCCTCAGAACTACTACAGGATGGGCAGGACACTGAAGGAGACTACACAGGGTTACAATGAAATAGTTTATGGTTTCCTGCTCTGGCAGTCGTTACCTCATTCAGAATTAATTTTTTTCCTCCATTCTTGAGTTCTCGATGACCTTATTAAAACATTCCACATCCTGAGAAATTTGCCAGCCGTCCTACTTCTCCCTTCCCTCAGCTCAGCTCAGTCATCTCCCTGGGTTCTTACACTCTCACCTCTCCTTGGACAGGACTGTGAAAACTTCTCTGATGTTCTCTTCCACAAGAATTCAACTCCAAAGCACGAGTTCCAGCAATACAGTAACAGTGCCCAAGAAACAGAAGTCCAGGGGAAAAAAATCAGGCCAATTTTACAGAGAGAAACAGAATCTAAATTCAAACACTATTCCTCTGGGATGAGATCCATTCCATCCCTGCAACAGAGCTGGAATTCCCCAAACCCAGCTGTGTCCTGAGCTCTGTTATCAGACTCACACACAGAGATTATTGCCATCTGCACTAGGATAAAGGGGTTGGCCTGGTTTGGAGAAACAAAACCTCAACTCTCAGCCGGAGAGAAGGGGGAAGAGGGAGGGGAGGAGTGGGAGCTCCTGTGTACACAAAAGATAACCAATCACAGCCACAGCTTTGATAAATTTTGGTCATGTTTCTGTGGCTTTCCAAAATGGTCACAACAACACACAAAGTCAGATGAGTTCCCTTTTTTGTGCTCAACAAGCAAGCAGGAGGAAGGATGTCAGCTTCCAGGACCTGTTTTTCCATCCTGCTTTCCAGAGAAAGGCTGTATCCCACCACAGCCTCCACCAAAAGCTACATAAACCTTGATAAAACACCTCAGAGGAAACATGACTATCCAATAGCAAATAGATCACCCAAAACAAAAAACATCAACAAATCCTCATCAACTATCATGAATTGATTTTTTACTGACTCAGAGGGGCTTAGCTGCTTTCTAAACAGGCTCAGCTCTCTGCAGTGTACTTTGCAAAATTCAATCCAGTAATCCAATCCCAGATGCATTACGTGAAAACTTATTTCTTCAAGTACTGGAAAAGAACAAGCGAAAAGGAAGGCTTTAGGAACACTGATTTGCCAATAAGTACTCACTGAGCCAAATTTCCTTTTGCTGCTTTTTGGAGGAAAAAAGAAGGGAAAACCCCCCAAAACACAAACTGCTGTCCAATTACTTATTGAAACTTCACTTGTGGATAGAAAAGATACCATGGAACACATACCCTGAAATTAGCTCAGCATGTGCTGCCCCAGTAAACAAATCCTCAGAAACTAGATTAGAGTCATTCCCAGTAGGTTTCCACTACAGAAATCACTACCAGTTCTGTCCAGAAAGGGAAAATCTCTGTAATATCTAATAAATGGACCAAAACAGCTAAATGAATAGCAGGGCATGTTGTAGCAGTAACCAATGCAGCCACAGTCAATACACACAGTGGCTGTTAAATTTTACATCGATACCATCACCCAATTAAGTCTCTGAACGCCTGAGCAGAGCTGGGAAGCTCTCGCTGTTAGGTGAGCTCTGAGACCACGGGGTGAGCAGGGAAAAGGGATTTGCTGGTGCTTCACTAGGAGGAGAGAGCCTGTGTTTATGTGCCTCGTGGGATGCTCCACAGGTGACACAGATGGCACCGGGAATCCAGGAGCACTGACAGGCCCCCGGGTGGACACTAACCCAGACTGGCAGCTGTTCTGTCAGGAGGGTAAGGACCAGCTTAGCAGCTGCATGTGGCATTAAACATCCAGCTCTGACACCATCCTTCTGCCCTGACACTCTCCTGTGGGACCCCAATCCATCTCACAGGATCACAGACTGTGATGAGCTGGGAGGGACCCCCAAGGATCCTGGAGTCCAACCCTCAGCCTTGCACAGGACCATTCCCAAGAGTCACCCCCTGTGCCCCAGAGCATCATCCAAACCCTCCTGGAGCTCTGGCAGCCTTGGGGCTGTGCCCAC
>JAWWTY010000045.1:9539655-9559525 GCA_035222235.1 Margarornis squamiger | reverse complement strand
CCTCTGGGGGAAGAACCTTCTGCTGAGATCCAACCTCAGCCTGCCCTGACCCAACTCCAGCCATTCCCTGGGTGCTGCCCCTGGTCCCCACAGAGCAGAGATCAGTGCCTGCCCCTCCCCAGGAAGCAGTGAGCTCTCACCAGGTTGCTGCCCTGGCTCACTGGCAGCAGAGAGACACACTGCCCTTAAAAATAAGGATTTCTGGCCTCCTGATGCTTACCTATGGAAAAAGGAAAGCAAAGCCCCCTTGATTACAGTCACATACCTCAATGTACCACCTAAAAGGTAGGCTGAAGCCAAGCAGGTGACAGGCAAACGCAGCGTCAAACTTCAGAATGTGATTTTTCCAGGCAGCTGTTTCCCTGCAATTGCTGTTCTCTCGGAAACAAAGGCCATCACTGCAGCTCTTGTTCATGGGAACAAGCAGCACGTTGCTGCTGATGCCCAGGTGTGTCAGTGAGTGAGAGGCAGCTCGTGTCTGCATGGTGGCCCAAAGCAGTGTATGTTTCTGCCCTGGGCAGAAGTGGCCTGTGACAGACAGCACTAAACTACAGCTGGGAATTCCCAGTGGGAGGCTCATCCCTGCCAAATGTGCTCCTTTTGTCCTGTCTCACAGCTAAGAAATGCTGGACTTGCTTTTTTCCACCTCCTCTGGCCATTAGACAGAGAGGTCCATGACAACAGGCAGGTGACAACTCAGGACACGGAGCTGGAAGGGTTTCTGTGTCACCAAAAGTCATTTCCCTCGAAAAGCTTTTGGTGTGTGCTCTGCGTTTTATTAATTTAATGGTCAGGATAATAAATTTGTCAGTAATGACAAAGAAATTCCCTAGAAACTGGAGTGCTCAAGTGTCATTGAAGCTACATCTATTTAGCAAATAGATGAATGCCTTTCACTGAAGACTGGTGTGTGATTAAGCATCTGTCACTGTCCCCGAACAGCTGCTCCTGTGGCAGAGCACAGGTAGATTTCAGGGCTCTTTTCTATACAGATGTAAAGATGATCTTGATGTGAACGGAAATCAGCGACTGAAAACCCAATTAATGAATTGACACAGAAGTAATGGGTCATTTCTACAAGTCTTCTAATCCTGCTGACTTGTCCAAGCTTCAGTTTTTACAATCGGATTCATTTAAGTTTTACAACAAAAAAGAACAGATTTTGCTTTCTGACTCACTGAAGTAATGTTTGAGTTGAATGGACTAATACCTTCATGATGGAGTGTGAGTTTTTTTTAGGGGGATTTTTCTTTGATTTTTGGAGCACATATAAGTTTTTACAAGCACTGAGATGCTGAATCTATGTCAGTGGCTTGATTTCTAAAAAGTTGGGGGTGATAAGCCAGTCAACTGTTTCTGTTACTTTCAGCCTTCGAACTGAGCAGTACTTTCCACCTGTGTCCTCTGCTCAGCAGCCACTGAAACTGGAGGAAGTTTTCCAAGGAATTTCTGTGGGCTCTGCACACTCCAAGAGGTTGAGAACAGAGAATACACAACTCTCTAACTATTTTCATAGTTAAAAATTAATGGAAAGTCTCATTGAAAATGTGGCTGAATGACAGATTAGAGAGCTGGTTGTCCCGGGGTAGAGGATCTGCAAGATACACCTTGGTCCATGGGAGAGGAAAAAGAAATAGCCATGAAGGGTCTTTCAAACAAGAAATTGGAACAAGAAGGGATCAGCAGAAGACTCTGATCGTACAGGATATGGGGGCACCTCAAACAGATAGTTTGAAAGCCTTTCTCCACAAGATAAAGAAAGGAAAAGTAAGGAAACAGTCACTGGGACAGACATTCAACCTGGAGATACACAAAAACTGTTATCCTAATTGACACCAGCTGAGAATCTGCTCTAATTAAAAGAAATATTTCTGCACAAAAGGAAATGAAGCATGAGATGCTCAAGCCAGGGCAAGGAAGTGTCAACAGGGTATCAGCGGCTGAGGTGAACAATTAGAGGGACCACCAAACATCAGGGGGCACAAATGGATGACTCAGGGGACAACAAGCAATACCTTCTCATCTGAGTGACTGCAGGAAGCCCTAAATATTTAAACCAATGTGTCTGAAAGTCTGGTCTGCTGAAAACCATCATAAACCCATCAGGTCTGGGAGCGAGGCAGAGCAGTGGTGGAGGGGAGACCTGCTCAGTGCATCCCCAGCTGAGCACGAGCACACACTGCACCTTTTGGGAGGCAACTTTATGTGCTCTTAGTACTAGATTAATGAATGTAATTACCCAACGCCGTGGCTGTGAATGCCGCAAAACTGTAATTTATCGTGTGCTGTAAAGTTCTAATGTGTTTTTATGTCCATAAGCTGCTTAACCATAATCTAATGCGTTTGTACACGAAGGCCCTCCTAAGTGGCTCCCGTTGGAGCAGCGAGGCCCCGGCACGCTCTGCTTTATGTCTCGACAAACCCTCTCCTGCCGGGCAGCCGAGCAGGAGCAGCTGCCAGTGCACGGAGAAGTTCAAGGCCAATGGCAAGAACTTCTCCCCTTCCTCACTTCTGGCTGGCCAAAGCTGCAGTGCTGACAGAAGCAAAGCACAGGGTGGAAACAGAGCAGTGCGGGTGTCGCTGGTGAGCGATGGGATGAAACACAGACCCTCGGCCTGGTGGAGAGCCAGGACTCACCTTGGGCTCGCAGCCAGGGCACCAAGGGATAACAGAACCAACCTGCAGCACCAGAGAGCACCCACAGGGAACCCCCTCAAACAAAACCCTTCCCCTTGTTTCAGCCTCTGGTCTCTGTGCTGCTGGTGAGACACTGTGGTCACCTCAATCCTTCTCTGCTCCAAGGGGAGAGTTGTGGCCAGGCCTCCTGAAGTACGTGCTTATTGTTGCCACTAACTCATTTAGGCAAACCATTTAACTTCTTTATGCCCTTGCTTAACCATCTGTAAAATGGGACTAATAATAAACCTCAGAGGGATTTAGTAAGACTTAATTAAATGGTTTGTAAAGTGCTTTGAGATCCTCAAGAGAAATGTGTTGTGCAAGTGCAAATTATTATTACTGTTACAGTGCTTTCTACTTCCAACACAGTTAAATATTAATGATCCAGTCCTCCTAATGCCCAGTGATACAAACTTTCCTCAACAGTTCTTTTCTCAGCCCAAAAGACACAGGAAGTAGTACTAGGACATCATCTTGTTCACTCGTAAGTAGTCTGAAACAGCAGACAAAAGTAAGTATTTTAGTATGCATCAAACTAAAGATGGGGATCCCAAATGCACATGTTGTACATGCAGTCAGTTCAGAGCCAATAAAATAATGCCAATTAAATCAACAAATCACAGTGTTCCTATTCCACAGTGCCAGGCACCCATTTAGGAAAAGTCAGGATCAATGCTAATATATAATAAATGCTTTTCCTAGTTAAAAAGGTACAATTTTTGCAGAGGTCATGGCATGAGTGACATGATTAACATTCAATTAAAAGCTCCATCTTGTCAGAAGGAACATCAGTGTTCCTTTAGTAAGACTGTTGTGGCTTTGGGGGCCCCGGGGAAGAACATCTTGGATTTTCAATAAGATATGTCCATTGTGATCCTGCAAAAACGACCTGAAAATTGCCTGCAGGCAAAAAACAAACAGCCACAATTCCTCCTCTTTTGTCAGCCTCTTCCAGGCCAACTTAAAAGGAGGAAAATGAACAAAAAATTGACTTATGACTTCGGGTCATGAGAGCTGAGTGAATGCCCTGGTTTGCAAGGCACTGCTGAGCCTTTGCACCACAGCAGGAGCTGCAGCCACAAGTGCTGCCCAAGCACGGAACACCCACCTCTCCTGGACGAGGTGCACTTGGTAAAACAGAACCCCAAACCAATACTGACAAGTGTTTTCTTAATATTTCTCGGGATTTGGTTAAAATATATAATAATATATCAGAAGTCAAATCAAATATTAAAGGAAAAAAAAAAGCAATGCCAAATTTGAAGGTATTAAGGTTAGATGCACAATCTTAGGTGGTCTCCACTTGTAACTGTGGTACAGAGTACTGTTTAATTATATGGTGAACTAAGATATTTCTACTAGGTCTCCAATAATAATAATAATGATTCATTGTGTATAACAAAGATACATAATCTATTGATAATGAAGTGCAAACGTTTTTCTCATCCTTATGTACTACAAAGAAAAAACTGATTAAAAGTCACTTCTAATTTACTTATATTACAGGTCCTAAACATAATTAGAAAAGCAAAGGTAAAAAATCCAAACAAACCAACCAACCAAACAAAAAACTTCACCAAAAACCCCCAAAAAACCACACCACAAAAAATGGCACATCATCATCATTGTCCCCAAATGAAAAATCCCCTTTGCACTGAGGCAGAAGACATCAGAGCAATAAGAACAGGTAGAACCAGGTAGAAATGCACCAACCAGAAATGTGTGGTTTGCAGGCTGACTTCATTTCATCTAACACAGGTTCACCTCACCATTCCACACAACAGACACCACACCTAAGACAAGAAAGCTTTAATGATAATAAATGATGCTTTTTTTTTTTTCATTTTTTCGACACTGATTCACCACACTGAGCTGAGGTGGCAGCTGATGTCCTGCTCTTCTGTAGTCAGTGGAGGGAGAGGAGCAGTGCCAGAGGGACAGTTCTGGGTGCAGGAGCTGCCCTAGGCTGCTGTGGAGTTCTGCACCTCCTGTCAGTCCTACAGGGAACCTACAGTGGGCAGGTTCCCAACACCTGCTTCGGTGGGATGTGAGCCATAAACCCCTCTAAGGGTCTCAAGCTGTTTTCCTATCCTCAGCCAGCTGTGGAGCCACCATCCCTTCAGCTCTGTGCTAAACTAAGTGCAGAGATAAAGAAACTTTCCCAGGGCTCTCCCGAGATAGGGAGAGCACCAGGACTGAAACCCTGCAAACTGTTCTCCACCCTGCTCCTTAAAAAAAAGGATGCAAAATGGAGCAAAAAGCCATTCTCACAGCCTTTGCTTTTCCACACCTCACTCATGGATCAGGTTCCTGAACACCTACTCATGCAGCGATGCTGTACATGGTTCATCCAATCTGCCTGGGATTTCAGGCTTCCTATGTACAAAAAATCCATTGTTCAGAGCCTAACTATCCTTCAGCGCAGGATCAGTTAACCATCAATACTTACACAATGCTAAGCTTCAGAAAAAACATCCCTGAGGAAGCATTTTCCCAGCTTTATGCCAACAGTCTCACAGTGACCTGTGTAAATGCTGGATGCTTTCAAAGGCAGCCAGAAGAGCTGTCACCACAGCACGAGGTCCCTGAGATGATGTCCATTGGCTCCAAACCAGACTGGCTGAGCCAGGACTGAGCCCTCAGGGACAACCCTTTAAAACCCCAGCCTGGAGATACAAAACAGGCAACTCCACACCCTCTAATCACAGGGGTGCAGTCACTTCTGAGCAAATAAAAAGAACTGTGTGCTATTGCAGGGTGACAGGAGTTCACAAAGCAATGATGTTTCTCCAGGCAGCACAAGTCCCCCACTGTTTATAAACTTCCTCCACTCGGCACATTTCCGACAGGCAGTCCTCTATGCCACCGAGGAGAAAAGGAAGATTTGTGACAATTTTATGTTAGTCATAATTTTAAACCCATCAGCTTCAACAGAAGAATTTCTACCTGTTTCAATATTTAATTTATTTAGCCTTCTAGTGTTCTTAAATTAGGGAGACATTTTATTGCTCTGGTTGACATTTTTATGACAACTGAAACTAGGCTTCATTTTTTAAGTGGAATTTCTCTACCTAAAAACCTGATTAGTGCTTGTGACCACACTAGAAATGCAGGTGCAAAAATACAGACAGAGCTACGCACACATGGATTGCCTAGAAGGAAAGATGAATATACTTTTAAGGACTTGTATCTACAGTATCTTGTCACTACAGTAAAGTTAAGTTACTCATCTTTTCCTACTGCTCCACAATTAAAACATGCATCTGTGACTGGACACAACAATCCCTGAATCTGCATTTTTCCCCAAAAAAGGATTAAAGTAGCACTTTACTACATAGGCTGTCTGCCAGTTATTATATTAATACACTCTATCTTTGCTTACTCTTGTTTTAAAAGAGAGATAAGTGCTCTGGCAGCCTTGAGCTCCATCCCTTTTGCCTTCACCAGCTGATTATTTTCAGAATAGAGATGTTGGTCTCAGTTGATACCTGCAAACAGCCTGACTGCCCCTAATGATGATCTACCTGTGTGCTGGTACCAGGCCACCTGTCTGCTGCCTCTCAGGAAGCTTTACAGATACATAAAAACCTTCCAATATTTCCCTCACATAAACTGCAACCCATCCATCAAGTTGTTTACATCACACCGAGATATATGCACCTTTATCATTAGAAGAGCTGTCTCCAGAAATGGGATGAACACACAGACATCATAAATCTCCCCTTTTACAGGGACTGCCTGGATTGCATTATTTGTGTCAAAGCAAACAGCAGCATGCCTGGATCAGCCACTGCGGGGACACAGAGCAGCAGAAGGGCACAAAGGCAGAAGGCTTTTAAAACACGACCAAACAGCTCAGCAGAGAGTGTGGTGAGGTCTCCAGTGGTGGTGTTGTGTGTGGCTCCACCGCTGTCACCCCACAAGGACTCTCCAGGCCAGGCAGCTTTGCCAAGACTCTGAACTACCTGCACACCTGCCTGACCCTCGGTGCTGTCTCGGAACGGAGCCAGAGTGTTGCAACCTCACTGCAATGAACATTCTTCTGCTGATTCAGTAAATACCACATGTCACACACAGAAACCTGCTCAGGCTCTGAGGACGAGTATCAGACAGAACACATGGGCAGCACTGTCCTCACCCATCAGAGATGTCACCTGTCAGGCCACCTGCAGCCCCCTGTCCCCAGCACTGCCACCAGAGATCCCTGCTCACCCTGCCAGCACAAACATCACCGGGACCATCCTCTGAGAGGGGCAAATGTGCATCCCTGCTAAGGAGGAATGAATTCCCACAGCTCTATAGAAATACCTCCTTCAAACCATAAAGCCAGCACCAGTGGACATGTGCCATGGTTATCCCTGGTTATCCTTCTGGGTTAGACACTCAAAGCTCTTCCTCTGACATCCCCTGAAGGAATGAAGGAGGAATGGCAGAGGAACCTGGGAGAACATCATCAGTGCCTCAAAAAACTGTCCAAAAAGGAGGGGGCAGCTGTGGGGGGGACTGACAGACAGCTCATGTCTGAATCACGGCTGAGCTGACACCCCAAACCTGAAGAGAATCTACACTGTGATCATGCTCAGGGTGGGAAAAAGAGAAGTCTCACCCCAGTGAGCAAGGAGACTTGGACAAGTATCCCAAAGGGATCTACTGTGTGTTTGCTTTGAAAGTTGCTTTCCTGTTTATCTGCTAAAACAAATAAGGAAAATTGGAGTTTGCCGTTGTAAACTTTCCTCTTCTTGAGGTAAATTCTCTCACAGACAAATAACTTCTTCTTAATTGCTGCATTTAGACAAAATAAACCACTTGAGAAAAACAGGACATGCAAAAATAACAACAGATTTGAAATAAAGTCTGGACCTTTACTCTAGCTACAGAGAGAATTAAACAAAAGCACATTAGAGTCGGTATGTGAAGTGGCAAAATGAGTTGTTAGAGAGATACATGAAATTCCAAAGCCGACCATAACACAATCTGCTGTCTCCCTGTGCTGTCCCTCTGCCAGGAGCCATCCGTGCTGGGACAGAGGAGCTGCAGTTAAGCTCATCTTCACCCCCAGTATTCCGTAACAGAGAGCTGCAGATCCCAAACCCCACATTGCACCACAGCAGAACTGAGCTGGTTTTGCCACTAGATGGGAATAGGTGCAGTTGCTGGTCTTAGAAGGCTGAAATAAAATAAATGACTGCTCAGCCCACTGAAAAAAAGACAAGCACAAGATCTAGTTTTCTCTCTTTTTGATACGCACCTACATATAAAATTAGAGTATTTGCTATTTCAGTAGGAATGTTTTCTAGCCATGACAAGCTGGGGAGACAAGAAAGGATTTCAAGGAGAAATAACAGTTTTTATGAGATCCATTCATATCTGGGGAAGCAGAGAGTAGTTCTGGGCACACATGCTCTCTGTGAGGCCTGGGTAGATGAAAGCCTGCTGAGTTTTCCCACATGCCACATAACAAGGGCTAAGGATCAGTAAAATGTGATGGCAAGAGATCCCTGCATCCTGAGAGAACAGAGAAAGACATTCCCTCCACTTCCATTTCCTTTTCAGAAGCAAGCAGAGAGAATAAACCTCCCTGGTACATAACACTGGCATTCAAAGCACCTCTGGTACCTGCCCAAGTCTCTCACTGGAGTGTTGATAAGCACAATGATAAAGACCAAACACACAAATGTCAATGAAAGGCAGCTCAGGGAAGAGGGTAAGGCTTTATTTCTAATGTGCTTCCTTTTCTTCTCTCTATCAGCTGCTCTGCCCTGTGGTTCAGTTTGTTCCCGTTTGCCTCCGGAGGTGCACAACTCCAAACTTGGCACAGGGAGAAAAAGGAATCATTTCTACCAATGGCAAACTCAAAGATCAGCCTTTGCCACCCTCTACAGCCTGTATGGAAACCAGCTGGAAGAGTTTCTGAAAGAACAGACATTCCAGCGTTAGGAAAACAAGTTTGAATCAGATGGACCAAAGTACTCACCTCTGAGAACCCATTTGTGAATAGACAAGCCCAAACTTGGTTTTTCATTTGCAAGAAAACATGAAAAATACAGTTTTCACTACACACCATTCCAGCCAGTTTAACAAGCTGATAAAAGCCATGGTTTTCAGGAAGTCCCTGTGCTCAACAGCTCTGTGCTGTCATCTGAGGCTACAAATTGCCTCTCTCAAATCTACAGGGCTATGGGTTTGTGTGGCATTGACATTTTCCTTTCAAGCCTATCAGTTCTTCCTTTGTTTCAAATGCTGGTTGCTCATTTTATCTGCCCTTTAAGTGTTTAAAAGATTCAGACTGGATTAAAAACAAAAACAACACACATACACACACACATACACACACACATACACAAACACAAACAAACCCTCCTCCAAACAAATAAACAAAAAACCCCACAAAAACAAACAAAGCAAAAAAAACCTACCAACCAACCAAAAAGCCCAACCCCCCACTCTTCAGGATTTATGTGTTTTTCTGATGTGTTTGCCATGCTGTAACCAATCAGAAAAGCTCCTTAGTTCCCTCCAGTGATGGATTATTGAGTTTTTATTTATGTTTCTCCTTGTTTAGCCTCCTAAGCACCAACACACTTGTACCAATGTCTCAGCTTCAACTCCCATTAAGGAAAGAAAGAGCCTTGCAAATGTGATCAGCCTTGGAGATTTTCCAGACTCAGAGTTCTCCTGAGCCTCCTCCTCTGCTCTGCAAACATTTGGGCTGGCTCTGCAGGCACTGTGCTCCTCCCAGCCCTGCTGCCCCATGAGGGTTCAATGCAGTGTGCAGGTCACTCCCTGCATTTCACTCCCACATGCTGACATCTGATAGACAGGAGGGAAATAAGGAAAAACAGCACTGAGCAATGAAGGTCAAAGATCATTCAAGACCCATAAAGTCCATAACCTTCACCTCTCAGGAGAGCCTCGAGTGCTGTACAAAGTGTCCTTCCTGATCTACACTTCCTAAGCTTTTCTTTCCCCTCCCAGGGCAGGGAAACACACTGTTAGAGTAATGGTCAGCTTCAAAATGAACACACTGTGTGTTTCGTCACATGGAGAGATTCCAACTCTTGTATTTCAAGTCAGTCTTAATATACTTGTCTATTTTAATTGGCACAGAATTGTTCTCCAAAGCACTGCATCTCAACAAACTCACTGTGAAGGTTTGGAGATTTATGTTCATGTTAACTGAATGATAATCTCCCTTCCAGATAAGGGCCCTTGCCACAAATTTAGCTTTGCAGGAGGGTGGAGAGTTAATTGCTGAGGCAGCTCCTGGCATCAAGTAAACCTTGCTTATCCCCAGGAGCAGCCTGAACTGCCATCAGGCAACCTGGACTGATCCTCAACAAGAACTTGCCAGGATTTTCCCTACCTGAAGGGCACATTCCATCAATATGAAGTCTGATTAGGTCAACTGGTAATGCTGATTTATCTCCGGGGGGTTTATGCCTGGTACCAGCCAGCTCACCTACAGACAAGTCAGGATTTTTCCCCATCTTAGACAAGAAATAATGTGTAGGGAGCAGAACTTCTCATGAGTTGGAAACTATTAGCTCTGCCTGCACAAAAGAAACAGAAAATGACCATATGCTGTAATTGCTGGAATCCAAGGTCACCACAAATCTCCCTGCCCTGTACTCCAGGTGTGAAGCTCATGAATTCAAGGCTAAACCCAGCACACAACCCCTGAAAGCAGGACTCCCACTGCAGGCACACACCTGCAGGGAAAGCTGTGTCAGTCTCACCACTTCCCCTGTGCCACGACAAAACCTGGGCTGTTCTGACTCCAGGGAGATGAGACCAAACCATGACAGCAGTTTGCTCTCACCTGCACAGTTCTGTCCTCTCCTGCCCCCGAGTCTTTCATATTCTTTCCAGAGCTGTGTTCTACCTATGGTAATGGGATGTCACATTCATCACCACAGCTTCACTGAGGTCAGCTCAGGACTGACGGGTTCCCAAAAGAAAGTAAAAAATCAGTTTTCACAGACTTTTACCTGTCACCTGCTAGATAAAGAATGGGATAACACTTCAGAGCTCCATCCTGGGGATTCATCACTGCACAAGAACAGAGATTCCAGGCACAACTCCTGTCTGGTATGACCTGGAACCCACTAAGAGAAATACAACATTTTCAAGGTCCTAACTCATGCTAAATTCATTGCAGACACCTTACACACCACAGAAAACATGCCCTAACTCTGACAGCCACTGCAGAGACAAGACACACTATTTCTCTCAATTCAGTGTGTTTTCAAGTGGTGAATAACATCTGTGAAGAACGAGGATTGAGAAGATATTACCCCATCAGCAAAAAAATCCATCTCCTCTCCCATATATGGGATTGCACTATACATTTCACAGAATTAGTTTACTATAGAATTCAGCAAATCAACTATAAAACAAGTTATTTATTTAACCTAGGCTGGACTGAGGGGAGAGCCCACAGCTCCAAATCTTTCAATCATATGCAGAGAAGATCAAAGCAAGGCTTGTGTGGCCTAGGGACAGGTAAAAACATCCTTACTCTTGTGGAAACCACACATTTGTAGTAAAAAAGAATTAAATACACAGAGAAGACCCTTTGATTTTTGCACACCACCTGAATTCAGTCACCCGGGCTGATGCCCACACCAGCTGTACAGTCACCCATGGGTTGGTCTGAGAGCTGGATGGACAGTTCATCACTTCATCCCGTGCCCACGGGAGCAGTACAAGCACAGCGTATGGACCAGGGAACAAGGAGCAGCCAGGGCAGTTTTGCACTGTGTCTGCTTCTACTGCTGCCATTTGTTTTCATCCTGCAGAGACATCAGGGCAAACTTATTCCAAAGCAGAAAATGTGTTTAAGACCAGGGCAGAGGGAAAATGAACCCTATTCCTCCTCTTTACACTGAACACCTCAGTACACAGGGAGAACAAATGGCAGGGCCTGAACATCTGCCAGTCATTTTCTACTTCAGTCATTGTCATATTGAGATAGATTAACACTGGCTTGCAGTCTGGAAAAAGCAAGAAGGGAGGAAGGCAAGCAAGCTATTGTTACCAAAACCATGCAAAACATCTGAGTTGTTCAGTTGTATGAGGATTGCAGTTTCTTGAAAATCCAAGGCTACATGTCCAAGTTAAGAAATCCAAATACCTTGGATGACTAAGCTAGAATCAGCCTGAAAATCAGGTATTGCCAGTAGTTAGTAGAAAGGGCTGAGACAACTGTGTTTAGCACTCACAACAGCCAACAAGTTGAGGAGAGACACCATAAAGAGAGGAGAAGGGAATGAATGGATGTACATGAGTTTAGTTTGTATTCAGCCGTATCAGCCCTCTGTGCACAACAGAGAGAAGTCAGTTTTTAGGAGCAACAGAAACCGTGAAAGGTGTGGGGTTTGTCTCTAGTGGCCACAAGGGCCCAGAAATTCAAAGGTGTGAACATGACCTTGTCATCAACAGCTATTAAGCAGACAAATGCAGCTAAAGGTTTATCATAACAGAAGCACTGGCCTACAGTCCCCTGGCAGCAGCAGCTGAACTCTTCTTAAATAACCTTTGTTAAAGATTTAGGAAAACCTGTTAGTACCTTACATTTTGCAATGCTTTAAGTAGGGCTTTTGTTTCAAGTGACACTTCTTGCCTTTCCCTTTAGCTGTGAACAGTCTTTACAAGGAACCACAACTGCATTGCAATGTTTTAACTGGGATCGGTGACAGACATTTTTCAGGGGACACAGGTAGGAGTCAGGTGAGGCCAGCTGGAACCACTGCACTTACACCACTCACTACGGTCTGAACCTGCGCTCTTGAAGACAAAATAAGATCAAAACATGATCTAAGGCTCAGAAAAGAACACAAAGATGTGGCTTCCAACCTTTCTGACAACCACACTGCTACACAGCATGTGCTCTCACCAGCCACATGCAGACCCAGGGCCCCAGGAAGATGTCCTGCCTACATCAGGTTGTTCAAAGCATCAGCTTTTAACTCCTTGTCCAGTTGCAGGCTCACAGCGCCACTGCAAGAGCCAGAGGTGAGACTCTCATTAAGCAGAAAGCAAAAAGAAGCAGCAAAATTAAAGAAGGAAAATGTTAACCAGCAAGGGAGATGGACGATGAGCAGAGACCCAGCCTCACCTCATGCATGGCTTCCTCCTCTCCTCCCACATGTTTGAGATGTGCTTCAGGACCAAGACAACAGTGACAGGCTATTGCAGCTCCTGGGACACAACGAGGATGGCTGGTCTGCAAAAAGCTTCTCGTGTTTCCTTCTTAATTTTTGTTACCTCCTCTCAGTGATCTTTGACAACCTCAAAACGGGATGACAGGAAACCCCACCCTATTCCTCCTGCCCATGAATTCTGAGCACTTTCCAGTGTACCACTATGGGACGGTTCATTTTCTCATCTCCCCTCACTGAGACCAAAGTGGTATCAAACTGCTGGAGTGTATCAGTAGACCTGAACATGGGATCAGGGTAGTTTACTTCCACCACCTCCATGCAGCATTTCGGACCAGACTCTGGGCAGGACAGGCCAGCACGTTGACCTTCTGCTCAGCCACAGCGAAAGGGGAATCCAGCATTAGAAACTGAAGGGATTTTCATGTCACTTCAAAAGAAAGCTTAATCCCAGCATAGTCCTCTGCTTTCCTCCACTCCTCAACACAACATGGATTTGGTAATGCACACGGATTCAGTGCAGATCTGTTCCAAAGCAGATGAACTGCACAGTGCCTCTTCCCTCTCCCTTCTGCTTCCATGCAGAAAATTAAAGATCAGGGCTTTCACAGTCTATACTAAAACCACTGGCTCAGATGATGAGTGAAACACTTCTTTTGGAGGATTAACATGGAGTAGGTGGCAAAGGAATGAAATTACTTTTTGGTTTCAGTGACATTAAGCATAAAGAGTATCCTTAGTTTAGGGAACTTGGCAGTATCAAAACTCAGGTGATGATAGAAACAATTAAGAAAAAAAGACAACAAGAAACAAGTTTTCACATAAATATGCTGCTCTGCAAAGAGAGGACTAAAGCTGCTGGGATCAGCTCAGGAGGCAGTGCTGGGGGCATCTCCACCCAGAAAGGCTGGTACAGGCAGCCAGGGCAAGGTGGCAAGTGTGGTTTCCCTGCACCAGAAAGCACAAGGGGCATAAGGGGGTTTCAATCAAGGAATCAGGAGCTCAGAGAAGAGCTGTGAAAGTGAGGAAGAAAAGCATGAGCTGGGTGTC
Source organism: Margarornis squamiger (assembly GCA_035222235.1). Lineage (NCBI taxonomy): Eukaryota > Metazoa > Chordata > Aves > Passeriformes > Furnariidae > Margarornis > Margarornis squamiger. Next base: position 9,545,636 of record JAWWTY010000045.1, on the reverse strand, counting down.
AAGTCTGCACGTGGAAGTCCTCTCTGAGGGAACAGGGAAGGTAAAAGTAAGAACAGCTTATGGATTCATAGGGAATTGAGGATGAAGAGAAAATAAAATGATTGAAGAAACAAAAAACATGAAGAAAAATACCAGATGAACACAGGTGAGTCACTTTGGGAGGCTGAAAATGGCCAAGAGAGGTCAAAGGAAATTACTGCAAAGCTGTAGGAAGCCTTGAGCAACAGGACTGGGAAGCTTTAGGAGAAGCCTTAAACACCCTTGAGCATAAATAGCCAGGCCAGCCTAAGGAAGCCGTGGGGCAGCACAGGGTCTGGGGAGCCAGGGAGACATCAAGGAGCCTGTGGGAGACAGCAGGAAGGGAGGGAACAGGGAAACGGCACAAACCATCACAGACAGACCTGACTGACAGTGAAGAACTGGAAATGAAATGGTGGCCCCTGGGAGCAGAGTGCAAATAGCCAAAGGGCTCGTGAGGGCTCACACAGCACAGAGAAGGGCAAGGACAGCAGGGATGTTAAGTGGCTTCCCAAAAGCACAAGCAGAGGGACTGCTGTAGCAAAGGCAGCGAGAAATCCATCTTACCACTGTTGTCCCTCCAACAGAGATCCCTGCCAGCTGCTTTCCCAAGGAGGAATTAAAGGTACTTAGAGATGTTTTACTAGGTAATCCATAGCAGTTCATGGAAAGAGAAATGTCTTATTGACTCTCAGCTGCTGTTCACCTTCACACACCCACGAGCACTGTGGCAAGGAGGTGTTTGCAAATGTCTAATAGTGAGAGCCAATATTTCTGGAAAAAAACTGGAGCAAAAGCATCACTGCCATCACTGCAGCGTCCTGTCCCCTGCCCCACCACCAGCACTGCTTCATTTTTCATTTCTCCCCAGCCATCTGAAACAAGAAACAAGGCAATATTCTAAAAGAGGAATCCTCATCTAAAGCAAACAAATGGCAAAGATTCAACTGGGGATTCCTTTGACTGAACTCCCCAGCAGAAGATGTCATCATCATCATCATCATGGCTATGCTTCGTGAACGAAGATTTACAGGGGCTCTATCCACGTTTGCTACAAGCATGCTGGTGGCTTAAAACGCCAGTGTAAGATAGGCAAGTCTGATTGCAAAAGGCACAGTGGAACTTTTAGGTTTTGGTTTTGTTTGACCGCAAGGAAGATGCCAACCAGGTGGAGGGTGAAGATGATCTTTGGTTAGGCCACCTTTTCTAGGCCCCTCTCCATGTGGAGCAAGCAGTGCTCTCCTTGCAAAAGGCTGCTTGGTCATTCAGGATGCTGCCGAACCAGACTGTCATCTCCGGGTCAGTCTCGAGCGACCAATGTCCTGAACCGCCTGCATGCAGGGCTGGGGCTGCGGCTTCCAGTGCACCTCATCACCTGCCCTTTCGTCCCTCACCTGTCACTACAGGGCTTTGCAGATATGGATGAACCCTTAAAGCCTGCGCAGTGGATTATTTAGGTGAGGCGCAGCGTGTGCAGAACTGGCCCCACCCTTTACTCCTAAGGTTCATCTGCCAGGGCCAAGTGAGCTTGGACAGTGCCAGCAAAGTCCTCAGGATGTAGGTTTGGTTAGAGTATCCTTCTCTTAGATGGACGGCCTTACAGGGCTAAGCGAGCTCCATCTGCCCAGGTTTGGAGTTAGAGTTGTCCTTCTCCTAGGATGGTTGCTGGGGAGCTAGTGAGCCCATCCTGCCCACGGACACACTTTGTCTGACCCTTCAGTTGGGACCTGACGAGCATGGGAGACCCTACCGGAGGCAAATACCACCACCAGCAAAGCTCACAACCTCATAAGGACATGCAAGCTTCTCCCCCTTGACAAGGGGGTGTCCATGGAGAAGTAGTGAACTATATACACAAGTCAAATGTCTTGTTTGTGTCCTGCAGTAGTCACCATAATTTATGGTTGCATTTCAGCTCCTTGCTACATAGGACTGAGCATTACTAACACCTCTCAAATGTTTCCACAGAAAGACACTTCCTATCATAATTTATTTCTGACAGCTACAAGAAATGTGAAGAATGTATCTATAATTGTAGTTCTAGTAATTAAAAAACATTTCAAGTCTTGCCACAACTGTTTAACCTTTTGGGCATTAGGCCAAGTATACTCACACCAGCCACGCTTGCGCCCCTCATGTTTCCACAGCATCCCTGAGGTTCTGCCCTCCCTGCAGCCACGTGCAGTGCTCTGCAAAATCCCTTGCAACTGGTAGAAACAGGATGTGCACATGCCCTTACTGAGAAACTTAGTTTTCTTGACCAGGGCGAGGGAAGGAGAGGTCCCCATTGGCACAGCAGTTCTCTTCACCTGCTTTTGACAGTGCATTTCGGCAGCCAGCAGAGAAAAGACTCTGGGGCTTTCCCAGGTCCTTCAGTAGCTCTCCAGGGCCATTAGCAAGTCGCTTGAAACCAGTGAGGCTCATGTGATGTGCAGCCAGAACTAAACTGTGCTCTTGAGCCTGAAGATAAGGAAAGCAAAGCATGGCTTTTCAACCCCAACTTTCCCCTTGGCTCTGCTCCAGGTTCTCTGCCGGGACAAAGTGAGATGACCTCGACCCACCTCTGACAAGAAGTCAGTCATGGGAGCTTCACTCACTTTTTAAGAAGAGGTGGCAAAACTCCAATGCATTCTTCCCATGCTGCCTGCTCAGAAAAGGGTCAGCACCCCCTCCGGGTCAGAATAAATGTTTCATTCAGTGTATGTGCTGTGCTATTTGTGCCAAGTTTCCTGCAACATCTGTATTTATCTCCCACTGGGAAACTTGTTGCTTTAGCTAAATTCCTTCCATCCCTCCCATTTCTACCGTATAATTACATTGCAGATATCATAAGCTAAAGCTGTGAAAAGCAGCAATCCACTCTATTTGAATGGGAGCAGATTACACTTGCTCAGAATTCTACAGAATTTGTTTATGTTTGCATGATTGCAAACCGTTTTGGGGAAAGAGGATTACTGTAACCACTATGTTTGCTTGTTTTTAAAGTGCTTGTTTCTCCATCATGTAGCAGATAACATCTGTAGTCATCCTGCTTTAGCTCACTGAGCCTCCAAGACAGACAATTTTAGCAGAGACAGATGAGATAAGGCCTGTTGGAATATCTCAGCTGAGGTATTTCCCTGCAAGGACAAGAGCATCCATCACTGCTGTCTTTTGGTACCCTGCTCAATTTAGTTTCTCAAGTCCCAAAAAGACAACCTCCCACCATTTTCCTTTGAGATCTTTTAAGTTTTCTGAAAATTCCTCTCCCTGCCACTCACCAAACCAAAATAAAAAAGTTCACACACACCTTTCTTTTATATGCTTATGTGAAGGAAGCATCTCTACTCTGGGAACCAATGGCAGAGTCCCAGGTCATGCAAGGACTGAGCTATATGTGCTTCTGAATCAGAATTCCACTTCCTGATTGCTGAACACTTCACAGGCTTCTTTGCACAGGAGAGAGATGCCTTTCTCCATCACCTGGGGCACACTGACCTTTAGGTGACTCTCTTACTTTTAAACAAAAGCTTCAGAAACCCTGCCAAGCATCCTCCCTTCACAGAGCCATACCCTGACACACAGCTTGGCAAGTCTCCCTCTGAAAAGGAAATTGTGTGCGTGTACATAGGAATGTAAAAACATCTCAATTAACAGTAGCATAAAGCCTTGCAAAGCACCTTAATCACATTAACCAAACTAGAAATTTAAATGAACATCAACAAAAAAGAACAACCTCCAGATTCCCACATAATTTCTAGACACTTGTTTTCTTGTATGAAAATCAGACTCATTCTGCCAAGTGATGTTCTTCAGAAGGGTTAGTGCTGTGCACACAAAAAAATCCCAAGGAACTTTGACAAGCAGAGTCCATAGAAGGAAGTCACATTGGTGCCACAAAGTAGGCAGAGGTAAGGTACACAGAGCTGTATGTCACAGCCTGTGATAACAGACAATGCTACACAATGCAGAAGACACCACCACACTATGCAAAATCAGAGATGAATCCAGGGTACCTACTCATGAAGGATGAGGGGAAAAAGTCACTCAAAAGTATGCATAAAGCTTCTCTGTTCAAAAGGTTTGATAAAGCAATTATGGAAACATGAACTAAACCCACTGTGTGCTAAGGCAGCCAGCAAGCCACTTGTAATTGAACACAAGCACCTCTTAAAAGCTCGGCAAAAGCAGACAGTGTGTGCAGGGAGCTTTTATTGGATCTGGCTAGGCCTCCAGACATGACACTCAGCTAACAATGGAACAATGGGTACCTAGTAGGAGCAGAAATGTGTGTTTCTCTCTCACAAACAAACAAACAAAACAAAACAAAACAAAACAAAACAAAACAAAACAAAACAAAAAAAACAAAAAAAAAAAACAAAAACAACAACAACAAAAAAAAAAAAAAAAAAAACAAAAAAAAAAAAAAAACCCCAAAAAAACCTGTTGCTATTCATAGCTGTTTGCAATGGTGCTGCAAACAGGACTGTCAAGGGGCAGGGTGGCATAAGGTATTTTGCTGCAAATTCATAGTTTAAGACAGCAGAAAGGACTCCAAAGCCCTGCACTGGGAGGGACAGTGCAAGACAGAGAGCAGCAGCTTCAGCACTGTCACTGGAGTACCTGTGGGTCTATGACTACAGCAAACTCACACTAATAACCATATCTTTTCAGTCAGGTATGAGACTTCTGCTGTCTATGCTTTAAAACATGTTTTTCTTACTTGTACTTGTCAGAAATCAGAAACAATGATTTTCACCTTTCTGGTTGTCACTGACACCATAAAAACACAATAGAAATACATCTGAAGGTTCCATCTAGTGTTAATGGAAGCAACCCAAGCACCATTACTTGGCACAATAACCTGCTACAGCTCCTGTCTTGTATTCTGTGCATGTCTTATTACAATGATTTGGATTTTGCAGTTTTTCCTCTGAGGAAGTTCCTAATATTAAGATAACTAGTGAAAATTTAGATTCATGTATAACACACAGAAAATGTTCCTTCTAAGTAATATCTCAGAGGACTATTTTCACTTAGATGCTTCATTCTTTCCTGTAGAAAACCTGAAAATTTTGACTGAATATATCCAACCCTCCCAAACACATTTGGGCTTGGAAATACCATTTCAGTAATCGTAAAAACATTAATATGAGAAAAACTGATATTACTATAGTAATACTGTGCTGACAGAAGCAAATGAACATTAGTTAGCATATAGTCCATGTAAGAAATGGCCACATTACTAAGCAAATTGCCTTTTAGAAATTAAATTAAGCTTCTACTCCCTCTCCTAATAGAAAAAGTACAGATCCTTGGCACATTTAAAAATGGTTTAAAAAAACCCTCAAATTTCCCACAGCTTCCAGCTTAACCCAATAGCTGAACAAGAAAGTAGAAATTTAGCAGCTATAATTACAAGCAACTTCATTAAAGCAAATCCATATGCCTGAACAAATCTAGTATAGAAACAAAATGTCCAGAAAAAGCCACAATGTAAAGGTGAAAAAATAAATTTCAGGCACTAACTTTCATTTTTAAACACACCTAATATAAATCAGGGTGATATTCAAGATAGGAAGAAGTTTCAATTCTCTTATTCTTTCAGCTGAAACAATTTACAGAAGTTGGCACAAATTTTACCAATCTTTGGTCCAAAATTATACTATTTTGGAAAAGAGATAATCTTCAGTCTGCCACTGATATATTTCTTAGCTTCATAAATATTCTTCCTAATAATATCTCCATTTAAAATACATTTGTCTAATTGGTTTTGCTCCCAAAATGATGACTGAACACTCATTAAGAATTCTAAATTAGTGTGAAAGAGATTAACACCTATGTATGATGAAAATGAATTTGTTGTGGTTTGAGTTGGTTTTCTGCCAAACACAGCACAGATTCCACCCCCCACCCCCCCCCGCCAAGGGAGAAGGGGAAAAAAGTACCAAAAGACAATTGTAGTAAAAGTATATATATATATA